>JAJEJO010000945.1:188834-341007 GCA_020662805.1 Glaucomys volans | reverse complement strand
GTGTGTGTGTGTGTGAGAGAGAGAGAGAGAGAGAGAGAGAGAGAGAGAGAGAGAAAGATAGAGAGATCCAGAACTTCGTGGTGGCCCAGGGGAGAAGGAGAATGGCTTTAGGGGTGGTGGGATGGTCAAAGTCTGATGTTGGTATGAGTAGGACATTGAGTTCTTTTCACCTGAAGCTGGTGGGTGAAGATGTGAGGATGGATTCAGCAGCGTGCACTGTTACACCTGAAGATGCAGTGGGGGTCAGCAGTGCTGGGTGGAATGGGATACCCCATCCCATAATCAGGACAAAACATGATCCAGCACTCTTAGTGTGGTGCAAGAGAAACCCAGAAAAACTGGGCAATTATACAACCCAGAAAAGATTGTGTTTGTTTGTTTTTCTGTTGTTATGTTTTTCCCCCTTTTTCCTTAGCTGATGGGAGAGCAACTTGTTAGCAAGTTTAATTATAGAGAATGTCAAAAGTCACATTTCTATATATGGGTTGTGATGGCAAATTTCAAACCCACCTCCTGGTTAGGACACAAATTTCCTTCCCTTTATTTCCTATTACAAGCACATCTGTAAATTGGTCCAATGAACAATCTTGTGGAACAATTTTGTTCTACTCTCTTCTAGTCCTTTATATCTTATCTGTGGGTTAATCAAATCACTTCTTCATCAGAAACAGTGGATTTCTTTATGATATCTAATCTAACTTTGATGTTGATCTTAATCTGGTCTTAATCTGGTCTATTGGTGACCTAAATGTATAATCATCTTTTCTTTCTTTTTTTTAAAGATAGTAAACCAGCATCCTGATAAGCAGGGACTTTTCTGCATTAATACTTATGTTGTGGACTTCCTCAAGAATATAACCAGGCATGTAACACTTTCAAAAATAATCCTAAAACAGTACTGTACGCTCAAATTTTCAAGTTTTTCAAAGAAGTTAAGCTGTTCCTGAGTACTGAACCACCAAACTCTTAAAGAAAAACTGTGAAAAACTTCAGAATTCAATGTGTCTGGACAGAAATAGGGCAGATGAACTTTAGAATAAAAGAAAATAAAGCAAAATTTCACCATACTTACAAAAGTAAAGGTTCTAATCTGTCAGCTAATCCTGAAATGCACATCATTCAAGTTATTAGCCTCATACAGTAATGCTCTGCTACGATGATCAAATGCTATTTTGAAAAATATTAAAAGCAAAGATGATATTACTTGAGCACTATGTGCAGATGCTGAGTTATGGTATCTCACATGCATTTTTTATTTAAAACCCTTCAGCAAACGTTTCCTCTTTTCCTCTGATGGAAAAGGAAGATGTCAAGGTCGCACTGATGCCAAATATTCAAACCCAGGACAGCTTGATGCTAAGGCTCAGATGTTGACCTACTATGTTATACTACCCTACACTGATCTACTCTGAACAAATCAGCCTTCTGTCTATTCATGAAATTAGGGCAGGCTACTGAAATTACCAAAGTTTTAATATATAAGGATAGGTTTTTAATTATGGTTTCCATAAAACTGGTATAGAAATTGTGAGTGGATCACAAAGTCCTTAAGTCCAGAGCTAAAAACTACAATGTTTGGTTTCAAAGAAATAGAGCAGATGAGAAGGAATGCCCTTATGGAATAAGTGCAAACTATCAGAAAGAGGTTAATGCTTTCAAATGGAAGGTAGCTTATCAAGAAAACCAAGGCCTTTGCCTTTTTAAAATTTTTTTTATTTTTTTATTATTTTTTTTGATTCATTGTACACAAATGGGGTACAGCTGTTGTTTCTCTGGTTGTACACAATTAGAATTACACCATTTGTGTAATCATTCATGTACATAGGGTAATGATGTCTGTTCCATTCTGTTATTATTCTTACCCCCCTTCCCGATCCCAGCCCCCTTTTTCCCTACACAATACATCCTTCCTCCATTCTTGCCTCCCTCCCACCCCGCATTATGTATCATCATCCACTTATCAGAGAAATCATTAGACCTTTGATTTTTTGGGGATTGGCTAATCTCACTCAGTACATCATCTCTAGTTCCATCCGTTTACCTGCAAATGTCATAATTTTATTATTCTTTATGGCTGAGTAATATTCCATTGTGTATATATATCACAGTTTCTTTATCCATTCATCTATTGAAGGGCATCAAGGTTGGTTCCACAATCTAGCTATTGTGAATTGAGCAGCTATGAACATTGATGTGGCTGCATCACTGTAGTATGCTGATTTTAAGTCCTGTGGGTATAGGCCAAGGAGTGGGATAGTTGGGTCAAATGGTGGATCCATTCCAAGTTCTCTAAGGAATCTCTAAGGAATCTCCACACTGCTTCCCAGAGTGGCTGCACTAATTTGCAATTCCACCAGCAATGTATGAGTGTGCCTTTATCCCCACATCTTCACCAACACCTATTGTTGCTTGTATTCTTGATAATAGACATTCTAATTGGGGTGAGATGGAATCTCAAGGTGGTTTTGATTTGCATTTCTCTTATTACTAGGGATGTTGAACATTTTTTCATATATCTGTTGATTGCTTGTAGGTCTTCTTCTGTTAAGCCCTTGCCTTTTATTTCCTGCCTCTGTTCCTACTTTCCTCAGTTTGTCAGATATCCTCAGTGGTAACCACAATATCTCTGAGACCTTAGCCCCATCATCTGGTTACCGATTACCTTGGCAACCTCTAAAAATGACATCCACATATTCAGCCTCTGCTGGACACCTCCCTTTCTATTTGGGCCCTAAATTTTAAATATTCAGGAATTATTGTTTGGGTATTTTGTTACATCCTCAAGCCACATCTCTCTATTTAACCTCTTTATCCTTACAGGGGGGATATGACCTGCTTCCTTATTTCAAATATTAGCAGTTACTATTCTCATTCCCCTTTTGTTCTCACTAAAGTCCTGTGGGGGAGAAAACTCTGATCCCAATGCTAAATCCTCATTTCACACTAACACCAGTGTCTGAGTCCCACTGCTTAGGAGCAACTGTCCCCTGTCCATCTCATGCAAATGACCAGCACCTGGAATCCTCAATGCAATGCTACACACCATGCCTTTCATTATCATCTGAAGCAGCCAGTTCTGTGTGATGTTGCTTAAACTTTAAATTTGGAAGCTATTACTAAGTAATAGGAAATAAAATGAGGTAGACAGGGATTTGGCTAGAGAAAATTGTTATCAGGACAACAAAAATGGAGCACAACACGTGTGATTCCAGTTTTGGGCTTTTATCAAACTTTATTATAATCTGAATTAACTTTTAAAAAAATCTGGTCCTTTGAACAGAGGACAAGGGAGTGACAGTTTGGGGCATCAGGGGTATATCTGAGCCATAGAACAATGAAGCATAACTTAGCAGGCTTTGGAACTACTAGAAACAGGTAGGACATATGGACTACGTTGCAGGTTCAGACATATAGCTATCCTGGTGTGGGATATAGACCTAGCAAGCTGCAGTTTGGGCCAGGTATCTGTGACCAAGAAAAGCAGAGCAAGTACAAGGAAATATTGAGCAACAAGTCAGTGTGTAGAATTCTCAAGAGGTTACCTATATACCACTAACGATTTTCACATTCTTGTTTGCTTTTACAAACTGGCCAGACAATAGTGCTTATGGGAGTCGGTGTGATTTAACTGGCTGGCAGGAGAATTGGAAATAAATGTAAATAACGCACAAGGTTTGACATTTGTGTTGTGTAAAGAGGGCAGATTGGAAAGAAAAGACAGATTTGTCACTGATATTCTGAATTTGCCTTCAGCTGTATCTCCAGAGTGACTAGTTTTTCCCTTTTCTCTCCTTTTACCTGGGGTGGATCTTGTGACCTGCTTCCATGATCTTTCCTTTAACCTACTACATAGCTTGAAATACCACACTCATATTGAAGAATGGAGATAGAAATAGTAAGCAAAACTATAGTCAATAAAAGCATAATGGTTGATTAAGGCAATTCAAGCTTTCAGAGTCCCTAAATTTTTGTAACCTGTCATCACAAATGATAATGTCCATTGCTGTACCTATGAGAGACAGGATGCTCTTGAATGGACCCTGGAAGAATGCAATTTGGACTTGTTTAGGATGCTGTACCCCAGGTAATATCCATACTCAGTGTGAAAATCCAATAAACTGGTGACCTCTAAAGTTATTTGTACTACTTCTGCAAGAAATTGCTATAATTGGGCCACATAAAATATCCTGTGTCTGATTCCTTAACAGCCTCTGGAGCTCTGAAGGCAAGGAGCACCTGCCTTCTGTATGGCAAACCATTTCTGCTTGTCCTTAAGGCTTAGCTCAGGTTCTCCACCTGGAGGCCTTACACAGCCAGTGCTAGGTGTGGCTGCATACATCATATCTGTTTGGTCTGTAAAATCTAAAAAAGTTGAATATCAAGAAAAAATACCTTGGGGTTATTGAACTGCCCATTATTTCTATAATATGCATAGTATTTTCGTAGGAACAAAACCATTAATTTAGAACAATCTTTTTTCTGTTACATAATACGACTAAAGGTTGTATGCAAAATCTGTCTCACCTGTGCCCTAGAATATTATTTATAGCACTTATAGGGTCAATGGAAGTAATGGTGCATGTGTTGACCAACACATCCTGCTCACTAGAATGTGTGCTTTGTAAATCCTTAAATGTGCAATATTTAGGATAAAACCTGCAACAGAGTAGATGCACCTGGCTGTTTCTTCAATTTTTATTTCAACTAAAATTGCAAAAATTTGAAAAATGACCATGTTCTTTAATTTTCTTCCAAGATTCAAATATTTCACTCAAGAACTGTTGAGGGATCCATGGAAAATGGTGCTTCCCTGTGCAGAGGTATGTACTATACAGAAATGAAAGTCCATGTGCTCCTGAAGATGTGCTAGAGGGCATGTGCTCCTGTCCTAATGTTGAAGATTAAGAAGAGTGATCTATCATATGACCCAGCTATCCCACTCCTTGATATTTATTCTAAAGAATTAAAATTAGTATTCTATAGATATATAGGCACATTAATGTTTACAGCAGCACAATTCACATTAGCCAATATATGGAACCAGTCCCAAGTGCCCATCAACAGATGAATGGATAAAGAAAATGTGGTATATATACACAATGGATGGAACTGGAGAACATCATGCTAAGTGGAATAAGCCAGATTCAGAAAGTCAAGGGTCAAATGTTTACTCTCATAGGTGGAAGCTAGACCAAAATAAGGGGAAAAGCAGGGGGTGGCGAATCCCATGACAATTTAAGGAAGATCAGAGGAGTAGAGAAAAGGAATTGAGGGAGAAGGAGAAGGAAAATGGAGGAACTGTGAAATGAAATTGACCCAATTATGCTAGGTATATACCACAGTGAATTTCCCCTGTATTTGTATATATAAAGCACTGATTTTTTTTTTTAAAAAAGCACTATAAATAGAAGGAAGACTAGTAGTGTAAAAGGAGGGAGGAGGGGAGGAAAACGGGGAAGTACTAAGGACTGAAATGGAACAAATTATATTTCATGCATATATGGTTATATGAAAATGAATCCCAATGTTGTGCAGAACTATAAGACGCTAATAAAAACATGAGAGTAATCTAGGTATACTTACTTTGCCTGGGTTCCTTTGTTAAAATGATACACTGGTTTTGCAGGATGATAAAATATTCCAACCTAGAGTACTACAAACACTCAACCAGTCTGATTCCATAACTAAGAGTTGAGAAGGACAGTACACATATAGAGGTGAAGTACTGAGCTTCTATCTGAGAGAGTAGTTGCAGTTTAGTGGCTCATGAAGCTGCTGTGCTGCAGTGTGAGGGAATGATTTACTTATAAAAGGCAGAATCATACGACAAATTTTCCCTACAGGTGACCAATAAGCCAGCTTCAGTCATTTCCCTTCAGAAATGCCTCACATTGAATTTTGCTTCTAGAGATACTTCATGCCATCTAGTGAAAGTGGCATCTCATAAATAAGGGGTCCTCAAAGCTGTGAAAGGCATCCTTGGGACCCTTTCAAATTTCTTGGTTGCTCACATCTTGTACACTCAGAGGGTAAGCATGAGCTCACACCTTATAAAAATAATATGCACAATTCACTTAAGTGAGGAAAAGGACCTTGGTGGAAAAGAAGGGGTATTCATTTTCTAGTGCTTGGAGTCCCTTCCCTCCAGCACAAGCAGAGCATGAAGACAGGGACCTGCAGTGTGCTACAGCAGTCTGTTATGGGGACAGATAAATGAACACGGTGTTCAGAATTTTCATAGCAATCACTTTTATAACACTTGTATAAATGCACGTTTTTAACTATGTCGGTCACTTCCCTCCTCTGAACAGCGAATACATCCAACGAAGTGAACTGCATAAACACTAATTATTTTGATTAAACAAATTACAGCCCCTCCTATGTTCCCAGATTTTCCCTATTGTTTTTTAGAGAAGGAGTTTTAGCCCTGTTCTAATGTAAATTAAAGATGCTTTGGATTTTGTAATTCTTTTGTAACCATGAATTTTTTAAGCTCCTCAAGTTAGCTCTGCCTCAATGAAAGTCCTTTCTTTCACAAAAGGGAAAATATTTTCCAAGCAGTTAACTTTGGGAGATGTTACATATAAACTCAACTCTGAACTCCTAGTGTCCCACCCTGCTCCACAAGCCTTCATCTGTTGTCATGACCATAAAAAATACACTTTAAAAGAAGGTAGAATTGGGGTATAAACGATGCCACTTCCAAGTGCTGTGGCCTGTTCTGCCCTCTAGCCAAGCAGAACCGATCCTGGAGGACCTTGGGCTGCGGGGAGGGGATAGCGTGTCATGTAATTACCCGGGGTCTAAGGTGGTGGCTGGCCCTTCGGCGTGCAAACGCAAACAGCGGCATCAGAAATAAATAACAGACATGAGCCCCCACCGAGCTCCGGGAGAGCCAGGGAAGGGCCTCCGCGGAGGAGGCGGGAGGCAGGACGCCGCTGGCCTCGCGGAGCCGCTCGGCGCTGTCCATACAGATGAGCTCCTGGGCTGATACAGGAAGGCAGAGCGAAGGAGGAGCAGAGGAGGCAGAGGAGGCAGAGGAGGCGCGGAGGAAGGCGGCAGAGCCGCGCATCCCGCTTTGACGTCGCCGGGCTGCGGCTAGCAGCTCGCGCTCTCAGCACGTAGCGCACAACGTGACCACACACAGCCTTCCTCCCCGGCAGCTCGTCCGCCAGCGCTCCGCGTTCGCCGCTTCGCCCTCCGCCTCCTCCCTCCTTTCGCCTCCGCGGCGCGCACCCCCGCGCAAACCCAGGGATTCCGGCCAGCGTCGGCCCCGGGCGCTTGCCGCCCAGCCCCGGCACCTCTGCCGCAGCTGCGGCCCGAGTGGCGCCACGCAGCCGGGTGCCCTCCGCAGGCGGCCGCTCCCGCGTTCACCTTTGGATGCCAGCACTTCGTTAGTCCAGGCGGGGAACCCCTTCTGCGGCTCCCTCCTCTAAACTCCCGCTTGTCCCGACCGCCCCCACCCCCTCCACCTGACGCGGGCGGCGCGGAAGCGAAGAGGACGCGCGCAGTGCCGGTGGGCACGCGTAGACGTGTGTGCGGATCGGTTCTGTGCTTGACATTCTCCCTCTCTTGCAAGTGGCGTTGCCTGGACCCTGCTTTCGGCTCCTGGAATTGGTGCGGCCGGCCAGAACACCCTCTTCGCTGGCGGGGCGCTAAAGGCTATTTCGGAGAACAGCGGCGGTGGCGGTAGCAGCTGAGGCTGGTGCCTGGTGGAGCTCCAGACGCACACTCCGCTC
Organism: Glaucomys volans; assembly: GCA_020662805.1. Taxonomy (NCBI): domain Eukaryota; kingdom Metazoa; phylum Chordata; class Mammalia; order Rodentia; family Sciuridae; genus Glaucomys; species Glaucomys volans. Next base: position 333,268 of record JAJEJO010000945.1, on the reverse strand, counting down.
CCTGTTGGACCCTTCTTCCCTCCCCTCCTCCCTTTCCCTCCTCCCCACCCCCGTTTCCCTAGCCCTACTCCTCTTCTTCCTCCTCCTCTTCCTCCTCTCCCCCTTCGGCAATGCGAGTCTGTATCGAGTAACAGGATTGGCGTTGCAATGGCAACTGATGGAATGGGGGAAGGCAAGACAGCAGGGCTGGGGGCTCCGGACTGCAGGCGGGCGGGCCGCTGCCGCCGCTTGACGCTCCTCTGGGGACCTTCGCGAGTTACTTTGTAAAGGAGAACCCAGGCGAGATAGCCCTGCTCGGTGCCCGGGGTCAGAGGCCACTTCCTGCTCCTCAGCTGTCCAAGCGAGGCTCCACCGCGCGGTACCCCGGGCCCCCTGCCCGCGCCCGCCGCCAACCCAGCGCTCCGCCGCTGCCGGCGCTGCGGAGACTGGAGCCCGCTTCCCTGAAGAACACTTCGCCTCGCGGCTCCCCTTCCCATCACCGCCCCCTTCTCCTCCCCGTCGTCTGCGATTTTCCCAGGCGCTCGGTGTGAGTGTGGCGAGAGTGTGTGTGTGTCAGGATATTGTGGTTGTGTGTGTGTGTGTGTGTGTGTGTGTGTGTGTATGAGTGTGGGGTGTGCTGGGCTCCTGCGCTCCGCTCGCGGCCGCCGCCGGGGAAGGACGGACGGACGGCGCTGCCTCCTTAGGCGAGCGGTTCCCGGGCACCTCGGCTCGGCCCGAGAGCAAGTGGAGCGCGCCTGGCTGGCCGCCGGCCTCCGGAAGGTCCCACTGCGTCCCCCCTGGGCTGGATATGTTCATGTTCACGTGAAGATGGATTTAGTGTACGGTCTCGTGTGGCTGCTGACAGTCCTCCTGGAGGGAATCTCTGGCCAAGGAGTGTACGGTGAGTGGAATCGCGACGCTATCGTGACCTTGTGATTCTTAGGCAAGATGGGCTGGTGAGCTAAAATGCACGACTCGCGCCGTTCCGGGGCCCCTCCCGGCGTGGCATTTGATTTACACTTCATCACGTTGTTGGGAGCGATAAGGAGGCAGCGAGCGCGCTGCGGATTGGGCTGCGAGCTGCTCCCCCGGCACCTCGACTCGGGGCTCAGAGTTGGGTCGAGCCGGCAGCATCGCACTTCAGCGAACGAGTATCTTTGCACTTGATTTATCCCCGCGGGGGACATGAGCTCTAGCAATCTTTTATTTAATAATGCTTTGGCTCCTTGCATGCCGCGGTGTCGTTGCCGCGGTTTCCCCTGAAGGGAAGCTTCGAATGTGACCCCCGTAAGTCTCCCCACCCCTCTCCGCCCCCCACCCCCGCCCGCCTCCTCCTTCTCTCCACCTTTTTCTTTTTCTGTGAATGCCTACATGACTTGATTTTCCGGCTCAGGAAGTGGGGTGACAGTTGAGTTGCGTTCTGCACCAGCCGTTGCCATGAGCACTGACTTGGGGAGGGGAAATAGCAGGCAAGATTCTCAGTGCCAGACACAATTAAGGGACATGTTTGTGTGAATGGATGAGCAAATGCATGAATGAATGGACGACCAAGTCCGCGCGTCTCCGCTCCAGGGCAGGACATCAGCTCGCTGCAACCGGAACACAATCTCAGCCCTTCCCCAGAAAACACAGATCTGGAAGGGTTAGGACTAACAAGCGTGAGCTTGTTAATTGGAAGATTTTGAAGTCCTCAGACGCAAATTCAGGTTCCTTTGCCTGTCAGCAGTTGGCACTCTTGGCTTTCGGCATTGAAAACACACACACACACACACACACACACACACTGGCTAGTAGGGGGCTAAAATGTTAAGCCCTCTCCTGGGACAAGCAGGCGGTGTCCCAGAGAAAAAGAACTTTTATGTTCTGAAGTTATGGTATGAGGTTAAGGTTAAGGGGCAACCCTAGAGGGGATAGCAGGCCAAGACTCGCCCACAGCTCTGGACCCCGCTTCAATACCCATGGAATGTGTGCTGGAAATCCAGCGCCCGTTGTCTTTGGTCTCACTCTGGGGTTTAGATTCCAGCAGTGCTGGGCTAGGTTAATGACTGCCTCAGGGCCAAAAGGCACGGGTATTTGCGGAAGTGTCAGAGCTCTCTCCGCAGACCCTAGAACTGACTGCGAAATGGTCATGAGTGCCAATGAATCTTGGGTCCTCCAACTCTGATATCACATAGTGCAGAGTAGGCGAATGTTTGAGGGTGAATGCAGGTGAACCTTTTACTCTACTGTGCATTCTGCCCTGGGCTGAACAGTGCTGGGGGACGGAAAGGGGTGGTCTGCAGGGGAAAGCTCTGGTCCCTCCTGCACTCCTTCTGCCACTCCCCTTTCCTGCCTTACTAGGTTCCCTCCTCGGCTGGGGCCAAGAAACCTTCACTTTCTGCCACCTCCAGGCATCATAGTTTCCGTGCGCCTCCCCCATCTTCCCAAAGAAGGGACTAGCCTGGCAGCAGCAGCAACTGTAACAGCGGTAATGGTGGTGGGTGTGTGTGTTTTGTGGTACTTGAGTTCAGGAGAGAGAGGCTAAGTCTCCTCAAAGCTTGAGGGCGGCAGGAGGCGGGGCCTGAAGAGAGCTGGAATTCATTTAGTGCTCTTGTGACTCTGCTGGACTCTCTTGTCCTCTGAACAGCTGCAAGAGGCTGGGATTCTTGGGATGAGGATTGTTGGTGAGAAAGCCTTCTCAAAGAGCTGTTCCTTAGTTTTAGGAAGTCTGAATCCCTCTCATCCATGTCCAACTTTGCATTTCTCTCTCACTCATTCAGATCATCCTAACTGAAAGGAGTTTGATTTGCTTTTTAACTTTGTGTGTGTGTGTGTGTGTGTGTGTATGTGTGTGTGTGTGTATGGGGGGTAAAAAGAAGTGATAAAGATTGGGAAGGGGTGGAATGCTGCAAGGGTAGCTGCAACTATAAGGATTAGAAAGGAATGGTACCATTTTTCTGTCACTTTTGGTCAGATTGTCTTGGCAAATATCTGTTTGGGCAGTGGGAAAAGGTAATGTCCAGCAGTGGACATAAGTTGAAATCAATTGCATTAACATACTCTTGGGCCTGTGTCCCTTAACAATAAAGAGAAGGCTTTTCCATAACTGAACTGGTGGTTGTAAGTAAGGTGGTGGTCTTTGTTTTAATATTGATGTGGTTATTAGTCACATAGCCGGGAATAGAATTGGCTTTGTGCAAAAAAATATTAATCATCTTCCCTGGCCATCATAAATGTCACAGCTATTAGGTGGGCTGAAAATTCATTTATATATTTCTTTTCAATTTTGTTTTACATATCACAGTTGTTATATTCTCAAAGTGTGGCCCAGAATCTTCTGCATCAGCATTATCTTGGAGCTTGTTAGAAGTATTAATTCAGTGTCCTTTCCTCGACTTTTTACATCAGAAACTCAGAGAGTGGTACCCAGCAATGCCAGTTCATCACCTGTGGTGATGATCAGGATGCACACTGAAGTATGGAACCCTTGCCATGAACTTACACTTTCATTGTCTTGATGTTATAAATCATGACCTTTCTAAACCTAAAGCAGTTTTACTTTTTTTTATGGGAGAATTTATAGAGGAGAGCAGTTTACTTTTATTTAGTTAAAAAGATTGACCAGTTGTAAGGTTTTAGGTTAGAAAGTGTGTTTTGAACATCTTACATGAAGATCTTCAAAAAGGATTAATTTATTAAAATAAAGCAATTTTAAATAAACTACAAAAACCTAGATAGTAAATTGGCTAGTATAAAAATTTTATACTTATACCTCTTTATTTGCCCTTATTTGTCATATGGGCATACTACACACAAAGCTTTATTTCTTAACATTATTTTAAGTAGGTTGAAAAGGACATAAAAAGTACTTTCTAGGTAACTCAGGCAGTCCCTCACTCTTCTACTTTCTGGCTAAATAACTCTGATCATGAAATTCGTATTTTAATTTTTAGTAAATTGAAAATATTTATTTAAACACATGGATTATACTGTCTTAATTAATATAATCTTCTTCCTGTTATGCTCAATCAGCTTAGGAACTATGAGCAGAACTGAAGTGTAAAAGTTTCTGTTATAGACCAAGAAATTATTGTCATTTTTGTTGGATATTGTTTAGCAAACTAACAATATGATGGCTAACATTTATATATGTTATGGCTGGTAGTTGGACAAAAGAGATTATCCTTTAACTGCATATCCATCAATAATTCTGATGTCATATTTTTTGAAAATTTGTTCTGTATATTCTTTACATATTTCATTTCAGATGTGATATTACAGTAATAAAAATTATTTGAAAACATTTGAAGCATTGAAATCATTTCTGAGAAACTGCAAAAATACTTTTCATAATAGAATAATAGAGAATAGAGTAACACAAAAAATTCATGTTTTATTTTATTTATTTATTTTTCTGGTCTGGAGATTAAGACATGCTACCACTGAGCTACATCCTGAGTCTTTTTATTTTATCGTTATTTTCAGACAGGGTCTTGCTAAGTTGCCCAGGCTGGCCTTGAACTTGTGGTCCTCGTGCCTCAGCATTGTGAAATAGTGGAATTTCAGCCTGCACCACCACAGCTGGCTCAAGTTCATGTTCTTAAGCAATAGATTCTACTTCCTTGAATTTTAAAAAAGTAAATTACATTAAGAATTTTCCAAAAGTACTTTTGTAACTTTCAAGTTTTATTTGAATTTTCTTTTGGTTTAAACTCAACTGAAAAACAAAAGTCAATAAAGAAGCGGGGAACTGGCATCTATTTTAGGCATTATTAATTTGGTGCACTCACATGGCATTTTAGTTATGATAACATAGCATAAAGGATCAGAGTACAAACTCCAGTTTCTATTCTCAGTGATCTGAACTATTTTACTGGTATCGAAAATTTTCTTTGTAAATCATTAGTTGTTAGTAAATTGTTTGGACTGCTAAATTGTGTTTTCCAGAGATAATGTTGATAATGACTTAACATCAGGGATCATACAAAAAAAAAAAAAAAAGGAAAAATTTCACTGATCCATACTGTATTCCACTGATCCATACTGTATTTTCATTTGTGGTCACCATGTCTTTAATTTTCAAGGAGGTTACTAAAACCTTCTGATTACATTAGCCAGGAAAAATCCCACTACAAATGAAAAACAAATTAAAACTCCAAGTCTGGATAGTTTTTGTGGGAAACAAACCAAACAATTGCTTGAAATAATTAATATACTGTCCAAAAATTGTTTTCAGTATATACTAAAAGCAATATATAGTGGAATTATATCAAGCACGTGTTTGAAGCATTAGCAATCTGTGTTAATTCAAGTAACATCAATAAATCTCCCACAATTTAAGCATGACACCCTAGGCAGTAGCTGGGCAGAAGTGACTTTGTAGAATTGACAACAAGGAGGTAAATAAGATAGGAAGAAATCAAAGAAATTTCAGACTGTCAGTGGATTGAATTTGTTTGACAGATTGATCTACTCTATCTTTGATGGCAGAATAAGGTTACTATCAAAGGTCAGTTGGACATCATGGCCAGTCTCGGGATTTTGCCAGAGACATTGCTGAGGATTTTGTCCAGTTAGGGATTGCAAAGACCTGAGACAAGATACTGCTCTTAAATGAATCATCATTAGGGCATCAGCCCAAAGAGGAGGAGGAGTTGACTTCAATAAACACTGCTAAAAACAAACAAGGTGAAGCTCTGTTATACACAATCAGCTCTGACCTCTCTTCCCACACCTCACCCCACTGTCTCTACATAAAACAGACACTTTTATATTGCATCCCTTGGCCACCATCACCAAAGAAAAGACAGGGCTGCCCACTGACTCTTGGTATTTTTTTTTTGTCCATTCAAGGTGGCTCTTGCTGGTTGTGTACATTTTCGCATGCAAAATGGGCAGATTATTTAATACTGTGTTACTTGCTCATGTCCTATAATTCCCTGGTAAAGCCCCTAAATTCGATAATAAGTATTTTAGATTGAGCAGGTTAAATGTCAAGGCCGAAATATTATTTAAAGTGAATAAGCCAGTGGTGGTGCCAGGGTTCTGACAGTGAGTCAGAGGTAAAGGTTTAGAGATTAAATAATTCTGATGAATAGATACCACAAAAGGAATTCCATAAAGGCATTTTTCATTTTCTTAATTTCTTTGATTAATTATATTGTCTCTGAATCTGATTCTTCATCTTTGTGTTGTGACATTATTATGATTTTTGTTTTATCGTTTCTGGACCACTTCACATATTTCTTGAGAGGCAGGGTACCAGCAAAAATTTTCTGAAAGAGGGTGCTTTTTATTCTTTACAAAATATATCGTTTTAATGTGATTTGGGTAGAGCTCATGAGGAGGCAAGTGTAGCATGTTCAGTTTATGTCTTACCATGCTAGGAACTGTGGTGTTGAGTTGCTTTCTGACAGCTTTGTCCTAGTGCTTTGGGAAGAGACTTCCAGGAGTTGATTTAAGGCTTGTGACCCACAAAGGCAACTGAAAAGAGCCACATAAACCAGCCTCATCCTGGAATTGAGCTTTAGAACTTGTGATCTTTGGCAGTTAAAGTTGTGCTGTCTGCTTGAGGGTTAAATTGGGGAAGATCTTCTTTACTCTCCTTGTTGGGTATTTTGGAAGGATATGCAAAGTATTACATTGAATGTATTTCAAGTATGACTAGGTGAGCATTTTTAGCTTCATTATAATTACTATTAACTGAATAGTCCCACAGAATGAAATTTCATTTCTTTGCTTCAGTGACTGTCAATGTAAATATATTAGAGCAGGCTGAACAAATGATTGCATTCATAGAGAACTGTGTCCTATTTTTATTTTCAAATCCAATTAATAAACTTTTGACCCTGCCAAATCATAAAGTTATGAGAAGAGACTTTAAAATATCATTAAATTGTCCCACTAATTTAAGATACAATGGTTTTACCATTATGCCAGGCAGTTGGAGGTCCTTGCTGTTTGTGAAATATCTTTTTTGTAGAGTCCAGGCATATTCATTGGATTTTCTTTTTCAAATTACTGAAAGCTCTTATGCTCCATTATTGGGGCTTGCATTTATTTTCTGTTTTATACCAGAACAAATCTGTGTTCTTCTCTTACTATCCTACCCTTTACAGATCCCATGTAAAATCTTTTTATATCAGTTTCTTGCTACTGTTCCAAGACACTATGTCATTTCTAATCTTGTATTTTAAAATACTATTTCCCTTCCTGTTGATGTCACCAATTGAATTGAGTAAGAATGATGATTTCCATTTCATAATTTAAATCATGTATTCCCCAGGAGTTTATAATCACAGAAAAGGATTTCAACTATTAGGAACATATCTTTTGTCTACCACACATTTCTTGTTAGTTTGTTATTTAACACATCTTATGGTTGGATGAAAGGTGTTAGAAATTGTCCTGTAACTTATTGTCTTTAACTTTTAGTATGCACCTCTACAGCTTTGCATAAAAATAGGGAACATCAGTTTCTTGTTGTTTATTGCCAAGTCTATATTAGGAGTTGTGTCATGGCCAGATGGAGTCAAGTATGTTCCATGCTACCATATCTGCAAGCAGTATATTTTTGGTCTTACTTTGTTGTAAAGAGAATAGAGGTAAATAAAATATTTGAGGGATATCATCTGCCTGAAGAGGAAGGGTTGGTTCACAGCTAGTGTCCCAGGGTCCTCCTAGACAATGCATAAGGCAACTGAGATCTGAAAGAGGTGAGTAGGAAGAAAAATGCATCTGCCCTTTAAGTAATGGCAAAACAGCAAAATTATATTTTATTTTCTGATGTAACTACAACTTTGCTCAAGTGCATCAGAATAAGAAAGAAAAATGCCTGTTGTGTGACTGAGGGACATCTTCAGGGAGATTTTTCTGGTCTTCCCAAGGGAAAGATGAAGGTATTATAGGGCTCTTAAAGTAGAACCTGTGGTTGCTGTGACCAGATAATTTTTCCTGATGATTAATTGTGTGATTTGGGAATGAAAGGAAAGGTGGGCACAGATTAAACATCAGGGCATTCTGTCTGTTACTTCTGAGTGTACCTGCAGTCCGTGCCACTCCCCTTCTCCCCCTATGGCCTTTTTACTACAAAGCTATGATGAGTATCCTAAGAAGGATAGAAAATACTTAAGGAAAACATGCCACTTTCCAGAAATTGTAACCAGTGGGAATATACTCAGATTAAATGTTAAAGTCGGGCAATGTAAAGTCAACAAATTATTACATAGCTGCTCTGTATAATTCGTGTAGCTATGTAGTAAGGGCTGTAAACTCTAAGAGGTTACAAGTTAATTGAGGAGATAAAACCAAATGGAAACAAATAAAATAAGGCTCTATAAGAAATACACAAATGTTTGTGCCTAGGTAAAGGAGAGCAATTACAGTTGCTATTGTAGTTAGAGGAAGCTTGAAAAAGCTGGTAGATATGTCACTGATGCTTGGGAACTTGAGTTGGTGCGTATCCAACAGGAAGCCAACTGACCTGTTCTTCAGCAGATAGGACACTGCCTCTATCTGTGAGATATTGAGCCCTCCCCAAATTCATATGGATTTGGGAAGCTTGAAACCTGCATGGAGGCTCCTTTTGGATTAAAGTAAAAACTTTCCAAAGCTTTAGAGTGCTAAAAAGAAGTGCTGCTCAGAAGCAGCAGAGCGTGTGTCCAGAATGACTTAAAACATCATGTTGTTCTTTGCAAAGGCACAACCTCTAAGATGAATGCATTGCTCCCATGAAAAGACAGGTATGCGCTTTCATTGTGGTTTTTTATTCCTGTGCCTGTGCAAGGCAGCATGATATAGCTGGAAACAGTTGGGTAAGTTGGGCTTTCTTCTTGTTCAGTGGCTCTTTTACTGTGTTTTCTCAGGCAAAACCCTTAATCCTTGTACCTCAGTTTCTAAATCCAGTAAACTTTTAGAGGAATGGGATGATGTACAGAGGAAATATAAGAAATACCAAGAATTTTAAAAGTGTGCCTGCATTTTTACACCTGAGATTGAGGAGGAATAGCATGGAGAGTTTCCTCTCTTCCTAAAAAGTTACATTCAGATGTTCCAGAAAGTGAAATGCACAATGGAATTGCCATTTAGTTTTTAGAACAGAATAAGGAACTAGGAAGTAACAAAGAACATGAAGAATTTTCTCTGGAAATAATATTCAATATGTCAGTCTAGCAGAAAACGACTCAGGAGGTGTGTTTTTAAACTCTGAATAGAGCATTACTAGGTGCATGAAGCTGCTCTCTGGCATTGTATTTTGTGTGCACATGTAGTTGACATTTCTCCTGAAGCTAGCTACCAGCTCTCAACCCACGTGATCCCAGAATTTCTCCTGCCCCTTAACAATGAGAATCAGCAGGAAATTGGTTTCCCTCTCATTTGAGAACTCGAAAGAACATTATTATAACCTAAAACCTTATGATCATGGGTAAATTTATGCTTATGTAAGTAGACATGTGGTGTTGAAATATATGTATAAATACTTTTATATCAAGAAGCAACAATATTACTGATAACCTCTATTCCAAGACTAATTGAAAAGTAGAAGTATATGAAAACAAGTCATTTGAATGAGAAAAAACAGGGATATATTTGTAATACTACTTATTTGTAATTTACAAATAAAAACAGAAAATGAGGAAAAATAATTAAATGAGGTCATCACAAATTTATTGTATATCACCTCATTTTGATCCCAAAGTGACCACAATTACTGTTTCCCACCTACTCACCTAATCATTTAAAAATACTTTTTAACCTAAGAATTAATTGAAAATGCTGGGTCCTTATTCATTGTTAAACTGTGACAGCCATACACATAGGAAAGCATTTTATATATGTTTCATTTTAACAATCCTCGGAAAACACTTTCTACTTTTTGAGGATGAAAGAATTCATTTATATAATTCATGTTCATATTCATAAAATGTCAGAATATGAGCTGTATGTTGGTTGAGCATGTTGATCAGGTGTACCTTTAATCAAACCAGGTGATCTTACTCAGGACTGTAAGCAGACAACAAAATTAATTGAGAAGAATTTCTCCATTATGTGGAATGAACAAAACTGGCTTTGCTTCAACAGGTAACAGTACAGTACACCCTATAACATGATCAGAAATAATGGCCAAGTAGTTTGGGAGTTCATTGTCAGTCTTACCTTAGCACCTCAGAGTTTATGAAGCTATTATCAAGAACCAATATAGTTAACATTTTGAATTCTGTTTCTGTATTGATTCCTTGCTTTTCGTGGCTTACTCTATACCATTATTATGAGTCTCCCTCATCCTTGTAGTCATTTTTCTTTTGGTTCATGTTTCATGCTGAACCTGTCCCCTTTCCTTGTATCAAAGCAGCTATGTTCATTTTAAAGTTTTCCATCTGAGTATATAATTAATCAAAGCTCAACCTTTGGTTAATCAAGAAATCATCTAATTAATGTGTTGAAGAAGTTGCACCTCTCCTCCATTATGACCTCTTCCTTCAGGGTTGTCAGTTACATAATGACATCATCACTATGAAGACAGGGGTCTGGGAACCTCCCAATCTTTCCCAAAGACAAGAATAACTTCCAGTGGGCTGCAACCTCAAATAATCTGCCTTGTTACTCAGAGGCTGCTCATTCTGAATATTTCCTTTGCCTCACTGGCACATCCCTCCATTTGCAGAAGATGGCTTTGACAGTAGCCGTCTTCCCACTCACTGTGATTTTACTGTTGAACTCTAATATCATTATGTTTTGTTGGTTAAATTTTGAAAAATTGTTGTCATCGAATCTCACTTGTTAATGCCCTTGTTCTCTGAGCTTACTATGACAAGAAGTACTTTGAAACCTTTATGTTTAACCACCTCTCCTGTTTCAAAGAAGGGCTAAATAAGACGTACAAACATGTAGGCACCCTACAAATATGTATTTGAATAAAAAGTATATATACGTATATATATATACACACACACTATAAAATATATTCCTAAATATAAATGTTTTAAATATATAAGTATATGTGTGTGTGTGTGTGTGTGTGTGTGTGTGTGTGTATTTATAGAACGGGTCTCATGGAGTGGTAGCTGAACTTTTTTTAGGTTAAACTCAAGGAACTGGGTGGATTTCCTGTTTCACTTGCATAGCTGACCCTGATTTAGAGCTGGCAGCAGGGTATGTAAGTCCTTACCAACTTTCATTTAAGTATCTTTTGTGATACACTCATGTTTGTATTGTTCATGAGTTTGAAATATTGCTATTAGGGCTAGGGATATAGCTCAGTTGGTAGCATGCTTGCCTTGCATGCACAAGGTCCTGGGTTCAATCCCCAGCACCACACACACACAAATATTGCTGTTAGAAACTCATATTTCTTCTCTTTTTATTTGAAAAAGAAATATTTCTTAGCTGCACAACTGCAATACATATGGAGAGTTTTCAAAAAATTTTTGACCTGCACTATAGTGATGTAGATACTTGAAGCCCAGCATCACTTGTACACTGAGCAGTATTCCTGCTGTTCTATTGGTCAGTTCTTTTCCATGGTCTTTCTCTTTTTCAAGTGAGTTTTTAGTACATCAAGCATATCTGTGTTCACAAGTGGATACAAAAATGTACCCACAAACCAAATTTAAGTGACTTTTATTGATCCAAAGGATTTTGTTGGTTAAATTTTGAAAACTTTTTGTCATTGAATCTCATCAAAAAGATCCTTTTTTTACTGAAATGAATATAACAGAGGATATAGCATATTTTAATGAAATAATTGCCATTTAGCAAGTGCTTACTAATATGGCACAGCTTGTGTTAGGAGTATTATATACATTATGCCATAATATAATCTTTGAATGAGAGAGATTCAAAATCTGAAGCTCACAAAGTTTAAATAGCTATCATACAGGTGCTGATGGCTAATTTAGAATCAAATATCACATGTAGATTCAAATAGTATTTATATATCTTATGTGTATTATTGAAATTATATTAAGATAAATTCTTATACTTATTATATTAAAATATACAAATTAGCAATCTCAAAATATGTTGTGTGTGACACTTATCTCAATAGTATATGTTTGAAATACAATTTGGATGATAAATTTTATCTTTTTGCTGGAGAAATATATATAGGTAGCTAATGTCAGCACTTTTTATACCTACAGTTTTCTTTCTTGGAATAGAAAGATATGATTCATGTATATATTTTTGAGTATTAAAATGCTCATACTGAGGATTCTCTCTGGTATAATTTATTTCTGGACTGATAGATATTTTAAGCTCATTCATAATTAGTGACCTGTAAAAATGAAGAAATACTATGTATTTTGCAGAAGTGGTTATATTCCTCCATATAAAATATCAGGCATGTGCTTATAAAAAATAACCACTGTCAGGTGTACTGCTTTATGTCCCCCAGGCTGATTAACAATCACTGGCCTTGGAAAGATTGATAGTTAAATGTCATATTTGGCCTGATTTTTGCCTTGAGCTCCCTCTGGGTATTGCTTGAGTATTTTTCGCACAGAGTTAATTGAGGAGACTATATCAGCGCATTTCTTTTCTTGAAAATCTTGTGCTCAAGAGGACAGTTGATTGCAAGCTCGGCCTTTCTCTTAGCCAGCGAGTGAGTTCCTCAAACCTCAAAGCTTACAAATTAGTGCAGCTTAGTGATTTGTTTTAGGTGTTTGGCTACAGGATCTGCTATTATAAAAGTCATTTTTCCTATGCTTTTTGAATGCAGTTATTGTGTCATATAGTATAACCCTGTACCATTCCAGCTATTGTGTGATTGATACAGAAACTGCTTCGATAGGAAACCATTTCAAGAGAGAACAGGAAAGGTATTATATTCAGCTGTAGTGCCATGCATTTCTAAGCAGCTGATGTTTTCTTTAACTGATAACCAACCCCCAAATTTTCAGAGGAAATTGACTCTTTAGAACTTTAATTCTTAATTCAGTCTAGTTGTAAGAGCAGTGCCCCGAAATTCATTATACATTCACATTTCACAATTGGGAATTCATTAATTCTGTAGTATAACTGTGTTGATGCTGTATTTTAAAGGCAGATCTCCTTATTTTAAAAATATGGAGAAGCATTGCTTTTGTGAATTCCTTCTCTAAACAGTGACTTCTTAATACCTGAGCCAAATACTTAAAGCTAGTGGGATATGACTTTTTGCACATTGAAATCGTGATAATATTGTCTAGTGGTGTGACTCTCATGTCTGTTGTAAGAAGTATTACAAATTAAACTGTAAGCATTTGTGAAGGAATAAAGTAAGGTGAGTCAAATCCAGGTTCAGAAGTGTTTAATGGATTTTATGTTTCTACTTTTTCACACATTTCATACTGTATTTGGAAGTACTTACAGAATATAGTACACCCCCTTTTTATGTTTTGCTCCACTTCCAATTTTTGCATTTTGGATGCCTTATATTCATGCTCTATTTTGGGTTAAGGAGAATAATGACTTAATCACTGAGGTACAAAATTATATACCTGTGACTTAAATGTATATGTTATGATTTATATATCTATAATATTAGTAATTAACAATAATTTAATTGAATGTTTATAAAATCTGGATTGGATATTCTTAAATAAAATAGAAGTTGAAATATCCTATACATATGAAGATTCCATTTATGTAGTTTTTGTTGTGACAAAAGTTAAGAGTCTAGATATTCTTAAATATTTTTCTGAATTTGATCTAAAAGTATTTTCTGGTGGCTTAACTACTGACTACTTCTCATTCATATTACATTACTCTTATCCTCCCAATAATTACTCTGACACTATAGTGGTTTTCACATTATTAATGTGAGACTCAAACATTCTTCTGATAGGAAGTTATTGATAAACAATGAGATGAGTAAGACCGACTTCTTCTTGTGTCCTGTCCTGGGAGATTGAACTTGAAGTTGCATGACAGGTACAGGTGTGTTGGCCTGGCCATGGTCTTAGCCTAGAGAAATAAGGAGAATGGCAGGAATTGATTTATTGTTGTCAAAGGGAGTTGATGGAAGGCTCCCGGATCATGAGAATTACTTGGATAGTTCATCATGGTAGGATACAGTATCTGTATGTCAGAGGTTGGCTTCTCCAAAGAAGATGTATTTCTCCAGAGAAGATGTTGGTGGGTACTCTCAAAAAACAAAATGCTTTTGAGGTATAGAGGGAGCCCAGGATGAGCAAAGGCAAAGGTGAACTGAGTCAGTGGCAACAAAATCCTAAGTTCAGTGAATGGGTACTGTGAAGCTAAGATGGATCTGCAGCTATGTCCCAAATAGAAGGTTTCTACTAAACACTGTATACAGGCTACTCTAGAGAGGGGAAGTAAGGCAAATACCTTTGATTGAAGGCAGGTTCTGGGAGGAACTCAGTGTAAACAGTCTTCAGATAACATTCTTGGAGAGTGAATGTGTTCTGTATGCATCTCATCTTCTAAATTTCACCCTTTTTGCTGCTCATATTTGCTTGCTTACATGACTTTATCTCATCTAAAAACTAGTCATCTAGAAGTAGGCCTCTTTTCTTAGCCTTAGAAGAGTTTGTGAGGAAAAATCCAGCACCTGCTGTTGTACCTGGTCTCAGAACTGTCACATCTCTCTCATCCCCCTTTTCTAGTAGCCTTTTTAGATCCTCCTTATTCTCAGCTAGCCACTCTGATAGACAAGATGGAGACCTTGATGGAGTGACCCTGAAGGGGTTTCCTCAAACCAAAAATTTGTCAATTTTTTGGTCAGAACTGGGTAAGGGAGCACTTGTCAATATGTAAGTGGGTCATCTGGGCAGCATGTATCTTCTCCCTGCTCCCATTGTATAACATGGGTCCTGACTTCTACAAAAAATCAGGAATAATTATCCCTGCCTAAAAGGGAACACTTTTCTTTCCCCATTGTCTTTTGTACAAGGAACCCAAAGTGAACAAGTGATCTTAGGGGGACTGTCTTTACTCTGAGAATCAAGACATATTGGCCATATAGAGCCTAAAATTCTAGGGACAAGAAGTACAGATACTCTCCCTGCTTTACTGGATGGTGACTGAGGGCCATGTATACTTCCAACTCTTTACTCTTAGACCTGTATTTTCTACCTACTGAAGACATAGCTCTACAGAACAGTTGTTGGTTAGGGCCATACCATATCCTGGAGTTGTAGAGTCCAGTTCACTTGAGGTATCATCTCCAAGTTACTGTATCAGCTGTCATTCTGTCAGGCCAGCAGCTTTTGGGTAGTATGTGATATGATAAAAACCAATAGATTCTGTGATCATATATCAATTGCTGCATCTTCTTTTCCCTTCAGTAGATCCCTTTGTACTCTGTTTTGGTAGATTATGTATCCAAAAACCCTTGATATGAAATTTTTCTGAGACCTTGTAGGCATTTAATATAAACCCATACCCAAAATGTGTTTCAGTTATAACCAAGATGAATTTCTATTTCAGGTATAAATGGAGTCTAGCATGCTCATTTGCCATCAAATGACTAACTAGTCTCCTTTAAGAATGAGAATCCACTTGGGTCCAGGGTCCATCAGGGTAGCAGGTTGGATATTTAGCAGCAGCATTGGCTAGGTCAACCTTGATGAATGGGAGCCTTGCCATTCAGTGTAGGCACAATGTCCATGTTTCCAATGTGGTTTCTTCCTGATTGTACCCAGGGAACCAATATTTGAATGGTTAGTGGCAAGCTGACTAATGTCAACCTGTCAAGTCATTCTGTATGCTTAGTTATTCGTGGCTTTATTCTAGTTATATTACTCTGTAACATGCCATCCCAAGTTAGTGGTCTCTGTGTTATATTTATGGAGACTGTGGGCCAAGAGTTCATACCTAGATGGTCAGAATGGCTTATCTTGCTTCATAACTTCTAGGTCCATACCTGGGAAGACTTAAAGGTGGAGGGTGACTTCATATCAGGAGACTGGAAACATTTAGAAGCATCTTCACTCACACATGTGATGGCTGAGATGCTGGCTGACACCTGGAATGTCCACTGGGTTGGAAGGTGAAACACATGCATGTGACCTCTCCATATGGGCCTTTCTGTGGTTTGGGTTTCCCTGCAACATCATGGCAGGATCCTAAGATCATGTTACTTGAGAGGATGGAAGCAGTTTCTTGGGATCTTGGCTTGGAAGTCACATCTATCAACTCTATTTTACTCTTTTTTTGAAGCAGACAAAGGTCCACCCAGGCTAAAAGGAAAGCTATATAGATCCCATCGCTTGATAGTAGTTTCAAGTTCACATTTAAAGAACACTTACAGACTCTGAGAAGTTGTTTCAGCCTTTCTTAGAAAGTACCATCTGCCACATGCCACTTTCATAGTAGATACTCTCTGGGGCCAGTTACATGTTATACATGGCCAATCGAATTTGTGCCCATTCCCTGAGAGATCTATTTCTTGGCTTCTTTCCCTGAGTTATTGTTGCTGATTCTCTGTTGTTTCCCTTTTCAGACTTCCAAATGAACAACCAACCAAGCTGTCCACTGCTTTACATATAAGACTTTATATATTCTTACCTCAGTCTCTTCTTGTACAGAATATGTGATCCCTTCAATTCTGATCTTTGGTGGGTTTTCTTTCATTGCTGTCTTTGAAGACACCTTTTCATGGGCTGCAGGGGAGGTGCAGTACTTTTTTCATTTATGAATGTCACATAACCTGTCTGTGTACCCAGCTGGAACTCAGTCCTTATAAATCATGAGTATGAGTTGAGGGATGTGAGTAGGTGCCACAGGGTAGATGCATTGTCTGGACCACCTCTGCATATGACTTATCTACATATTCTCTTTCTACATGTGTTCCATCTCAAATATACTGCTTTCATCTAATAATAGACTGTGATAGGACCTGCCTGACCTTATGGATTAGCCAACATAATCTGGCTCATAATGAATATTTTTGGCAACATGGTTTCTTAATACCCTATCTGCAGGCATGTTGCCTAAACAAGGGCTCAGTGGAGTGCCATAAACTGTTTTTCAAATGATTTGTAATTCTCTGTTGCAAATGGCCTGCACTTGCTTAAAAACT
This sequence comes from Glaucomys volans, assembly GCA_020662805.1. NCBI lineage: Eukaryota > Metazoa > Chordata > Mammalia > Rodentia > Sciuridae > Glaucomys > Glaucomys volans. The sequence goes on along the minus strand of JAJEJO010000945.1, from coordinate 316,287 downwards.
TTTAATGTTTATGTTGTGATTTTCCTACTGGTTCTTCCTGTGAGCATTAGGTACTGTCTTGTCCCACCAGACATGACTCTAGTGTCATGGAGTTTGTAAGGTCATAGGATCCAAACTGTTAGATTTCTGAAATCTGTGTACTTTCTATAAAGTTTTCCACTGCCATAGGCCTTATCCCCAGCCAGCATCCTTTGGCTGCACATGGTAAATAAGTTAGAGCACTACACCCAGGATGGATTGTGTCCTCTCCTGAATCCAAGGAGGCCTACTAGGGAGTGTGCTTCTTTCTTATTGGTGGGCAATATTAGATAAAATAGTATGCCTTACCTTTGGAAGGGTGGTCCTCACATGACTCAGGCCTTAGACCTAAACTATTCACTGATGAGGATTTATTTTCTGTCCTGTGAGTCCTTGTGTCTTACCAGTGCTTTCAAAGTATTTTCCTCTTTTTGCTTGTCTGCTTTTCTTTTGGATGTTCTTGATAAAATGGAATGCAGTGTTCTTTCTAATATCCAGCATGTTCAGTTTCCAGATATCCAGACTATTTTGTGGCAGAGAGCAACAACAACAATAACAAAGAAACCAAAGGCTTGGGTCAGGAGGGTAGATGTATATTGCTGCCTGTCCCATGTGAATGGGAACTGCTTCTGACTCCCCTTCTTGAAGGAGATGGATAAGGATGCTTTTACTAGTTCAGTTGAACTGAAGTTGTATTAATCTATTCTAGTAAATACTCCACAACCTTCTAAACATCCAAAGTTGTGTGTTCATTGTTTTAACCCAGCTACTGACACAGTTAGTTCAACTTCTCGTATCCATCTGTCTGTTGTACCCATAAGACTGGTAAAAAAATTGGAGGTAATAGTGGTACTTACGTCTGTCTCATTTAGGTCTTTAAGGGTGGTACTGATACCTTTCATTACTCTCTGAATGCAATATTGTCTCTAAATTGTTGTCTTGTTTTAAACTGCTAAGTCCCATCATCACGATGTGATAACTGAAACTGAGCAACAGATATACCACCTATGGTAACCTTGGAAATAAATGTCGTGTTTTTAGAGTTCTTTTTTTAAAGAAAAATAATAGGTGACTGATTAGAGCATTTGAAAAAATATATATGTGATTCTTTTATATATGTGGAAAAAATGTGAAGGGTAAATAAATTATGGTTTACGACCTCTTTTAATGAACCTGTGTTGATTTCCTTTAAACATTCACAGAATTGAAAACCTGAGACTTAATGGGTTAAGGTGGGACTCTGGATAATTTAGAGACTTCCCCACCCTAGCTGACACTTCAACTATGTACCTTCTTATGATAATTGTGCCAACATTGTGTCTGTGTTATGCTTTGGATCTGAGGTGTCCCCCAAAAGCTCACATGTGAGACAATGCAAGAAGGTTCAGAGGAGAAATGATTGGGTTGTGAGAGTAAGTGCATTAATCTCTGATGGGATTAACTGAGTGGTAACTGGAAGGAGGTAGGGTGTGGCTGGAGGGAGTGGTTCATTGGAGGTATGGCTATGGGGTATATATTTTGTATCTGGAGAGTGGAGTCTCTCTGCTTCCTGATGATGTGAGCTGCTTCCCTCTGGCACATTCCGCCATGATGATTAGCCTCACCTTGAGCCCTGAGGAATGGAGCCAGCTATCTATGGAATTGAGACCTCTGAAACCACGAGCCCTCAAATAAACTTATGCTCCTCTACAATGTGCTGGTCAGATCCTTCAGTCACAGCCGCGAGAAAGCTGACTAAGACAGTCTGTGAATTGCAAGTGACTTCTATTATTTAGGAATCCTGTCATTCCCACTGCTGTCAGGGCACTCAGTCCTGCATTGACAGTTCCTGCTGTCGGTCCTGACCTCAGCAATGTGGAGATCCCTGTTACTGATGCAGATGTAGTTAGCTGATAAGTTTTCTGGGCTTAGGAAGTAAATAAACTCAAGCTTTCCACTTAATCTTTAAAAAAGTTCTTAGTCCTCTATGATAAGTGTACTATTTGGTCTGATTAAACCCAATTTTTTACAGAGCCTGGTGATAAAGAAAAAACACTGACTTACTCCCCACCCACTATAGCTATTTGCATTGGTAAAATTGAAAAGTGTTCCATTGTCATACCCTCTATTTCTGCATCTTGCCAATAAGATGTTTGTTTTCCACAGTGGTGGTCATGGACTGAATAATGTCTTAGCATCAATTTCAAACCCCCAATATGATTGGTTTTGGATGTGGGGCCTTTAAGGAAGTAATCAAGGTTACATGAGGCATAAGTGTTTGACTCTAATTCAGTGAGACTGGTGTCTTTATGAGAATAGGAAAAATACCAGGATAGTATGCACAGAGAAAAGTCCAGGATGCACATGGGTAGAAGACAGTCAGTTGGATGTCACGGTGAGAGGCCTTTGGAGAAACCAATCCTGCAAGCACCTTGATCTTGGACTTCCAATCTTCAGAGTTGTGAGGAAATAAATTTCTGTTATTTAAGTCACCCACTCTGTAGTATTTTGTTACGGCAACAAAACAAAATAGACCAATACTTCACAGACTAATACTATAATCAGTAATAGAAAGTGACTATAATAGCACAAATCCACCCCCATTTTTAGCAACAAAACCTTTTCTATTTCTCAATTCCCTTGTCTCCTATATGCCATGACATTTCTGGCATTTTTGTTTCAACCAGTATCATTTATAACCAAATCTGACCATTCTATCATAGTGATATTGTTTTATCATTTCCTGGGGGCCTTACCAGAGTATTCTTAAATCCTGTATCTTGAAAGGGCACTCCCACATAAAAAAAAAAAAAAAACAAACCTTACTTATCCAACTTTTTGCCTCTTCCCATCTTAATTCAACATCCTCAAAGTCCTCACCTACATACTCTTCCTGCTTCTGTTAGTGCTCATTGGTTAACTCTGCCTCCTTCAGTGTCTCTCCTTTCTTCCTGGGTAATCTTAGCATCTTTGTGTATACATGAGGTTATAATTTAATTCTGTTTATTATTTTGGCTGTCAATACAGGAATCGGGACTGGATTCTAAGGATGAAATGCTTTATTTCACTGGGCAGAGGTCTCTGCATCAATGACCTCTCAGTTACTCAACTTTCTGTTCCAGTCCCTGTCAATCCAACATCCTCAGAATCTGTCCCAAAGCAGTTCTATTGATTCTTCTGGTACAGGCTGGACAGGTCCTATGGCCTCTTTAGACCACTGTCCCTTTCTCCCTTTGCAAGTTCAGTTCTTTCCCAGCTAGTTGTGACTTTTCCCTAGTTATTGACCTGTTGGCCATGAGAGGAGGTGGTGACGGATCCTGTGCGGGGCTTATGTCCTCTTGTAGGGAAGTCTTCTGCCTTGTCTTAAAGCAAGGCAAAGAAGGAAGCCTGAGTCTCTAACAGGGGGAGACTTTCTTGGTCAAACAATCCAGGGAACCCTGACGATCAACTTCTGAGTACATCAAACCTGATGTTCTTTTCTTAAATATCCAGATCTCTACATCTTCTGAATTTGGGCCATTCCCTTGATGTAGCTGACTTTGCAGGTGAATTCAACTGTATCCAAAGCTCTTGCTCTTTTAATTAAGTTCTGTATCTGATCCTAAGGATATTTATAACCTCTGCTTTTTGGAGAGATGAGATTCTTTTCATTTACAGACAAGGAGGCTCTTTGTCATGTATCACCTTGAATTGCTGATTGTATTCGTTTTCTATTGCTCTTGTAACGGATTACCACAAATATCATGGTTTAAAGCAATATCAGTTCTCTTATGGATCTGTAGGAAGGAACTTTTATGTGGGTTTTACTGGACTAAAATTTATGAGCAAGCTGCAAAGCAAGTAACATTGCATCTCTCTGTTTTTCTTCCATATTTGAATGTCTTTTTGGTTTTTCTGTTATTCTTATTTTCCTCTTTCAAGGACCCTTATAAGTATTTTGGGCCTACCCTGATAATCCAGGGTATTTTATTTTAAGGTCAACTGATTGACACCTTTAGCAAATTTAATTCCTCTTTGCCATGCAATTTAACATTCAGAGTTTCCAGGGATTAGAATATGGACATTTTGGGGGAGAAGTGGGATATTATTTTGCTTGTCACAGAATAATGAGTCTATTTCAGATTTCCATTGTCTTTCTCAAATACATGAGTAGCTTCCATATATAGCCATCTAATTCTGTGGTTCTTTTCATTTTTACTTTCCCCAACCTCTCAAACACCATAGACTTTGCATATGCCTTCCCTAGTGTATCATCCCAGTTCACTAAGGAAAGACAGAATTGCATGAAGCTCAAGCAGTCTCAGTCATAGACATCAGCAAAACTTCAGGAAAGAACTATTATTTATTTCCATGGTTTTCCCTTGATGAATGAATTGTATTCTGGAAAGTTTATTGCTACTGTCTTACTCTTAATTGCTTGCATTACTTTTGTTCCATAGAAAATGGGTCTTTATATTTCAGAGTATTTAAATATGGTGATTTCAGGTCTTCCTATTGTGAAAATTATTTCCTATCCATCTAAGATTCTTATTGGATATTGAGGTTCTACCAGGATAGCAGTCATACTCATCAGTGGCTCCATGAATTAGGAAGATGGAAACGGAGAGAAGATGGCCCACTGGGGAGTAACTCTTTCTTGTCACATAAATTTAGCTCAGACTTTACCCATACATGACAACTCTAGATTCTTGAAATCCTGATTTCTATGTCTGAATTAGAACCCTAAGGATTTTTAACTTTTTAAAAAAAGATTAAAAGTGACACTACTCTCAATTATCCATTACTGGAGAAACTAGAGAAATTATATTTGTATAATTCACACATACATACACACACACATGATTATATATACACACACAGATATATACACACATATAGTTATATATGTTATAATATAGGGGGTTATTGGACAGATCCTTGCAATTTTAAAATTTGTTAAAGAATTAGAAAGTACTATTTTCTTGCCTGATACCTGTTTGCCTGGTTTGCTAATGTTTTACAATGCTTGTTTTACCTTGAGAAATATTTATATAATCCTGAAACATTTTTAATGTCATCTTTAAAAGTTAGTTACATTTGAATCAAAGTTTAATTCTATTTAAAAATACATAAGTATTATAAATGTTGAATAAATGAATATTTGAAAATAAAGGAAAATTACTTTGTGATTTTTTTTCTCCATCTTTGGAGTTAGTCTCATTTAGAGAAAATTTAAGAACATTCATGTGTTAGCTGATATTTTTATTGCTTGTTATGTATGTATATAGAAAGTTCAGGTTTCTCTGTGAATAATTTATAAGGTCTATCTAAAATTTTGTTCTCAGGAATAATAGATGAGTAGAATACGGGTCATATTTAAGTTTTCTGTAAATAACCTTCCATATTCCAAAAGACATTGAGATGTTTCAATAGTACTTTATGGTAAAAGAAAACACTAATGCTTTCTAAAAGAGAAATCTGTTTGCCATATAATGCTTCTCTAAGCCCTTTAGTAGTTTATCCATCAGATGATGAAGAACCTCAGAGTTCTGTCCTTGTCCTTCCGTTCCTCATGGTACACCTCTTGCCTTAGGCAATTCAAACACCATCTCTCTCTGATCAGTTTCAAACTTATATTTCACATCAGGTCTTTGTTCTGAGTTCTAGACCAGTATGTATAACTGCCTCTCTCACTCAAAGGCATCAAAGTTAATATGTTAAAATCAGAGCTTTCACTGTCACCTAAATTTTTTATCTTCATCCTTCCCTTCTCATTACATGTCCCCAGTCTACCCTGAAACTGCAGGCCCTTAAAACTGCATGCTTCTGGTCCATCATTTTACTGTAGACCAGGCCTGCAGAATAGGCCTTGAGGATGCCTCTGCCAGCACCCTGGTCCACACTATTTTCATATTTTGTCTCTGTGAATGTAGTAGTCTCTAAACTAGTCTCCTTTTCTCTTATTTCAACAGTCCTCTTCATATTCCATACACACATCCATACATCAAATCCACATGATTAAGAAGAAAAAAAAAAACAGGGTATGTTCCTCCACTGCTTTTTAGAAGTATTCCATGGTGTCCCATTCCTCTGATGATAAATTTGAAAGTCTTCTGTCATTCCCATTAATTAAAAATGTGGCCCCTTTTTAACTTTCAGCCTCATCTTGAGTTACTTCCCCCTTATTTAAGCATTGTGGAGACAGTGGTTTTTATTTCATTTCATATAATCTGTATGCTGTTTTTTGCCTCAGAATACTTGTGCATAGCTATTGCTCTGATTATTTTTTGCCCTGTGTTGGGGTTGTCCAGGGAAGAGAACTGGTAAAAAGTGTGTGTGTGTGTGTGTGTGTGTGTGTGTGTAAATAAGGAATAGACTTGTGCCATTATGGAAGCAGACTAGTCCCAAGGTCTGCAGTTTACAAGCTGGATGCCCAGGAAAGATGGTGTCATTCAAGTCAGAAGACCAGTTTGCAGACCCAGAAAGAGCTGATGTCTAGGTCAGAGTCCAAAAGCAAAGAAAAACAATGTCCCAGTTTAAAGACAGACAGGCAAGAGGAATTCTCTCTTATTAAAAGAGATAATTTTTAGTTCTGTTCAGGTCAATAGAGTGGATGAGGCCCATCTGCATAGAGAGGCCTTTACTCAGACTTTCAATATAAATGTCAAATGCATCTAAAAACATCCTGACAGAAGCACCTAGAATAAAGTTTTACCAAATATCTGGGAACCCTGTTACACAGGGAGGTTTACAAAAAGTTGTATGATCACATTTCCTCCCACCTTCAGCTTAATTTATACTGTTTTTTTAATTATCAGAGTAAAAGTAGAGCAGCCTTTCATGATCACACCTCAAAATATCAGGCAGTACGAAAGTTTTCTAGTGTTATCATTTTATACCACATCTATTAAGAATAAATTTTACTTTACATCTTTTTGGCATTAACAGGAGCTTTTGGGGGGACACCTCATAGCATTGTTAGACATATATTCTTCATAATACAAACAAAATGGAGAAAAGGATGTATTTTTATCTAACATTATACAAATAACCTTTATACCCTATTAATATTTTAAATGTTTTATTATGTATTCCAACCTAATTTATTAAACCTAGAACACTTATTTAGCAGTAGCAATACCTTTAAGAAATTTCTCAAATTAATCACATAAATATTTGTATGCTTAATGAATAATTTAATCATTATTTCCAAAGTCAAGTGAGTAACTTTTCTCCACTTTTGTTTGAATTTTAAAGAGGATATGTCTAACTGTTATAGTTTGGCTATGAGTTATCCTCCAGCAGCTCCTATTAACACAGGAATATTCACAGGTAAAATGATTGCATTATGAGAGCTTAACCTTATCTTTACATCCTAGTCTGAAGGAACTGACTGGGTGGTAACTACAGGCAGGTGGGGTGTGGCTGGAGGAGGTGGGCCACTGGGTGTGTCCTGGAAGGGTGCATCTTTCCTGGGGCCCCTCCTATGCCTGCTTCCTGACCCAGCCATGAGCTGAGCAGTTCTCCTTGGCTGGGTCCCCATGATGTGCTGCCTCACCATGGGCTCATAGCAATGGAGACAGCCATCCATGGACTGAAATCTCTGAAACTGCGTGTCCCAATTAGAGTTTCTCTCCTTTAAGTTCTTGTCCATTTTTTTTTGTCATAGTGATGAGAAGCTAACTAAAACAGTATGATTTAATAAAGAAATATTGCACACACTTGAAGAAATCACTAACTTAAGTGATTTTATGAACTTCATGATCACTTCAAATTATAGGTCAAAATGTATTTCTGAAATGTATTCTGCTGAGACTCTTGATTTGGTTTTATTTGTCTAGTCTTGTTCCATCTTTTTCTTTCCAATACTAGTGACTTGCATGCCATTGATCTTTCTCTCACTGCACCAGCTCTGTCCGATCTCCTTCTCTGAAGCTGCACTTCTTTTGTACTTGCATTTTCTTATACTTGTGCCTGATGGTTTAGTACTTAATTACTCTCTATTTTTGGTTACAAATTGAGCAAATTATTTTTAGATGGCATGTATCTAGTATGATACTTTTATAGACACTTAGGAAACATTTAAAGAATTAGAAGAATGGCCTTTGTCCTAAGAGAATATATGCTGTCATTGAAGACTCAGGAAATCCATAATCATGCCCATAAATACCATTTACTGAAAATGTGCTTTGTACCAGACACTTTAAAAGTTCTGAAAATATTCCCTTAATAGTATCCCAGGATTCTGAGGAAGAAGCTGAGTCTCAGACAGGTGGCATTATTTGTGAAAAGTTATGTGGCTAATAAGTATGAAAGCCTTGATTAGAAGGCAGAAATGTCTAGCTTCAAATCTGTATTCATGTTTCAACATCATATAGCACATCATGACATAGAGGATCAAATGATTCATGTGAAATATAGTTGTGTGTAAGTGGATATTTGAAGACACAGTTTTAAGTTGTTAGACTGAGTTTATTGTCGTGGTTGTATTGTGAACGTGCCTAAGTTAATCACAATAATTATTATTTTTTTTTAGAATTGAGGAAATGAAACAAGGAAAGAGATACCACAGTGTTTATAGCTGATTCTGTATCTCATAGTATTTCATGTTTAATGTTCTAAAATTATTGAAATAACCATAAAACACACACCTTTTGGATATAAGGTATTGAATTTCTGTTATTTTGTTCTAGAAGAAAAGAGACAAGTCATCATACCACTCCAAAATCACTCTACTCTATAAAAGGATAAATAAGGTGCCAACATGGGTAATGTGACATTAGCCACAAAAGAAGGTCAGCCTTGTCTGCAGTTTTATGATTCTTCTTTTGAAGAAGTTTGCTTCTCCATTTAGATTTTAATCATCTAAGTTGAGAAATCTATGACACTCAGTCCCTGAGCCAATTGGTGAAATGGAATTGCATTTTAAATTATACATTTTTTACCTTATTAGCTTGTATCTAATGTTAATACATACAATTATAAAGTCATCACAAAAATGGCATTACAATGATGCATTCTGTATAATAAGATGAATAATTAATTTGAAATAGGTCATATATATTACTGCTGATAATATAGCACAACACACTGTAGTTAATAGAAAACCTTTGAAGCAAATTTCTCAAGGTCAGTCTTTAAAGTACCCTTAAACAATTGAATTTTATTTGAAAAAACTTTTTTTTTTTGCAATGTAAGCCTTGGGTTCAATCTCTAGCACCAAAAAAAAAAAAAAAAAAAAAAAAATCTTTCTGATTGACTTATGAGTGTGTGAGTGCCTTGTGTTTTGGCAAGGGATAAAATGTTTACATGTTCACTTGAGCTATTAAGGCACCATATGTGATACTAGAGCTAGAGATTAGTCTTAAACAATATTTTTTATAGACAACCAATTCCTAGGAGAGGGAAATGTGTTCCATTAGTAACCCAGCTCTTAGATATTCATGTAAATTGCAGTACAAGTTCAAAGAAAGAGTTGAGTTGAACTTGATCTAACAGACACAGAAAATTTAAACATTATACATAGCTCTACTTACTCACACCGAAGTATGTGGATTTACAGAGGGCTGGCTGGTAAACATCAAATTCAAATAATCTCATTTGACATACATGTCTCTGTGATCCAAATTCATCCCTAAATCAAAATGTCAACTTATTGTGTTGAGTATCAGACCTTAGGCTAAGAGTTGTAAAGCATAAACCAAAAAGTCTATAACGAAAACTTTTAATAATAGAAATTGCACTCATGGTTGGGCAGATACATATATGAATTAACATTTGTATGCTATGGTTATCCCCATTTTAATAAATATGACATCAGGTTTAGGGAGGAATATAATGTGTCCAATTTCACCCAACTATTAGGTGGCAGACCAAGGATCCAAACCAAAGAGAAATGATTTGGAACCACGTACTATCAATTAGAGTAAAAATTTGGTGTAAGTATATTTTAAGAAAACCACTTTGGTTTTCTTTAGCAAGTGAAAATAAGCTATCAATATATTGTGTATATTTAGAGCTTGGTGTTTAACATGGAGCAAAATTCACTAGTGAAAGTTTCAGTGGGTAGGTGATAATAGAGAAAAATTATCTTCATCTTTTATGTTGGGTGTTATTGTTAATAAGTTCTGAAACAGTTTACAGCTACATAATTATATTTTGGTGGTTAGAATTTAATTAGTTACAAACATTTTTGTTAGTTCTGGTAGAGGTTTATTAAAATGAAAATGTACATAATAATAAAATAGACAACTCTATGTTGAATTGTGAGAATTATGTGTGAAGATGGTAGCTACATTGTTTTTGTAAAAATGGTATTGTTTCTTATTGCTGCTATAACAAATTGTCAGAAATTATATAATCTAAAGCAACTTAAATATGTTATCTTATAGTTCTGGGAGTCTGAAATCTTGTATGGGCCTCTCAGGACTGGATTCAACCCATTCCTAGGGCTGTGCTCTTTAGAGGCTCTGGGATTGGCTGTTTGATTGCTCTTTCCATCTGTTCGAGGTCACCTGCATTCTTTGGTTCTTAGCCCCTTCCTTGTTGTTCACAACCAGCCTACTCTAAAGTCCCTGCCTAATTCTTATATGAACTCTATGATTCTGTTGAACCACCCTGAATAATCCAGAGGAATTGTCACATCAAAATCTTCCACCTAATCCCATCTGCAGATTCCCTTTGTGATATACATTCATAGCTTTCAGGGATTAGGATGTGGAAATCTTTGAGGGACCCTTACTCTGCCAATGAAAGCCAGATTCTAGTATATAAAATGACTGTTTTCCTTTAAAAGCATATCTTTATTTGTCTTGCTGCACATATAGACATTCTATAAAGTAATTTAAAATTAACTGTGAGAAAACTCACCTGTTCCTGGCTCTGATCCACTGAATGACCTTTTAAGGGCCCATTTCCTCCTTTTCACTATGCAAATTATACCCAACAAGGAGAGCACTTAGTAATGAGATTTTAGAGATTACTGCAAAAAAAAAAAAAAAAAAAAACCTCATTTAATCTGTTACCCTTACAATTTTTTTTTCATTTAAATAAAAAGAATGGAATTGAGAAACTAAGCTACTAAATTTTTATTTGAGCACAGGTTGTTCCTAAGTTTATCTTTGTGAGTAAAATGAAAACCTAAAAACATTTTGGTTATACAGCCAAAAGACTATTATTGTATAAAGAAAATGCCAAATGATAACTTCTTACTATTTTTATGTACACAGAAGAACTTGTAAGGAGAGATTAAGAACTTTCATCATGTAGGTTAACAGTTGGCGGCTGCTTGTTTTCCTACATTTGAACTGCTGGTGATAAAAAGATGCAACATTTCCTTTCAGTAACTAAGATGTTATTCTCTCAGGTATTAAACTACTTCTAAGATATGGGTATTGAGGAACTATTGGCAAGCAATTGCCACTATAATATCCTATTTACTTCAGGAACCCAAACCTAATGGGCTTGGAGAAATCGGTGATTTGCATATTCATGTACAAAATGATAAATGTTAGTGATTTCAGCATCATTTTAACAATGATTGACAGGAAGTACCATAAATGCTAAAACAATCTGCTCATTAAAAATCTTTTCAACTTTTGATAGGCATATTATTAAAATGGCATAATGCAGTACTTTAAAATGTTTTCCTTTTTTAAAAATTTGTTTTATGGGCAGAATTTAAAATAAATGCACAGCATCCATTATATATTTGAGTCCCTTAATAGTATATGATTTGGGAGGCCAAAGCAGAAGAATCACAAGTGTGAGGCTAGCCTTAGCAACTTAGTGAGATTCTGTCTCAAAATAAAAAATAAAGAAGGGTTGGGGATATGGCACAATGGTTAAGACTCTTGGATTCAATCTCCAGTACCAAAATACATACATACATATATACGTACATACATAAATTATCATCAGCATAAGGAAGAAATATAATTTTTTAGCTTCATCCAGAATAACAATAACGCTCACACTGTGCATTCTATTTGCTGCAAAGTATTCTAAGTGCTTGACATATATATATGAATGCATGCATGCACTGTTGTTATCCTCACTTGACATATGAGGAGAATGAGGCAAAGACAGAGTAAGTCCAAGTTCCATCTCTAGTAAGTAACAGCTGGGGTTTGAGCCCAATCTATCTCCAGAGTCTGAGCTCTTAACAAAATGAAACATATTGGATTGTTTAAAATATTATTAAGCAGTATTTCTGATGAGTATACAAATAATTCACTGCACTTAGAAATCTTCTGAAGGTACAGTTGCAAAGTTGACCTATTTTAGTTACAGAGGTTGAGGTATGAAATTTACAATGTTTATAACATTAGGTGGATACTTAGGGGTTGCAGCATTGAAAACTCTAGGACTTCTATCTATGGATTTAGGAACGTGGTGTGTTTGAAAGGATATGAAGCAATGATTGCCTTGCAATATATGTAAGATTAAGAAAATGTCAACTTTTTGATCCAGATATATCTGAAGAATAATGTGTCTCTCCACACCCTCCTTTGGAATGGCTATGGGATGTAGGTTTTTATCTACTGGAAAGTCACATTTTGAGCTTATTTATTATCTTAAAATGCACACATGTTTATTTAACACAGAGTTATTTAATGCTTATTATGCATCAGGTCTTGTTCATAGTGTCATGCAAATATTGATTCATTTAATTCTCCTAACAGTGCAATGAGGTAAGTAGCAACTTGATCCTTATATTACTGGTAAGGGAGCTGAGTAATGAGAAATGAGTCAGCTTCCCAGCCCACTAAGATAATATGGGGCCAACCCAGGATTCAAATCCGTGAAACTTATTCTTCAGAATTCATTCTGTCTTCATGAAGTAATTCAAATCTACAAGAAAAAGTTCCCTTTGGGAGAGAAGCCTGTCCCCTCTGACTTTAGCCCTGTGCACAATGTTCTGTATATTTCTGCCATCATTGGAATGAAGTAATTAAGTACTGGGACACCCTACCCCAAATCTTCACCACAGGGTTTCTAGCTTGTTCTCATAAAATTGTACTGAGTTTCTTTCTGTCTCTCTTCTCCTCTTCCCTTCTTCTCTAAGTTCAATAGACTAGTGGTATGGCAAATTAATCTACTTATGTCTAAATTGGCTTTTAGTGCAGAGTGCCTGACAACATGGGAATGAAATATTACAGAAAAACTTTCTAATTATTTCAAATCAAACTGTAGTGTTATCACAAATGTTTAACTTAAGATATATTCCAAGAGGATTATATTCTCATGTTGACAAATAACAACTCATTATGAAGTAACCACTGTTTATCAATCTTTCCATTGATCTCTTATTGATTCTGGTCTGGACTTTTGAACTCTCAAACATCATTCTGCCCCTTATTTGTATGCAAGCTCCTATTCCCATGGTTTTCTCCACTGGATTTTCTTTCTCCCTTTCCTTTTTCTGTAATACTTGGCCGTTCATATATTTTCATTATTCCACTTTTTATAGTTACATTTTTGCTTAGAATCAAGCAAACAGGTGAGGTATCTCTAGAGATATTCATTAAGTCAGAGGTTATAACTTTTCAGAAGTGGGAGAATTTATATAGAAGTGAGGAAATAATTATGCTTTGGAATCAAACTTGAATATGCTTGACCATCCTTTAAACAAGATGTAATTTAAGAATCAAGGTATCTCTGATTAGATCATGCAATCCTTGGCTTACTTGCAAGTATATCAAGTTTAGATGTGTGTAATTAATATTGTCTGTGTTAATTACACTTTTTTTGTATTTTCTTAAAGGATAGAAAAAAAATGAATGCCTGCTGTGATTCATTCACTGGGAATGACATTACTATCCCTTCTTGCAGGTGAGGAGCTATTTGAGGGAAAACAAAATGTAAGGAAATAATTGCAAACTTGTTTACTCAAGAAATAATTGAAAATATACTTTCTAGATAGAAGTCATACTGAGCTCTCAATACGTAGTTGTAGACCTGAGAGGTAGTGCTCCTGCACATCAGGCTCATGCTGTGATCTTGTATGAAATGTGCAAGGAGAGAAATGCACAGGAGAAATGGTGTTTGAGTGAGTATTCGTAGAAGCACCAGAAGCATTTCAGGAAGAGGGACAAGTGTGTGCAGAAGTCAGGGTTTCTGGTTCTTAGAGAATTTGAAGTAGGAAAACTACTGGCGTCAGGAGATGCAGAGGTTGTTTAAAGAGGGAGGGCTTTTACCATGTGGGACATTATATGATGTGCTATAAAATTGATTTGTAAGGATTCTGGAAAAAATCTCAGAAGGACTACACAGATTTTTGCAAATAATAATGGTATTGTTAATTTTATCCTCAAAAACAACTACCATAATAATACGTAAGGTAGCCACAGGGAAAACTAATAGGGTAAAACTGGAGGCAAGGAGGACACTGATGTAAAGTCACTGAAGTAAATCCAATAGTAAATAATAAGGACATGAATTGGTGTAATCTTGTCAGTGTTAAATGAGTGAGAAGTCACTGAGGAGACAATTAGAGAAAACCTACAGAATTTGAAACTGCATATGCATGCATGGAGAGAAAGAGTGATTCGTAAATGCTTGACTGGTGTGAATCTCATTTATCAACCTATGGAATACAGAACACAGGGACTATTTGGCATTTAAACCTGAGGGTGAAGGAAGGAGGGATGGGTAAATATATGACTTGTGTTTTGAGACCAGTATACCCTAAATGCTCAAAGGCACTCCAAGTCAATTCAGCATGCCTAGGAGTTAGTAGAGATGTAGTTCTGGAACCTAGGGAGGGAGATTACTTAGAGTGACTGATTGACTTGCAAGTAATCATTTATTCAGCAGATATTCACTTACCTTGTATTCTATGCCAAGTACTGTGCTTAAAGTTAGTGATTCAATAATGAGTAGATAATGGCCTTTTCTCTCAATGAGCTAAAAATGGAAGAGTCAATAATGGATATTTGGGAGTCTAACCTGGGTAGATATCAGAGATTATGCAGAGAGTGCCTGTACTTCAGAGTCATACTTTGAGTCTTAGGAGCATCAACATTTTGATGGATTGGTGTTGAAGGAGAGGCCCATGAATGAGACGAGAAGCAGCAGTTGAGAGGTAGGAGACAAAAAGAAAAGATATAGAAGCAGAGAATATATAATATGAACTGCCATATGCATCTTAAATAGAAAAATAACAAAAATAGCATTTTCACTCAAAATCTAAGAGGTTATCTCTGACCCTATTTAGAGAAATCATAATGTAATTGTTAGTAAAATTCAATTGGTAGTGATTTGGGGTGAAATATGAGGTAGACTGGAGATCAAGAGTGATTATAAAAAGGAGAGATAATTTGTTAGAAAATATAAAAATAGTCTACTATCTCAGTTGTATTCAGTGTAGAAGGATGTGGAATAATGAGAATGGATTTATTTCTGTTTGGACCAGACCTATCAGAAACTGAAGTATGTTGAGGAAGAATGTAATGATAGGAGACACAGCACCTAATATGTTCATTCATCAAAATTTTAAGTGACATTCTCAAAAGACACCAATAGCTGTTCTCCTAAATATTATACTCTAGAGGATGAACAGATAACACACACACACACACACACATACACATTCAGGTAGTTAAAGTGCCATGAAGAATATAAATTATGCTGGGGAATGATATTAGCCAAATTATATGGTTATGCTGTGTGCATGTATTATGTACAACTATAATGCACCAACAAAAATGTGGAAAAAAATAACGAAAGAAATGAAATAAAAAAGATCAAATTAAGATGGAAAGAATAAGATCATTGGCAGGTGGTTCCTTCTAAAGTAAATGGGTTTTCCTGTGATAACAGGAAGATTTAAATTATATGAAGAAGTTAGGATAGACCACTCCAGACTGAAGGAATTCTGATTGTTAAGACCCCCATGTAGGAGCATGACTGGTATATTCAAGGAATACCAAGAATGTCCACACAACCAGAGAGAGCACTGTAATAGAAGGTAAGACTAGGGAGGTAACCAGGAGCCCATCATGTAACCCTTGATGATCACAGAAAATATATTTTCAAGTATTCTGACTACATGCATGCACTGAAAACCATAGGGCCAGAGCAGAAATGTGTGATCCTCTCATTGTAAGGATCACTCAGAGTGCAGATGAAAATTAAACTGCAAAGGGTTGATGTCGGGTTGCAGAGGCTGGTTAGAAGGCATTTGCAATGGCTAAGGAGAAAAATTATGTAGTTTGGGCTAAGGAGGGAAATGGTGCAAAGATTCACAATGTATTTCCAAAGAAGAGGCCAACAGAATTACATATTTGACTGTGGGAGGGGTGTGAGAGAGGAGACCAGGACCTCTTCAGAAATCTCAGCTGGAGGAATTGTGCAGAATTATGCTGAATAAATCTGAGGGGGCAATAGCTTGGGATATCTGTGATTCCTTCTACTTAACTAGCATTGGGAATCACAGGTATTGAAAAGCCTCAGACACAATAGACATTTGATGAATATTGACCTTAGGCTCCATTCTATCTTCAGGATGCATGGAGAGTAAGTTTCAAGAGATCTGAGATGCTAAGCATCACTCTAGGTAGAGTTGCTGCCTTATCTGACAGCAAAACTAGATTTCTTCCTGCCAATTTTCCCTGCTCCTCACTTTCACTGCATAAATTAAATTTATTTTGAATGACTTCAATTTCAAAATGGATTTTATGTTTTCATGTAGAATTGTGTGCTGCACATGCATCCACGTGTACTGGCCTACTCTGGGGTCAGGTTCAGATTCATCCACACTAACCCCTTCAACTACCGAGTACTTCTGATTCTGAATTCAGGAGCTTCATCTAAATTCTTTGTGTGAGTCATCATTAAGCCAGCTTCTTTGACTGTTGTAGCTTTGATGACCATAATCACATGTTCAAAGTCTGGCAGGATTTGACTGGGAATGGTGATGACAAAAGAGAGCATAAGCATGTGGTTCAGAGTTGTGTCCTCTCATCTCCTTGGGTAACTGCATGTTGATGTTTGCCTGTCCAAAGCAGTGCAGGAAGAGAGCCAGGCAATTAACTGATAGTTCAATGAAATGAGAACAATGAAACGAGATCAGCTAACATTTAGGATTATACATATGGCATCTGAAATCTGAACTTGGCCCTGTCTAAAACTCTCTTGCAGTCAAAATTTGGATTACATTTTCCATGCCGACTTCACACTGGTATATATTTCATATAAAACACTACTTAAGGGTATTTCTATGCAGAACCACACACATTTACAATATATGGAATTTTGATTTCTTAGAGGATGAGCACCTATCTTGGAAAAGTTTTAACCCTCAAAAATTATTTCCTTAAAGTCTTCATAAGAATATTGTTCTCAGAAAGTTATTTAAAATTATATTCCATACTAGTTCTTTTAAGTGACCATTTGGCTATGTTATCTTAGAGGGAACTCAAACCGTAAGAGAGAATGATGTTTCTCTCAAATTCATTTTCTTTTATTGATATTTATGCCAAAGTTGGTTATTGCAAATAACTTACTGCTAAAATTGTATAGTTTATCCATGCAGCTAAAATTTTTTATACTTGAATTTTAACTGTGGGCATTTTAACTGACAAAATCAGCGTCTCATAGTGGTTAAAATTCAAAGTTTTGGACTCACTCTGTTTGACTTGAAACTTGTTTGTACCTCTAGCCAGCTGGACGATACTGGGTAAGACACTCAGCACTGAACACACAGGCAATGCATAAGTATATTTTATGAGACTCTGTTCCTTTACTTATAAAATGTGAATGGAATAGCAGGTCTTTTAGAGTTGTTTTAGATATTGAAATGACAAAAGATATATGCCACACTTATGTCTAGCCCATTATGAGTACTTATGCATGTTTTAATTATTTAAAGTCATTGGATTTACACACATATAAATACATTTATTTCTTCTGGATTCTGGACATTGTATCTTCAATCGATGTACTTTTTTCTAGCCTTATAATAACTTTGGTGGATTTTTCTCTATGATTAATTCAGACCTAGAAACCAACAACAGCTCTCTCCTTCATTTGCATTTAATGAAGACCACAATTATACTGCATTGTGGGTTTGCATATTTTCTTTCCAGTTGTATTTTTTTGTTATTTTTTATAATAAGTTAAATATTCCATGTTATCTTTTTGCTGAAATTCAAGTTATGCCTGTAGGTTTGTTTTAGGAGTTTTTGAGTCAGGGGGAAAAAGTGTTTGAAAAGATCAGATGCAGTGATAAGATATCCAGGTTATAAGAAATTATTGTCTTTTTCTATCGAGCCTTATTCCCTAAGAAGCTTTCCAAAAATGTTTCAATTTATCTTGCTTCCTGTTAGTGGCTCACTGAGAATTTTAAAGTGAGCAAGTTTTAGAGTGAATATTTGTAGGTGCCTTTTTTTTTTTTTGTCAGTAAATTTAGTGTCTGACCCTCATTCTCTTGGACTATGTTTTACATGGGGTATGTCTAGTTTTTTTTTTTAATTTAATGTCTTTTCACAGAATTCTTGGATATTTCACACATGGTTTTGGATGAAACCCTCACTCACTGAAAGATAACTGTAGGCATAGTTATTTTTCTTGATAGAAATTGTAACTTAAGGGTATCAGTATCTCATTTCTGAGAGCCTGAGTTGCTTCTGATTGAGAGGACCATTTAATTTTGGTGATTAATTGTTTTCTATGAAGATAGATTTAAATCAAATCATGACTGCACTCCTTTCTCCCTACACACTGATGTTTTTCATAGCCTTGTAGAAAGGTATTTGCACTCTGGTATCAAAGCACATTTAATATGTAAGGGATAATGACAACTCACGACATTTGGCCTGTAGAAGTTATTTTTTGTAAATTAAATTCATATATCCTGGAGAAACATTTTTGCACAGTTACACCCACTTTTTATAATCCTTACTTGTAAGCCATCTAGTGTATTAGATACTAAACCAGGCCATATAAAATTTAGGAGAAACTAAATTGATTATTTTGCTTTGAATTCTATTGTATGTCTCATTCAATCCCATCCAAAACTTATAATGTAGGTATTCATCCCATTTTATTCACAAGGAACCAGATACTTGGAGAAATAAATGACCTGCCTAAGGTTAAAATTTCTAAATACAGAATTCTACTATTTTCTCTTAGGAAAGCAATATAGTATTTATTTGTTGCCCTGCCTTGGAGAGTACATTATATAAGAAAAATATGTATAAATCCTAGCTCTGATTAAAGTTGAGTGATGATTATATAAATAATACACATTTATATGGTATTGCCTGCCAAGTACCATTCTAAATGCATTCCCTCTGTAAGCACATTTTATTCAACTGTTCTATTGGGTAGGTATTGTTATTACTTATGTTAATAATCCAGATGAGCAATTTGAAGCACAGAGATGTGAAGTAGAGGTCACACAATTTAGTAGGTGGGGAACTGGGATGTAGTTTCAGAGTCTGTACTTGAATTCAGTTTCCTGTCACAGAAATGGCCTCTTTTGAAAGTGATCAGTTAACCTGTACATAATGGTGATTAGATGAAAGAATCTGAGAACAGCATACCTTTTACATAGCATCCTATATATTCTTCATTTGTCATGAAATGAAAAAACAAAAATATTTTCATTTGCTATAAACCATGGCTCTAGAACTCAATAAGAGAACTCAAATTAACTGGACTTAAATTAGTCTTTCTTACTAAAGTTTATGGTTTTGGCTGATGAGATGTAGAGGTTGCTATAACAAAATGTAGTCCAAAATGCAGTTTATAAAAACTAAAAAAAAAATTGCTTACTGAAGACCAGATTTGTAATCACTATTTTTTAAAACTATTTGGTGATTTTTACAAATGGAGAGATACTATAACAGAATTTATTAAAAAGTGAGCACTCATACTAGTAAATTATCAGTTAATATAACTATTATCATTTACTAGTTAATCATGTTCTTATCTATTCCTTATTGACATAAATGTATGCTTTCTACTTAATTGAAATCAGTGTAAAAATGTGCTTTCTATTTGATATTATATAGCAACACAAAACAATTTCTCTGTTTAGTAGTTATAATTTTATTTTTAAGGGTTGAATATGATCTGTCATAGTACACTACTAACACTTTCCTCATTTAAAATCTGGGTAGTTTTTAGCTTTTTCCCCTATATTTTGCAAAATACTACAGTAAACATCTTGATACATTTGATTTTTTTATTCTTTCAAAATATTTGAGATAATTTCCAGAGGAGGGATTACTGGGTCAAACTATATAAGAATTTTTCCACATTGCCTTCTGAAAAACATATATTTTGTTTTTCTTAAAGGATCCATTTCCTGGTTAGGTACATATTACTCTATTCTTCATCTTATAAAGGGACAATTTGTTTTTAAGACCTTTAACATTCATAGTATTTCAACATAGAGTTTCTCCTCTAAATAATTCTTATTACCTGCTTCAGTTTATAGTTACAATCCTCAGGATGCTAGAGCTCAGTGTCTTGTAGCTCACGAAGAGAAAGGACTTTGGGAGATGATTTGGTTGAGAGATCCAGGGGAAAGATCTACCTTTGGTTTAGAGTGGATTGTCAATTGATATTGGTATCATTTTAGTAGTAGCAAGAGCAGACTTCTACAGCTTTCACATAGCATTTGTCAAAAAAGCAAAGTATGCAGTGTAGTTCACTGTGGAAATCATTGGTAGGACACCAGTATTTCCAAATGTTGAAATTCTCTTCCCTAAACTAAAATTTGGTATTTCTTTTTATATGCCCATTTAGTGTTTAATCATATTTATCTAAGAATTTATTTATACTTTACATTTAATAAAATGTTTACAACTTAAATTATCATCTCAAATTTAAGACTCATTTCAAATGTTAATAATTTACACTTAATGTTAAAGATTATTCCTGAATAATTTAACATTCACCAGTTACACATGCATATACTCTGTGGTGAACATACCTTCCAGAAGCAATGTGCTACTTTTAAAAATGTATGGCTTGTGTAGTTGGAAAGGGTTCTTTGAATTCTGCAGCCCTGCTCTTTTATTGCACTAATGTTTAACTGGTGCTATTAAAGACTCATCCCCGTGCCAGATGTCAGGAATCCAGTAGTAAATAAAATGGATACAGTCTTGACCCCATGGAGCCTCAGTATAGTGGAAGATTCAGAATTAAAAAAAAGAAATAGTCATTCCATGTAATGGGGACAAAGACAAGAGCAGTAGAGGGCAGGTGAGAGCAGTTAGGGTTCCAGTAAAAAATATTTGTAGAAACGGAGAAGCCTCCCAGGAGCATGTGAACAATAACATTTGTCAACACTATGTAACAGGCAATGCGCCAACCACTTTACAATATTATCTCACTTAATGTTTGCAGAATTCTATGAGATGTACTTTTCTATCATATCCTCATTTTAAACAGGAGGCGACAGAATTAGAGAGTTTAAACAACTATCTTAAATTCATACCAAAATGAGAGTCTCATGCAAACATAGGGTGAGTTCAAAATCTGAGCATCTTCTTTTCAACAAACACCTGAAAAATGAGCACAGCATTTATCCAGAGGAGAGAGAGATTGGAGAAGGAAGAAAAAAGAACCTGTGCCAGAAAGATTCTGGAAGCCAGAATGAGCGTGATGAATTCAAGGAAATTTAAGAACTTTATTCTTTGACTAAGGAGGAAATCATGTGAAAGGGAGCTAGAAATTATGGTAGTGATCAGTCCTTAAAGGGTCTTTTAAAGTAAACCAATAAGTGTGAACTTTATTCCAAGGGAAATGTGGGGCCATTGAAAGGTTTTTTTTTATTAAGGAAAGTGACCTTTCAAGGTTCGCCTTTTATAGGAATCTCCATGTCTGCCACGTGTAGCCTGGAGTAGAGGGAACAAAACTGGAGAGATGGAGAGAACAGTTAGGAATAGTGATCCAGACACTAGAGAATAGCAGCCAAACTAGGGGAGTGAGGATGATGTCAAGAGGACTATTTGAGAATGAAGAAGATGTAATGATTGTTTTGGACTTAATGGTTGCATTTTTTTTTTTTTTGGTAGCAGGAGAGGAGTCTCAGGAATGCATTTCTATTTCTGTGATGAAATTGAATCATAGCACCCTTGCTACTGGGAACTATAGATGATAAGAAAGTTTTACAGGGAAAATTATGAGTTTATTTTTGCACATTCTAAGTTTAGGTGGCTCTGGAGATAGCTCAGTTATGATAGGCTGTGTGCTACAGTTCAGGAGAGCTCAAGTAGATTTGTGATTTAGATGCCATAATGGTGTGCATGCAGGTTTCATGTCCACACATTTCATAGTCTTAAAAAAGTGCAAGGCCCTGACAAAAAGCCAAGGGACATCCTTACCTAAGACACAAGGAGCCTACATTGTGACTAGAAGAAGCTTTCAAATCCAGACAATCCAGAAAAGTGCAATGCTGCAGAGATGGAATAAAAGGAAAAGGTTAAAAGTCAAAGGATAAGAGTCAAATGCTGAGGTATTAGATAAAATGTGACACTTGTGATTTTGGTGAGAGTAGGTTCTGTTGAGTTTTGGGGTAGAAATCAGACTGACACATGAATTGCAGGAAATGTCACCATCTGTTATGGATAACTTGGGGAAGAAATTTGGCTGTGATGGGCAAAGAATAGGCTGAAAATAAATGCAGTAACAAATTGAGGCCTTTTGTTTTAACAATAGGAGAAAGTTAGGCATTTTAAATAATGAGTTGACAGGGAGAAAGAATTTGAAAATAGGTTGTAAAGAGATGACAATGTGTTTAGGGGAATCTAGGAAAGGAGTGGGTTGGGGGTGATATGGTTTGGATGTGAGGTGTCCCCCAAAAGCTCATGTGTGCGTCAATGCAAGAAGGTGCAGAGGAGAAATGACTGGGTTATAAGAGCCTTAATCCAATCACTGAATTACTCACCTGATGGGATTGAGTGGTAATTGAAGGCAGGTAGAGCATGACTGGAGGAGGTGGGGCATTGGGGCATGGCTTTGGGGGACATGTTTATATCTGGCAAGTGGAGCTCTCTCGCTTTGCTTTCTGATCATCATGTGAGCTGCATTCCTCCACTATACTCTTCTGCCCCGAGGAGTAGAGCCTGCTGTCCGTGGACTGAGACTTCTAAAACTATGAGCCCCCAGATAAACTCTTCCTCCTCTGCAATTGTTCTGGTCAGATCTTTTAGTCACAGCAAAGAAAAGGCTGACTAAAACAGGGAGGGATATGGCGTCCAGAATTCAGATTGAAAGAATTAGTTTTAGGTGGGGTGCAGGGAATGGGAGAACAGGAGAGGACAGAGAATGTGACAGAGCTTTCTCCTTACATACAGCAGAGGAAAGAGTGCAAAGCACAAGTCTTGCCCCCAGTGCCCCATCTCCACATCCTACCACTTCAGTTACCACTCAGTTAATCCCATCAGGGAATTAATGTACTGATTGGGTTAAGGCTCTCACAGCCAAATCACTTTTCTGAACCTTCTTACACTGTCTCACACGTGCACTTTTGGGAGGATACCTCGCATCCAAACCATAACACTTGTTAAGGCTGGCTAGGCTTTCGTTGGTGTGTTCATTTTGTAAATACAACAATTAAGAGGTAAGTGACTTGTTCATTTGTTTTTACTTGTACTCATGTGTTTGATTTTATCCTCTACAAAAATGGTGTATTTCTTTTTTTATCCACTGAACAGTATGTCAGAAATGCTGGCTTATGTCTAAATCATTTTCTGTGAGACTCACAGTTTTTCTTTTATAGCTTGCTGTTCAGTGTGGCCCACAGACCAACAGCCTCAGAATCACCTGGTGCTTGTTAGAAATGCAGACTCTCAAGTCTCAGCACAGAACCCTTGAATTAGAATCTGCATTTTAATGAGATCCTTTGGGTGATTTGTGTTCACAGTTAAGTTTGAGAAGCCCAAGGGCCTCAAGGGAAGCCCGTTCTTCCCTGGTAGACATTTTCTAATGAGCTGCGGAGGAAGGAGTGTGTTTGTTCCTTTAGAAAAAGGTATGTGCCTAATTTTAATTGCTTAACTTTGAAATATGCATACTTAAGGTACAAGGAATGAAATAAGGGTTAAGTTTTAGCTCGCTTGTGGAAAACTTCTAGTCAGCTAGATAATTCCTTTATTCTAGTAACAAACATCTATGTCTTCCTTCTGTGTGGGACATCCTTTTGTATGTATCCTTTTGAACTAGTCACATCTTTATCCTGTAACACTTACTGGCTTAACCAGTGTACTTATAAGGATTCACTTCCTTCTTCTGTTAAATAAGTATGGTGTGCCTGCCCTCCATCGTTTCCTTCAGACCCTCTCCAACAATGCATATTGTTAGGGTTTAGATATGAGGTGTCCCACAGAAACTCACCTGTGAGACAATGCAAGAAAGTTCAGAGGTGAGTTGATAGGGTCGCTAGAGTCTTTATCAGTACTTTAATTCACTAATATGGATTATCAGGTGGTACCTGTAGGCAGGTAGCATGTGGCTAGAAGAAGTACACCACTGGGGTCCTAACTTTGGGGCTTTCATTTTGTCTCTGGTGAGCAGAGTGTGCTCTTCTGCTTCCTGATTACCTTGTCCTGAATGCTTCCCTCCCCCTCCTCTTCCTCTGTGATGTTCTGTCCCAGCTTGGCCCCAGAGCTGTGGAGTCGCTCATCTATGGACTGAAATCTCTGAAACTGGGAGCCAAATATATTTTTCCTTTTCTAATTTTTCTTGTGTTCTCTTTAGGTAAATAACAGATCATATGCTTAATATCTTTAAAATCCCAAGACAACCCAATATATCTATCATATATATATATATATATATAATATATATATATCAATATATCTATAAATGTGCATTTACCAGAATTGCTATTTGAATACTTCTGTTGAAAGAACATGTGACTCTCTATTAATAGTTAATAGACTCTCTCTGAATAATTAATAATATACATACACATGCGTGTGTGTATATATCTACAACACTGTGTGTGTGTGTGTGTGTGTGTATATATATATATATATATTTACAACACTGATGTACCACTGGTTCTTAGTCTGTCATTTTTATCCACATATGCTTCTCAACTACTTTTCCTCTCATCATGAATGGCTTTTCTATGAAGCATACTTTGAGATGGATTTTAATATGCTGGACATATGTTAGGGATGGTGTTTGGCATCAACAAATGCATATAGAAGTGAAGGGGACAAGAAACAGGAGTGGGTGGAGTAAGAAGTTGAGTGATAATACAGCAATCTGAAACCCATGGAGAGCTATGGAGGTAGGGTGCCCCTTTAATAACTTGTACCAACTTGGAGTGTGGGTGACTGGATCTTTATATTTCCTAAGGATAAAAGCCCCTGAATGAAGCAAGATTTCAGATGCAGTGATTTTATTCAGCTGAGGCAATCTACGAAGTGAATTCACAGGGCAGGATCATTTTCTGTGACATTCTCACCAGCTGGAGCGATTCCTGAAGGGGAATCTGCATGGTCCATCCAATTTTCATTACTTTTCCTGTTACAGTGTCAGTCTGAAGCAACACATGTTCCTTCAGCATGTCCAGATAAGCAAAGTTAATGCTGTCCAATATAGTTTTAATCTTAGTGATTTGGGTGTGTATTTGAAAATTGCCCATTTGTTGATCTATTCAGTGAGAACCCTCTATGAGGAATTCATTTTGCACAACTCTTTGGTGTTAGAATGTCATATGAAAATTCTGATTCCTCTAAAATAGTATAGCTTAGTGAAAGAGACTTTATCATTTAACAAGTATTTCTGAGCATAACGCTGTCTATAATGGTGAAGAAGAACAATGTGGTCCTGGACCTCAGGCAGCTTATGGAGGATGCAGAGACAAACATCAAACAAATAGTTTTGTTTGATGGTAAGGACCATGAAAGAAAAGCAAAAGAAGCCGCTAGAGGGAAACTTGACTTAAAAGTGATTGAGGGGATTGACTCTCTGAGGAAGAATCACATGAACCCTGGGGAAAAGCCAGGGTAAGAGTGGGAAGAAGGGAACTTGAGACAGAAGGAAGAGAAAATGCTAAATCTTGGAAAGAGTTCAAGTTTTCTCCCCCTGTATAATAATAAAAATACTATAGTAGGTAGCATGGTGTTTGGAAGAAGAATGCCAGGTTGATAAGGCTGGAGACAAGACATGGGCTGGACAGTTTCAGGAGGGCCTATAGAGGTTGCTCAGAATTCAGGAGCTATGTCTTTTTTTGTTTTAAATGATATTATTAGGTTTAGTTTTTGTTTGTTTGTTTGTTTGTTTTGTAACTCAACATTCAGATAGAATGTTCTGCTAGGCAGAAAATGGATTTCAGCATAGATTGGTGATTAATAGGATACATATCCAAAGGATGTTGTAAGATTACCTAGGAGAACATCTAATTAGGGGTAAAGTAACATCAGAGCAAAGACTTTCCTGAGTGAACTTAGCTGTACCAAGGAAGGGAGGAAAAGGCTCCCAGGTAGAGGAAACAGGAGTTACAGAAACTGGAAGCTCTCTCTTCTACCCTGGGTTCCACTTGGTCAAAATTATCTTCAGAAGGACAACAGAGAAGCCTGGGCCTGAGGAGAGGCCTGAGACTTTTCCTTATTCTTGAATTTATGCATGTAGTCCATTTGAATTTAATTTTATATTTGGCTATGTGAGTATGTGCATTCATGTATCTGAAAAGATAATCACTAAAAATTTAATGTCTAAAGGCAAAAAAAAAAAACACCTGAAACTCTGTGAAGTCTGAGAAGAAGAAAAATGACAGTCTAGTGAAGATATTAGAGTGCTCAGTCATGTGGAGTAAAGGTTGGAGAGTGATAGGAGTAGAGCTGGGGAACTGTTTTTAGGGACATTTCTGTAATCCAGATAATAAATGAAGAAGGCCATTTTTGAAGCATTAAAGATGAAGGAATAGAATCTAGAAATATTAATTAGAATCTATATGTCTGTTTTCACTTACCAATTTTATTTAATAATCAAAAACAATGAGCAATTTTGGTATCCAGAAACCACAGTTACTCTATTTAAGAACTGAAAACTCAGTATAAATTATGTATAACATTGTTCTTACAGGACATTATGAACATTAGTTGGTAGTATGTAATTAGGAGGAACCATCCAAGAAAAGTTTTAATAGGAGATTAAATAAAATATATTATAAATCTTTTAGTGAAACAAAGAATATTGTACTCTTAAGTGAAATGATTTTTGGGGAGTCTATACATCATTTAGGTCATTGGTGTTCTTTTGCTCTACTGCAGATATAAAAGATTTGGTCAAATTTTATTAGAGACCATTGTAGTGTTCTGAAACAGGCTATTCCAACATGAATAAAACATATTTTTAGAAACAATTATACTGTAATTTGTTGTTGATAAGGAGACATAGATTTCAGAACACATGGCTTAAAGTTTTATGAGTCTTACTAGCTGTGTTATTTGGGGAAAGCTAAGTTTTAGGACAAGTGCACTGATCAAAGCAAATAAATTAACACCCACTCTACAGATAAGAAACTTTAAAAATGGGAGTCTGAGTGACTTTTACTTTCATGTTAGTGGTGAAACTAGATCTGAATGAAGATTCTATGTAATTATGATTTTAATATAAATGTTTATATGGGCAAAGGTTAAAAAATATGTACCAAATTATTTTGCATTTGGAAAAAAAAAGTTTTTTAGGGTATTTTCCATAAAGTCCCCTTATTTCTATGTAGTAGAGTCTGTTTTATGTGAAAGGCATTTGCTCAGTACAAAGAAAATAAACAGAAATGTATGTTTCCCCAGGTTGAGATCAAAGGAACTAAATTGGTTTGACTTGTACCAGTTCAATGTGACCTCAATTTTAATTTAAAATTAGAAGCACATAGGGAAATTGTTTACCATTTATCACATAGCCTGGAGCATTTTCTTTGTTTCTTAACTATTTGTATATAAGAATATTCATTTATTTTCAGGTCCTGGAACCAACCCCTTGGCTCTATTTATAGTCTTATAATTTGATAAAATGTATAGATTTTTTTCTCAAGGGTAAACAAAAAAGATTTCTCAAACAAAAACAAAGACCTTTAACTTTAGTAGGTTGTAGATGTGTCTGTTATAGTTTACAATGATTAAATTAAAACAGTATTTCTATCATACAGGTAGACTTTAAAGGAGAATCAATGACTCAACAAAGGGGAAGTGAAGGCTGATATCACATGAGGATCTAATGAAACTGAGCATATTTCTCCCAGAATAAGCCAGCCTTTGGCCTATGGTTTGGGAATCAAACAAAAGAACTTGTTTGAAATGATGGATAATTTCAGTATATACTAGGGTTTTGCCCTGTTTATAATATGTTCCTGTCTTTTATGCCTTGGTTGTCTAAGAGGCAGGCATCAAAAGAATAATAAATTGGGTTCTAGTTAAAATCCATGATAGACACATGTTGGGATTTTAGGCAAGTTTTAAAATTTGTGCAAACATCAGTTTTTCCTAATTATAAAATGAGAATATTAATAGTGATTTTCCATAACCTAAAAAAGTGTAATGGCTGTTATTTGAAGTGAAAGGAAATGCTCTGCAAATGAAGTAATTATAGTCCCTTAGCTGCCTTAAATCATGTCTGTCTGGTTGTTCCCTGAGTGAAGTGTTTTAATGTATCCTGATGATACGGACAGGTGGTAATTGCACCAGATAAGTTAAAAATATCCGTCCGTCCGTCCATCCATCCATCCATCCATCCATCCACAAATTAGCTTCACTGAGGCTGTCCGTCCTCTGAGACCCCTGTTTCTGTAATATCTATGAGTAGAGACACTGTCACCACCATCACTTCATATTCTCAATTTAGACGTCATAGTCTATTGCAGCAGCTACTGCAGACTGTATTCAGAAGTTCAATTTCTTATTGTCTTCAGAGCAACCATCTGACACTAGAAGTTACCCTGGCACAGGCTACTTACCTCCTATAATCAGTAGAAGTTTCGCTGTAGAAAAATCGCCCAACTCTGAAGATCCAGCCACCATGTGGCAACAACACCTGGAAAACTTTCTAATCCCATACTCAGCTTCATTGCTTGCTTTCTGTAGAGGCTGCATCAAATATTATCTAACTTCCCAAAGATCAGCTCCCTGCCACCCCGTTCACTGACAGTTGATGGCTTTTTTTGCTTCCACTGGGAAATAATCATTGTTAGCTCTTTGTTCTGCTGAACATATTCTTTGTATGCCTACATTTTCTCTCCTTCATCAGCCTGCCTCTCTCTATTCTTGAGACCACAACTGAAGGAAACTTCCTTGACCTTTCTGTGGGTGTCCAGCCTGCTGCACTTTTCTCCATTGGAGGGCACCTGTGCTTGGAAATGCTGCACACATTTCCATTATTTCTTCATATCAACAAAAGCAAAATTACTCATTCATACGAGTTTCCTTACTGCTTATCACTGTCCCTGGTTCACAGTTAAGTTCACGAAATGTTTATTGCATAAAAGAATGATTCTATTCATTCTCTGCTCCCCTCTCCAAATCTTATTCTCCCTACTCTGATTCTTTGTGGGTCTCTTTTCTTCATCTTTTTTTTTTCTTTTCTTTTCTTTTTTGGACCTTTTCTTTTGACATTATATAATACATATTTTAAAGCTCTAATAATCTTTAAAGCATAATGAAAATTACTGTTTAGAAAACATATAGTTCTCTTCTTTAAAGGATGTCAGAATGAACAGATAGATACCTGTGGAATGATGCCTGAATAGCAATAACTACCCAGTTGACAGTTTGCTGCATAAGGAGTATGTGGTTAATCTCCATGTGTACTATCTTATTTACTTATCACTATAAACCTATGTAATAGTTTTCTCTAGGTTATACTGTGTAATAGATAATCTAGAATTAGAGTGACTTCCAACAATAGCTTATTTCTCTCAGTACATGTTGACTCTGGTTCACCTTTGACTCTACCCCATGACCTCCTCACTGTGGAAACCAAGCATAGGGTCATTGCCTATTTGAGACATGACAATCCATTTGCAGGTTGTGGACATTCAGACAATAGCAAGACGTGCGATTCTTTCAGCAGAAGGAAAAGAAAGAAGTGGCAGAACCATTTCTTGGTTCTATGAAATACATAATTTGTCTCTTGTTTTATCAGCTAAACCAAATTACATGATGCCCATGTTCTGATGGATTGTACACAGGAGTAAAGGCTATTTGCTATGGGTATGTGGTTGAAAGAATTATGTGAAAAGAGGCAAGAATGTGTTATTAATGAAGGTTGGGCAGTATTGCCCAGGGGTGTGTGAACATTGAGAAAATTAGATGAAAGGAGGAAGGGAGAAGAATAATTACGAAGGACTACATCTTCATTGTGTTTAATGAAGAGTTTAGGGATTTGTGAAAGAACTTGAGATGGTGGATGAAAGGAAAATAAGGTTCTAATATGCAAGCCTATGAGTGGTGGAAAGGGGCTTGGGAGTTAATGAGAATGGTCACTAATGCTAAATGAATATGTTCAGACATAAACTCATTTGGCAAGTAGTAAGATGACAAAGAAATTTTCAAAGAATTTGCTCTAAGTAATCTTCAAATATTGTTGTATTAAAGTATGTTAGAGGCAAATGACTGAATCTAATTTCCAGTGTTAGGGATGCTCAATGATTATGCTTGACATTGTGCTTCAGGTGACAAATAGTGGGCACTTTTTCCAGCTCTTGCTTCACACTGTCTTGGTAAGAGGGACAGTGTGTCTCAGCCAGCCTGATACAGGCACAGTGAATATAACAACCAATTTCGTACTGCTTGTGGAAGCCTGTGTTCCCCCTAAACTGAAAGCTACTGCCCTTAGCTCTTCCATTCCTCTCCAAAGCTTTATTCTGCATCCAAACTATAACATGGCAAGCAGATTCCTCTTTCCTGATAATATTTTTGGGCTTTTTGAAGAGTTCTGTATTGCATTTAATCTTATAATAGAGAAATAAGACTACATGCAATTTTTGAGGCAAAGTTTATGGTATAATAAAGTATAAAGCAATTAGGTTCTCCAATTTTCTTATTGTTTGAAAGAGAAAAAGATGTATTTATGAGAATATATAATATACCTATGATGAAATGAAATGTACTTTCATGTAATCAGATATCAATTTTGATAGTTTTAAATTTTTTAATTATTTATGTAGAATCAATAATGCTTTCCCCTTTAAAGAAGTGTATGCTGTGCAGATTTCATACATATTAGGAAATTAAGAACTGAATGTTTCCTCTTTGAAACTTTGAGGCTTCATCAAATAATTCAATTTGCTTTTGCCACAGATTTCCTCCAAATGGTTTTCTTGGAGTAAATTAGTTAACATCACTGTGCAGTAGTCCATTCTGCATCTGTCATTTTGTTTCACACATCTTTGAACAGGTCATAGTGTCTTGACTGCTAGTTATTATTCTAATTTTAAAACTGTTGTTAATATCCTATTGACTCAAAAACAATGATTAATAGGATTAAATATTTTATTGCTTTTAGCTTTTTGAAGATTCATCTTTTTATAAAAGCTATTTGGTGCCTTGGTTTTCATGATCTGTTCACTGTTAGATCTCAGTTTCCATCCTTTGGGTTTAACTCTTGAGCTCATAAATACCAGCATTAAGCCAAGGATTGTGTGTACCTACAGCCTGGAGCCTCCTGTGAACCTTTTGTTCTTGGCTTTCTCTCAAGAAGTCAAGATGTGAAGGAGGGTCTGGGCCATCAGATTCAAGTGGACGGCTGTGCGCTCTGCTGAGGACAGCAACAGATCAATCTGTGGGTCAGTCGGGCTCCACTGTTGGGAGCAGAGCAGCTGTTGCCAGCCAAGTAATCAGTTAAATTGCAATCACACTTAGGATCAGTGTTGAAAAGCTGTTCAGACATTGTGTATGTGTGGTGATGAAAGTGTCCAACTGGATGACTGAATTTATTGAAGGAGAGAAAACATGAAATCCACTTCCTTTCTAAATGCTGGGATTGGGCTTGAAATGGGCAATATAGCCTTATGCTTGACCTGTGAGCACCAGGATGCGGTCTTCTGAGAGCCTTTGAGGCTAGGTCTCTCCTGTGTAGAAGCTGGGGTGGTATTCTCTGTTGTCCTTATCTCCCTCTTCTAGTGCATTCTGACTGAATCCATCTGGATTCTTGGCTACTTCCACCCTTCACTTGATGTGTGTTTTGAGAAGCTGTTAATTTAGCTATGAAGTTATTACTTTTCTTATTCAAAAAGTCAAACAACTGTTCCTCAGTAGTGGCCGACCTCATAGTGATGATGATGCAGCTCAACATTATTGGATGAGGAATACAATTTTTGTTCATTTGAACATATTTTTAGGACATAAAATTATTTGATACTATTCATGAGTGTCTATTTAGTATATAAAGTGATAAAATTTGAGACAAATAAAGCACCTCTTAGCAGGTACTTAAAATTAAGAACCTGAAGTTCAGAGATTATGCTAGTATATCGATATAGGAAATGGAGTATAATCCAGAAATCTTCACTCCAGGGCTGTGTGCCAAGATCTAAATTCTGTGAGCATCTGGACCAGCAAAAGAGATGCCTGGTCAAGTGAGGTGGCCCATGCCTATAATTCCAGCAGCTTGGGAGGCTGAGGCAGGAGGATTGTGAATACAAAGCCAGTCTTCAGCAACAGCAAGGTGCTAAGCAACTCAGTGAGACCCTGTCTCTAAACAAAATACAAAAAGGGCCGGGGATGTGACTTAGTGGTTGAGTGCCCCTGAGTTTAATCTCCAAGAGCCCCCACCCTTCAAAAAAGAGATGCCTGGAGAAGTTAGAGCCCCTGCATAGGCCTGACCAGCATGCCTTACACCTATGATCCCTCTCTGAGTGCCACCAAAAGAAAGTGTCAAAAGCTTAAAAGCCTATCAACTTGTAGTACTGGAGTGTCAACTCAAGCCTAGCCTGCTTAAATCCAAAGCTGTTTTATTTTGCCTCATTATAGATCACTCTATTTGTCTTTAAATTGAAGCTGATTTTGTTCATGCTCTGAATTTGGAGATCCTTTTAATTTTGTGGCCAGTTAGAAGTACTGCAATAGAAGTTGTAGCAAACCAAATAAAAAGAATCATAAGGTCAATAAAATGAGATATCAGTATTTGGCATTCCAAAAGGTTGAAAAGATGAGCCGGGTAATGTGCGTGCTCATAACAGATTTAGAACATTTATTACAGTAAGAAGGTACCAATGAGACATTTAGAGAATCTTGAGAAAGGAGAGGTCACTTTGGGGTTGAGATTGTTGAAAGCATCCTGATTGACATCCAGAAAGCAAACTTAGGATGGTGAGATACAGATAGAGACTTGGCAAAAGGAATAAGCACCACAAGTGGAGATACAATATGGGAATGCCTACTAACTTTTACACAATTCACTTAATCTTTCACTTTGAACTTCATGTGCCAAAAGGGCCTTCACTCCCTCACTGCTTTGTAAGTATCAGAATGATACTTAAGAATTATTGTGATACAACTTACAGCGGTATATTTTGACTAGAAGAAACATCTCAAACTTGCATCTGTGTTTATGCATATGTTTGTTCTTGCCTCCTTTTCAGCAGTAACAATAAGAGTTTATGTTTTGTCAAAATTGCTCTGGGTTTTTCCATTTTCACCTCTTTAAAAGACTGATATGGTTTAGCAAAGTAGAAAACCTGAAGTCTTAGCTGAATTCAGAATCTGAGATTCTGCTTATATTAAAATCTTTACACATTTAATATATTGGATGTTCTTTTCAATTGCTGGCATTATGTTGATGTAATCTTTACTAATCCAATTATGTTTTGAGCAATGGATGTGAAAACACCCACTACTGCCCAATTACACGTTTCTTACTGAAGTCGTCTTTGTCTCTGTATAGTATTTAGTGCATATACAAAATATGTAAATATATAAATAATGTGCATCTGACCCAAGATAAAAGAATTACAAGTTACTTTGTAGTTCCAGTATTGTTTATATTTTTTCAAGCAAATTGAGAAGGAAATTGTCTTAACAGAGTCAACAAAGAAACTAAATATATATGAAGTCTAATAACTATAGCAAGTTGGTACTTTTATTGCAGGAATAATGTTTTAAGACTGTAGTAATTATTCCTAATAGCTCACAAGTTTTGCCAGGTCTTCGTTTAAACAGGTCCAGTAACATTTATATAGTCTTAGAAATGCTTTATTATTCATCCAGTTTACCTGATTATATTTTATTCTTCACTCTGTGTGAGAATGTTAGATTCTTTGGAATCATATAAAGGGAACCTTTTTAAAGTCCTTTATTTAATAACAAGGTTATTGCAAGAGCACTATTCTAAATCAGTGAAACTTACTTGGATGACGGATGTTTTACATTGGTGCTGCATAACAGGGCAGTTGCTAAGCACATTTGATTGTTGAACACTTGAAATGAGGATAGTGAGAATTAAATGAATTTTAAATTTTGTTCAATTAACTTTATATAGTCACATGTGAGTAGTGGCTACCTAGTGCACAGTGCAGTTTTAAATGATAGCTCAGTTCATTTTTCTAATGTTTGGGACAAATGTGTCTTGTGAAAATTTCATCTATGAACTTATACAAATATTGATAAAATTTTTATTAGTCTATTCTCTTCAAAGTGCTCTTTTTATAAATTTATATTAAGTGCAAAATTTAAAAGTCAATGGAATTTCAGTTCTATTTGTGTGACAACCTCAAAAGTGACAGAAGTCACCTCTTGGCCCATTCCATTTTGCCTTCAGTAGACAGTAATTAGCAGGAGAAGCATAGAGAAGGATGTTTGGGAATTTTGGAGGCTAAGGCATGCCTCAAGAAAAAGGTTTCTGAAATAAAGTAGTACCTGCGTCAAAACTCTACTGGCAGGTGAAAAAAGAGGAAGCCAGATTTAACAGCATTGTACAATTCAGATCTTGTTGCTCTGTCATGTTAGACTAGTACAGGGAATAATCGGAAGTGCAGACACTATTAAAATTAACCCTCTAACTGGCCAACTTAGACTTTACCACAAGGAACAAAGTTAGAAAGAACGTCAAGGAGGAGCAGAGCATGTGCAGACACCCATTTTTTCCCTTTGTCAAATTTGACAGTGACCCTTCCTGTTTTTACTGTCTGCTTCAAAATTCAGAGTTGTGTGTGTTTTTGTTAGAGCATTGAGACGTATGGTGGTTATTGGCCTCATGCTGAGGTTCATTGGTCCTGATCACTGCTTCTCCTGCCTCTCACTCCTACTCATTCCTTCCAGCAGAGAGATGAATTCCCTTTTCTGCATGGTAAGACTGGAAAGAAGGATGATTTCTGCCTGTTAGTGTTTCCAGCCCTATCCATGCCAGTGCCAGAGACCTTGCCTGCAGGGTGCAGGCTCATATTGTCCCAGTGACCAGTGGGCATGGTCGGTTCATTCAGTATGGGGTCAGTTTCAGGAGTCCCATTTGCTCATAGATGTCAAGCACACTAAAATTTCAGCCTTCTCAGTAGTAAAGGTTAGATTCTGGTCATACTTCCAAATTAGTTCAGAACTCAGGTGGGGAAGAGGGCTGTTATTTATTAGACTCCTTGAAATCTAATCCAAGTTTTGGAGTAATAAGATTGAAGCTTCAGATTTTTCATTAGAATCTTCAGGACAGCTTTGCAAAGTACATTTTCCTCATCCTTCCTTCTTCTCTCCAAGTGACTTTACCCCATGACAATCCCTGATAGTTAACCTCACTGAGAACTGGCCCAGATGGTGGAGAGACCCAGTGTGGTTTTGGTTAGTGTAGACATATGCCCCCCCAGTTCCTCCTTGACTACACCAGACCATGAAACTTGGCCTATTTGGTTTGGCTTAGAGTCACACATTTTTTTCCCCACATAAAATCACACTCTGTAGGACTATCTTATTTGTTTCCTCAATACTTAATATAGCCATTAATATGAATAACTAGAATTATCCTTAAAATGTCCATGAATTTTCAAATGTCACATTAGTTTTTAATAAATATGCATTGTTATAGGATGGTTAAAATCAATATTTTGATAGGAATTAAAGCACAACTAAATTAAACATTTTTTTATCTGAGTGGTATCATTTTTATGAATTCAGCATCTGTTATTCTGGAGGTGATCAAGGCTAAGAATATAATCTTTTGATAGCCATATATCCATGAGGGAGAATCTAAAAACAAAAATAAAATGGCACACAGGAAAATGGATCAAACTAGGTATAGGGTATTTTGAAAATTAAAGAATCCTTCCTGGGACATGGGGAAGGTTTTTACTATACTCACCAATGATAGAATCCACTTTGTGACTAAAAAATAAGCCAAATTCAAACATTTATTATGTACCAGATGTAGGGCTACATCCTTAATAGAGAGCCTTCTTTAATCTAAACCCCATTTGAAGTGGATACTGTTATTGGCACCATTTTTATGAAAAGGATAGTAAAATCCGGAGGAGTTATATCATCACTAATCCTTGGAGCCATCATCTTAATATCTTTTGATGAGGATTTGGTTGATGTTTGGGATACATCGAAGAAATTGCTACACTTCTTTTTTTCTTATGTTATTCAGTTAAAGCTATGAGTCAGCAGATGTTGGATCTGATCAGTTAACATTTTAAACCCTGTCCTACCAGAGGTCTCTAAATCGGGGGCATAGGATTTTTGTTGTTGTTGTTGTTGTTGTTTTATCCATAACCATTTGTAAAGCTCACTCAGTGGTGAATCCTTTTAATTAATGTGGATCCAAAAGAACATTCTATGAGAATTAACCTGTATTTTCTCTGTGAGTTAGCACAATGAATATGAAATAAATTGTGTGTGTGTGTGTGTGTGTGTGTGTTTGTGTGTGTGTGTGTGTGTACACACCAGTATTGGCTATAAGATAAGTAGACTTTTTGCTTTATAAAACTGAATGTAATTAATCTGAGTGAAAACATTGTTTTAAAAATTGAGTAACCTACCTCTGGGCGAATTTAACTAAACTTATTTTATGAGGAAGAAAATGATTTTTAATACATAAAAAGCTTTAGTATAACTTTTAAATAGTGTATATAACTTTCCTCCAGTGTGGCACAAATTCTGCTGACAGTCCCTCCAGTAGAGATAAAGAACCTCTACCTAACACAGCTCCAAATGAAGCAAAGCTGCTATGAATGTAATAACATCTAATGCAAGAAATTAAAAGTATTTCATGTAAAAATGAAAGCAAAATATCCTAATGAGTGGCACTCTTGGTTTTTGTTTTTATTGCAACTTAGGAAATTAACCACTTGAAATCTTTTTTCTGGTAAACAAAATTATATTGTCAGAAGAGGTAACTGAGGATTTTAGATAGAAATTACTTATTTAGGATACTCAACCAGCCACTGGCAAGGGTCAACTTGAGCTCCCTAACGTTGAAGACCCTGTTTTTCATCACATGGCAAACAGCTTAAAGCATTTCTGTTCAAATGATTTTTGCATCTTTAACCACTAGAAAAATCTTAAAGAAATAAAACAAGTTGCAAGGTGAATTTCAGACGTTCTGTGTAATGAATGTTGACATGACAGAAGTGATTATCCATCAGGAAAATCAGGAGACCTATATATAAATGTATGTTCAGATAGCATGTAAGTCCATGCTCTGGACTGTTTGGTTATTATTAGATATCACAGTTTGAAAGGAATCCCTCTTTTATGATAAATAATATTGTAGGAAGTTTAGGATTTGTTTTATGAGGTGTGTGTGTTTGCCTGGGGTATGTGTAAGTAAAGTTTCTGCCAAAGTGTGAATTCAGAACCTGTTCCCTCATATATATATATTTCTATTTCCGGATTAATATCTGAAATCCGCCTTGTGGTTTGCTTCATTTTTTATTTTTACACACTGCATTTTGATTCATTGGATTTGCTTTATTTCTTTGACTTAAGACTTTATCAGTTCTTTAAGATGCAAAAATCATGTGGATAGAGATGCTTCAGGCAGTTTGCCATATGATGAAAAGTAGGACCTTTGGGGTAGGACAGAGCTGAGGTGGACCCTTGGCAGTGGCTGGTTGGATGCCCATCGGCAAGTTATTTACGCTCTGAAGTTATCTCTTCAGGAAAGTATAGTAATAGGACTACTTCAGAGTTGCTGTGAAAGAGAAATGAGAAAACCATAGCGATTATCACAGTGGCTGGCCTATAGAACATGCTTGAAGCTCAATGTGAATGGCTGGTTGAGGTTCTTCCCTACTTTACTTTCAGTATAAGGCAATAAAGGAAAGAAAAACGATATCAGTGGATGTCCAGAGAATTATGAAATGTCAGGGAACCCAAGAATGGAAATCCTAGATCCTCTAGACAAGCTTCATCTGCTTTTTAGGTATGATCAGGTTTTGCATATGTGTGTGTACCAGGGATTGACGCAGGGGTACTTGACCACTGAACCACATCCCCAGCCCTATTTTTGCATTTTATTTAAAGTCAGGGTCTCACTGAGTTGCTTAGCACCTTGATTTTCCCGAGGCTGGCTTAGAACTTGCAATTCTTTTGCCTCAGCCTCCCAAGATGCTGGGATTACAGGCATGCATCACCTCACTGGGCTTATGATAAGGTTTTAATTTCTGGGATACATTTGCCTATATCTTTAATCAGTGTTGTGTTTTAAACTGGATGTGAATATTTTTTGGAACCGGGGATTGAACTCAGGGACACGCAGCCACTGAGTCACATCCCCAGCCCTGTTTTGTATTTTATTTAGAGACAGGGTCTCACTGAGTTACTTAGCACCTTGCCCCTGCTGAGGCTGGCTTTGAACCCCCAATCCTCCTGCCTTAGCCTCCCAAGTCACTGGGATTACAGGCATGCACCACCATGCCCGAATTGGATGTGAATTTTACTTTGTATATTTTTACCTGTGGAAATAGAATTTATTTAAAGTACACTTGACTTCATATATATAACATATTTCCTGTAATGATGCCGTCTTCATAATTTGTGAGGGGAAAAATTACAGATGGTGTTTAAAGAGCACTCACAGTAGCACATTATTTGGAAAAGGCTTAACACTTCTCAAGTAGTAGCGTACCTAAATAGTTTTGCATAGCCAATCATGAAAAAAAAAATTGTAAATGCTTGTTAAGAAGCTTCAAGACAATTCACTTTTGAGTTCTAATCACATTTAAAATTCACATGCCAACAGTTACAACCTTGGGCACCTAGAACATTGAACAGCTTAAGAAACTTAATTTCTACAAAACTTAATTTTTTGTTATTTTTGTTAAAGCTTATGTTTAATAAACATTTCTATTTTAAAGTATTAATGATGATAAAAGGACCAATAATTATTTTAGGCCAGTAGCCTTTCCTAGGGGGTATGGAACCTCCTAATTACTTTCATGATTTCTTTACAGTAGGTCTTTATCCTGCACCTTCTGTGTGTGACATTCCATGACAGACACTTGCACATAATGAAGCACAGACAACAGATACCTTACCATAGTTAAAACAGAAAACAGAACATGGTATGTGTGCTGATGAAGTAGAATTGGGGCATAGATAGGGAACTTGTTTCTTGAATGGGGTAGTCTTTTGGAAACTTGAGAAATATTTCCAAATACGAGGCCAGTGCTTTTCTATTCAAATGTTATGTTCAAGATCCCCATGGTTTTCTCTTGACTATTCTATGCTGGCCACACTTTGCTGAACACACCATTCTATCACAGTGTTCTAAGAAAGGGGTTCTGGTGCTTCTGTCCTTGAGGAGCAAGTCATGCTCCACAGAGCTGAGTCACCTCATGTTGCTCCCAGTGACTGCTTTGTGTGCATGCTATGCTGTGTTGTTGGTCACTGATGTGTCTGGTCCAGACACATCAGACACTTGAACTGTTCCCACTGGCTCTGCAGTGCACATGGATTTTCAGCCACCTGAGACTTGGGGCACCTGAAAGTTAACATCAGAATTTAGTATCTGAATTTCCCCTCACTGGACCTGCTCTTCTTGGGTTCTTTCTTTTTTCCGTAAATGGCAACTTCATTTTTCCAGTTGCTCAGGGCAAAACCTATGACTCCATTTTTTTTTCTTCTCAGACTGAGTTCTACTCTGTGATCATAGCTCTACTTCTACATGCAGCCAGAATCCTGTTTCCCTGCAACTACCCTCATTCAAACTACATCATCACCTGTCAACTGAATCATAGATTGGCTCTTATTTCCCTGACTCTGCCTTGCATCCCTATGATCTATTTATATTTTCTAACTTTTTAACTGACATATGATCGTACATATTTATGGGGTCCAGGGTGATGATTTGATATGTATATATACTATGTAATGACACATCGGGTTAATAATAAGCATATACATCATGTATACATTATCACCTCTTGGTAGGAAGAGCATTCAGAAACCTCTTCTTGCTATTGTGGAATATAAATTATTGTTAAAGATAGTCACCCTATTGAGCAATAAAAGACTACCACTTATTCCTCCTACTTACTTGTAACTTTGTAGCTGTGACCCAACCTGCCTCCTCTTTCTCTCTCTGCTGCATTTATGTTGAATATGGCAGCCTCCATGATTTTTTTTTTTAACTTAAGTTTGACATCTTTCTTCTGCTTAGAACTTTCCGGGGCTTTCTATTTTATTTAGGGAATAAGTTTTGACTCAGAGAAAAGTTAAAAGTCTTTTGGTGCCTTACCACGTTCTGCATGCGCAGGTCTCTGTAGCCTCTCTGCATTTATTTCTTATAATGCCTCTCGCTCTTGGCTCCAGCCATCTGGACTTTCTGTACATTGGTCTTTTTGTATGGACAGCATTCCTACTTCATAGCCTTTGTGTTTACTGTTCCCTTTGGAATGTTCTTTCCCAATAGCCTCGTTACTTACTAAAGTCTGCTTGCCACAGTCTTTCCTGGCCAGTCTATTGAAAAGGGCACATTCCTGCATTCTCATCAATGCACATTTATAGTCATCTTGCTTTATTTATCACCCTTAGATACATTATATATATTAGTCTGTATTTTTGTTTCTTTCTTCATTTCCCTAATCCTCTAAGCTTCATGAGAGCACATTTTTTTTTTAGAGTCTTTTTACTTTCTACTGTGCTTAGAATTTTCTCTGGAATATTATATGCTCTCAAATATTTTTTTTGTATGAATGTATGAATTTGGTGGGATCTGCACAGAAGCTGCCATGTAACTTGTCACGTCTATCTGAGGATCATCTTATTTAATGAGGATGATTTGTATCTCACAATGCTAGTTGAGAAGAAGGTAGGTAGGTCTTACTTTATAATAAAGAAAAGATATGCCAGCTCACCAAGACCAGCTAGTGCCAGTCAGCCTTTCCAGAACCAGCATCACCATCCATGGTTGGTGATGCATGCTGTGCTCCATCTATTCAGTGGTACCTTCCCCTCCATGGGTTATAGATGTTACTAAATGGATGTTAGGATGTTTATTTTATTGCACTTAATGTTGAATCTCTTAAACCATTACCAGTGTTATTGTGGTCTTGGAATTTTAAAAGAAAATTATGGTAATTTAGATAATGGAAAGTATTTTAGATTCTTGTGCTTTACCCATTGGGAAAAAGCAATCAATACAATAAGTATTTGAAAATGACTATGGCAGTGGTACAATCCAGTGTCTTGCTTTAAGACTTGATCTTATCACATTATAAACATGGTTGTCCCTTGGGGACAGGTTGGGTCATTCTTGTATACATAAGACCATTTACCTGTTTTAGGTAATTGAATAGCTATTGACTTCTTATTTGAACATACTGAATTAAATTTGTTTCTTCTCTAACATAATTTTCCTATATACATATATGAAAATACCTAGGCAAATCCCACCATCTTGCCCACCCATAAGAATGGGGTCCTAATTAGAATTATATTCCTTGCTTATATAATTTTATCAAAATGGATTCTACTGTCATGTATAACTAAATAGAGATACAAATCCCATATCCCTTCTGGCCTGTATGATGAAGTTAAAACCATTTTTTCTGGATGTAGGGCCCTTCCTGATGACCCTCTTATGTTGTTCTTCCTTTCCATTCAACTCATTGACCAAAATCACCCACATTGATCCTTTCTGCCCACCAGGCAATGATAGACTGTTTTCTATTTAAGCATGTCTGTCTTAAATACATTTCCTGTACCTTTAAGTTTTTATGTTATCTGAGCAATATTTCTATTAATATATAGTGGCTAACATAAATTAGTGCTTTTCATTCTTAGCTACAGTAAAACTCAAGAAAAGATTAAAATAAGTGCATGTTATTATGACATAATAATCCCTTGTTCTTTAAATGACCTTGAAATTCCTACCTTCACATATATGTACTTTGTTTCCTTCTTTAGCCACTCTGATCTCTATTATAAGAGAGTAAAGAAGATACCCAAATTCAGAAGCAACATATATCTGATGACATATATCATGCAAATTGTTTTCTCTGAAATATGAATTATAACAAATATGATTTCTTGAACATTAAATTTATTAAATCTTAACTTTATATATGATTTTGGCCCTTACTAGTCTTTACCATTAACAGATAATCCTAACAATAAATCTTTGAATTGTTTTGACTCTTTTATCAATTAAAATTTATAATAATTTGGTCATACTGATACTTGCAGTTTATAATTCAAACATCTTCATGTTATAACCTTTCTCAACAGAAAATATTCCTTCTTATTATTCCTTAAACTTAATAAAATGTGAGAGTGTGAGTGGTAGAGAAAACTGGCGAGTTATATTTTTGAATTGTCTGTGGTGCATGGAGTGAGGCATTTCAGTTTTGCACAAGATGCTTTCTGACTCACTCACAGCAGCTCTTTTTGTCCTACAAACCATTTCTTCCCAGTGGGAAACAAATCATATCATACATCTTTATAAGTGTACTGTGCACTGTGGGGAAGGGGGGTGCATTTTCAAAGTGGTGTGGGTGGATCTGCTGACACAAGGCAAGCAGTACCTTTAGTGTTAGCCACAGATGTAAGGTTTTAGCTGGAGGCAAGGATTTCAGGATTGCTGTATACAGGCAAATCTCAGTTACCTCTAGTGATAGAGAAAGAGGGGGAGCTGTTTCATGCCCTGACATGATGTTTAATAAAATGCATTTTATTAAATAGATAGTCTTTGGATTAAATTGTTTTTTTTCAATGGCTACCATTTAAAAATAGTTTTATTAGTTCCTTATTAAGATTGAGCTTTCTTAGTATTGGTTTTGATAGAAAAGAGAAGAGATTCCAAATTGTGTTATATGACTGGAAGAAACTACATGGGATTAAATATTTTTGCTTGGCCAGGCTCTCAACTCTGTATTTCTGATCTAGTTTATTTGCCCAATTCATTAATGAATTTGTGTATCCTAAGTGCTGAGGACATAACACATAAAGGAAGGTCCTTGATCTCAAAGACTGTATAATTTAGTTAAGGAATATAACAAATAAGACAACAAAAAATAGAAGTAATTTCAGTTAGTGCACTTTATTATGTAAAATGCTCCTTTGGAGAAGGGGCACTATTAGATAAAGAGTTTGGAGATGGCCTCTGTGGGATAGCA
The DNA here is from genome assembly GCA_020662805.1 of Glaucomys volans. Taxonomy (NCBI): domain Eukaryota; kingdom Metazoa; phylum Chordata; class Mammalia; order Rodentia; family Sciuridae; genus Glaucomys; species Glaucomys volans. The sequence goes on along the minus strand of JAJEJO010000945.1, from coordinate 272,810 downwards.
CTAAGAAAGGGAGATTTGGAAGAGGATCATGAAATAGTGTGGATGGGCTTGCATGTTGGGGTGGAAACCAAGACTATAATACAGAAGGGGAAAATTGAAGAGAAGAGGAGAGATGGGCTAGCAGTTTGATTGTTTAGAGCATTGCATTATCAGATATGCATGCATTACGTAATTGAGTGACAGTAGGGATTGTGGGAATTTACTGTAAATTTCTTTTTGTGGGAGATACTTGGTTCTTAGTCTGTGAGGTGGAATGTCAAAAACCTCCCTCAGAACCATATTGAAAGAACCAAAATTTGGATAATGCATTTCTCTCATCATCGCTGCTACAAATCTTGCCTGTAGGACTGTAGGAACATTGGGCAACAACTTAGTTTTGTTTCCTTATCAATTTGATATGATTTTCCTCATTCTAGTAAGTGATGTGATTCTCTGTAGTGTTTCATAAAAAATATGAAGGATACAGCAGTTTCTAATTTTCTCTCTGTCTACCAGCTGACTCATCCATCCCTTTGTGTCCATATGTCTCTACCATAGTTAGGATTTCCTGTATTTTAGTAATAAAATTCTTGTAGCTATAATAAAAAGTTTTTATGCACAAATGTGAACATACTTGTTGCCTCTTAATTATTGTGCTGCTTATTTATAAGTGAAAAAGTAATGATTGTCTTCATTCTGTTTCACTGGAAAGTTAATGAATGGATTTTGTCATTATCTGTCACTCATTAAGATAAAATGATTTACCAAGTACAAGAAAATCCTTATGACTGGACAAATATTTACATCCTTGGTGGCACAATACACTTTAAACTTTGCAGGAAAAAAAAGAGGAGTGGCAGAAAATGAGAGAATGAAAACTGAGTGTATCGTTTGTGTGTTCCCTCATAAAAATTACCCCAAATTCATTAGCTCACGGACAACTTATTTCTAGTGAATTTTGTGGATGATGCAATCATTCTGTGGGTCCTACTTGCATTCTTTCATGAGGACTCTTTATCAGGTGATCAGTGGGATGACTGGACCGCTTTGTTTTTTTTCTTTCTCCTTGTTCTTATTGGTGCATGCTAATTACACATAAAGGTTGTAGGCCTCTCTTAATGTTGCCTTTTGTCCTCAAGGAAACTGGATCAGGATTCTTCAGTGAATCTCAGGTGTCCAAGAGGGTGAAAATAAGCCTTGGCAGGACATTATTTTTACTGTACATCATGATATCATCTCAGATTCAACACATTAAGAGATTCCTGTTCTTAAAGGAAGGGGTTGCAAAGAATGGGTGGTCAGTTCTCAGCTAAGAAAGAGTAAGATCAAGAATATAAAGGAGCAGAGGGTGAGGGTAATATAGGAGAGAGGAAAAGGGAGGAGGAGGAGGAAGGAAGGAAGTGAGAAAAGTGACACTTGAAATGCCAAAGAGAAGGTTATAAATAATCCTTCCAAGTTTTATCCTGGTTTGGCTCCGGGAAAGTCAGTCACAAGGGTTTAGCAAAGTCTTCCAAGGGTTTGGAGACCGAGCATTGATCAGAAGGAGAAAATGGGACAGGGCAGGGGAGAGATTGGGATGAATGAGGGAACTGGAAGTCAATCCACATTCTAATTTTAGCATAGTCACTGGACAGAATCAAAGCATTTGCTAATGCAGAGGATAGATCTCTTTTTAGTTCAAAGGAGCAATCTGGCATAGGAGCAGTTTTCACTGTGATATCAAATAGTGTCCCTTTTTGAAGCAGCACTTCTTTGAACAGTGATGATTTTATGTCTATTGTACATAATTTGAGGATGTACTCTGATGCTTTGGACTAATGCATCACTATGTGGAATTGATATAGACAGTCTATATCTATTGTATTAGTTTTAATAAAGCATTCAACTGAAATCTGATAGTTTTATTAATGGCTAGAAAAGGACTGTAAAAGCAAAATCAATTATCAGTGAGACAAGGAAAATTAGAATCCCTTTATTTAAATCATTGAAAGTGGAAAGAGTGAAAATATTGCATGGCACTGCATCTTGGCAGACTGTTATTGCTTAGACATATGTGGTGTCAATTTCTATTGGAGTAGATAACACATATACAATGTAAGCCCCTAGGCTGGCCAGATAAACTTAAAAGGACAAGCAGCCCCTTGTAGCTTTGTGTGCAGTCTTTTGCAGGGTTTATTTAATACATGACCCATGGTCCATGTTATATGCCTTCTTATTAATAATGTGAAGCTTCCAGAATAGTCCCTCACTTGGATTCCCATGATACATGCAATCAGAACAGAGATCAAAGGTGTCCTGTAGCATTTGTCCTAACCCTCTGCACTGTGGAGACACTTTTATCCAATGCAATATTATTCATTCTCTAAGCCCTGAACCAGGGAAACATGGGTGTTGTGCACATTAGTTCTAAGCTCTGTATTTTATCACGTGTATATGATAAAGGTGAACCGGTAGTGTTTACCTGTCATTGGAGGCCTTGTGGAAAATGTCCTGTACTTTTTCTTGATCAGTTTTACTCTCCCAAAGGGTATAAAGTAAAGTTCTACTGGAAATAGTTTTTCATAAAGGAGAGGGTAAGAAACTAAACATATGCAAATTTTAATCTAGTAAGAGAAGAAACATAGGGGTTCTCTTTTTCCTCCTGATTTTAGAGGCATTGTAATTGTTTGTATTTTATAGAGCTTCTGAGCTCTGTAAATACATTCTAAAAATAAAGTGAAATTATTCTCCCATTTAATGAGTGATTCATCTGATCAAAGTTAATGCTGCTCATCTCTTTTGGCACTCCATAATCTAAAAGCAGGCACTAATGAGTGCTTTTAATGCACTCCCTCTCTGCTGGGCTTCTTGATCTCCCGTCTTCTCATATTTTGGAATGACTGGCACTGTAGGGTAAGTTGTGACTGAGACTTTGTTAGTTTTTCTGTGCTGGTGATAGAACAGGGCATTGCACATCCCCAAACTATATCCCTCTCCCTTAACATGGTCATCTCATAGAAACAATTCACGGTATAAGATTGAAACAAAACAAGTCCCACTTAGTTTAAAACAAAACAAAACAAAACAAAACAAAACAAAAACAAACCATGCCCTGTTAGTTACAGATTTCCAAGGTTCTCAAAGGAACTTTCTTAATTAAGGGTATAGATTGTAGAATTCCTCTTGTTCTGAATGAGTGACTTTCCTAAAATGGTCATACCTAAAATAGTCCATAGTGACCTCAGGAAAATAAACTAATACTCCAAAGCTAGGGGTGAAATTGTAATCTTTCTATTTGTATACATTCAAGAGACTTCCTTCAATTTAAAGCAAGTTCAAGTTTGATTAGAGAATATCCACTAGTATAGGTCAATACATACATGAGCTTGCTTTCATTCTCAGTATAGGCTGGGCCAGCACATTTAAACACCATTCATGATGATATGGCTAGAACATGACCCTTTGACTTCATCTCAGATGTTCCTGAAACTGGAACCAAAAAATCTTTTGCCCACATTTTTAGGAACACAATTTGAATTGTATTTCAAGGGTTTTTGTAACTCTGACCAAATATTGTCATTCTTACAATTTTTTATACAACCATTTAGTTTCAATCTTGAATTATAGAAAAGGAAATGAATAGAGCTGTCATATCCTAGATTAGTAATTGAAAATGGTTTATATGTAAATATCCCTTATAGTTTAAGGGCCATACGTTGACCTCTTGCTCTTTAATCCTTTGCCATCTTCCATAAAAATAACTGTCCTGAATTAGTATAATTTTTAATATTTATTTTATTTTATTTTTTTGCTTCTAAATTTAGGATGTAAAGTACCATTGCAGAAAATCACAGAAGTGTTGATTTCAGGCACAGTAGATTTTATGGTCTGTCAGCTTGAACTTCCTCATAATCATACCTATTGTGAACAGCCTCTACCAATTAATCTCCATAAATACCAGAGAACATCACTGCTTTCTTCCTGGCTCTTGTCTGACTCCTCATGCCAAGGCAATGACATCAAATAATACTAATTCCACAGAGCATAAGGAATATACAACATAACCATCAGTATACAATATAGGCCTTGATATACAGTACAGTTGGTACTCAATAATATTAAGATGCTTCTTATTCTTGTTAGACTTGATTTATCAAATATTCTGTCAGTCTGTACTCTCCTTGAAAAACTTGTGAACATAGACTTGTACTGTTACTTTATATAGCTCTACTGTCTTTCAAAAGATATATTGTGGCATACATCCCTGCATATTATAAAAAATGTTAGTAATAACAGAATATAATTCGGGTATCACTATATTTAAAATCCTTGTTGAAGTTGCCCAGTAAGTCAGGGAAAACTTATTAGCTATCATAACTTTTTCAATATATGAAAATGGCTTTTATTCAGCTTTCAGACAGACACTTAATTGAAATCTGCCTTTTAGCAGCAGTGATGGATTCATACCAATTTAAATGCACTCTTGCCTGCTCATTTTTGTGCTCTGACAGTCAGACACACATCTCTGTTGGAGTTTACTAGGACAAGGATGACTGGTCATGGTTATGGTCCACAAGCATCCCTATCTGTGAGTTTCAATGTGTTTCTCTGAACCTTAGCAACCTGAGACTCTAAAGAATTCAGCTTACTTGAGAGCCCTAGAAAAGATGTTGACTCAATTGTTACATACACAAGGAAATTCAGTAAGAATTCTCTAAAGTATTAGAGACAATTAATACTGGGACAACTGTATAGAGTGTAGAGGAGAAAACTCGCCATATCCATGCACAATGGATGTCCACCAATCACACATATTATTTTCCTTGATTATACGTCTTTTATTCTTTATAGTGTAAATTGACAACCTTATCAGTTCTTATTTTTATTATATGGTAGTGAAATTACTGAGAACATATGCAATAGGTCATCTACCCTAAATCTGTATTAAATCTTTATGCTCATATATATATTATATATCTCAAACAGACCTCTTCATTTCAAAATGCTGTGAGTTGAGGTTATAATGACATAGAATGATCATTAGCAGAGTGGAATCCCAGTCTGGCTCTAGCCAGGTGACTTTGAAAATGTAATTAACACTGTCCTGGCTTGATTTATTTGTGAGAGGAAGAGTTGAGGACAAGCTTATATATTTTTTAATTTGTTTCAGATTTAAATCAATACAATTTTAGATTACAAACCTGAAAAATGTTTTGAGGAGGTATTATATTTTCTAGATAGGGAAATAGAGGAAAACAAAACCTGTAACTTACTTGAACCCTATTTTTTGGTAAGGGGTTAACTTCACTGAGGGAATTAAATGAAAAAATTGTGACTCCTTATTCCAAGCACATGCTACTTTCTACTACTACTTGAAGAAATAAAATACTGAATGCAGTAAAATACTCAGCTGTGTTTAAGTGCTTTGAGTTTCATGTATTCTTTTAGTTTTGTGCCTAACTATATATAAGTAATTATCTTAATTTGATTTGCTACCATTTGAATAAAATGGAAAAAAGCACAGCACTCGTCTTAGTTTCCAATTGACTTAATTCTTTCCTGCTAGCAGATTTCTGTCTAGTTATGCTTCAGATGGAATGGCTTGACAGAGTCTTTTAAGTTAAAATCATTGATTCAATTATGAAGTATCCTCTGTGTGCACAGTGCTATCGCAAGGCTCACTAGCAGAGGACAGGTATGATATCATTCCACAATGATTGTATTATCTAGTTCAGTTAATGAGATAAACCAGTGAGAAGCAGAAGAAGATAAGACACTGCTGTAGTACCCCAGTTTCATAGGTTGGACTCAGATTCTTTCTACTAAAACTGTATCTGTCTAGACTTTTAAAAACAACTCTTCCTTACAATATATTTCATAGCAGTTCTCCTAGTTCTTGTTTCTGTGGAGAAAAGATCTGAATCACATTTAGGTGGGGAAGACCCTAAAGATGATTTCAGTTTGTTAACTCTTTTATTGTGGTAAAATATATGTAACATTATTTTAACAATTTGTAAGTATACATATTAAATGGCATTAAATATATTTACAATGTTTGGTACCCATCACACTATCTATATCACAAAATTTTCAAAATACCATGCCCAGCACAAACCTTATACTCACTAATAATAACTAACTCTTTTTTCCATTTCCTTTCTTAACATCTGGTTATCTCTATTCTACTTTGAATTTGTGTATTCTGGCTGCCTCATATAAGTGGAAACATACAACATTTGTTCTTGTTCTCTTTCACTAAGCATGTTTTCAAGGTCCATCCATGGGTTTGCATGCATCAACATTCTTTTATTGCCTGAACAATATTCCCTTGTATATATATGCCACCTTGTGTTTATGCATTCATCTCTGGTTGTTTTAGATCTTTCCACTATTGTAAATAATACTGCTATTGTACACCTTGGTGTACAAATAAATACATGTTTGGATTCCTGTTTTCAGTTATTTTGGATACAACTGTGTTGTATAGTAGTTCTATGATTGACATTTGGAGGAACCACCAAATTGTGTCTCATAGCAGCTGCAACATTTTATATTTCTGCCAAAAATTCATGAAGCTTGCAGTTTCTCGATCTTTTCCAACACTTGATATTTTCTATTATTTATTACAACCTTCATAGTAGATATGAAGGTATGAAGTCACATCTCATTGTGATGAATGTACTTTCCTAATGATGAGATGTTAAGAGCCTTTTATTTATGACAAATTTTTTTTTCAGCATGTGTATTAAAGCACAAGATGTGTTCATACCTTGTAAATACTTGTTAATTTTGCACACACCTTTGATGTCATAGTCAGTCAATATTTCTCCTTTTTTAGAACTTATTATATCTGGAGGAGGCAATTCTGAACTCCGTGTGTGTGTGTGTGTGTGTGTGTGTGTGTGTCTGTCTGTGTCTAATAAGGAATTCTTCACATATTTAACCCTGTCTGTACTAAACTTTATTTTTTTAAGGGAAGCTGGTATCGCAGCTATTGAACCTGGCAAATGTGTGTGAAAGTGTTTCCAGGTTGTTATGATAATGATGATTAGGGAGAAGTATATAAAGCAAAGGTCATTGTGATTCAAATGGCTACTATCTTGTCACATATATATTAATAAGCAATCTCTTCAAAAAGGAAATACTGTAAAATAATTTTTCAATTTTTTTTCATTTTTTGAGGCTAAAAATATAAGATGAAGGTACATAATACCATGATACCCTAAGGCTTAGTCATAGGATCAATTACCAATTGATGATTTAGTCAACATTATAAATATATTTTCAGGTTTTGAAATGAGTGTTCAGGTAAGAAAAAAGAACTGTGGGAAAATTTCACTATATTTTCCTCAATTGATATTGTCTTATTGAAGTAAAATATTATTTCTTTAATTAAAACATTCAATTTGTTTAAAAAAAGAATACTTCCTAGATGTTATTTTTTAGAGTTTGAAAATAGACAATCTTGATAAATCTGTGAGAATTAGTCTTTGTGAATGTATTCTGATGATTCCCTTAGATTTTTCTTAACTGATTACCTAGGCATTTTAACCTTAAGGTTCATATTTATGACCTCAAGTTTTATAATAAAAGTGCTTCAGGACTCCCTCAATACACTCCTCTTTCATGGAAACTTTAGTCCTCAGTAGAAAGAAAGCTTTGATGGGATTTTAAGAGTGTGGTCTGAAGCAACATAGTCAAGATCATGTTAGCCGGAATCCTGTATTTTATTTAGCTACCACTTAATGCAAAGGAGAGCTCTTACCGAATTGGCTCATGGACCAGGACATGTTGGTTATGGACACCAGCCCCTGACTTGGACCTGAATAAAGATGCTGAGTTATTAATTTTTAGAAGTTAGGAAAGTAGACTATGATGCTAAGTGAAATAAGGCAGTCCCCAAAGCCAGAGATTCAATGTTTTCTCTGATATGGAAGCTAATCCACAATATGGAGAGGAGGAATACAAGTTCAGTAGATTACACAATGGGGAATAGAGGGTAGGGAGAGAGGGCAGGAAAAGGAAAGACAGTGGAATAAATCTGACATAACTTTCCTGTGTACATACATGAAAACACCACAGTGAATTCCAACATCGTGTACATCCAGAAGAATGGGGTCTTAACTCGATTAAGATTTATTCCATATTTTTATAATTATATCAATGGATTCTGCTGTCATGTATAATTAAAAAGAATTGGTTAAAAAAAAGGACAATTCCCTGATCTTTATAGGATTGATTTTTTTAACATATAAAAAAGATTGTAAAGTAATGACCTTTTGAATATTTTTTAAAATTTTATTTTTTGTAAATTAATTGGTTCTTTTTAGTTATATATAACAGTAGAAGCCATTTGGACATAATTATAAAAGAATGGAATATATCTTCAAATTCAGGCCCCAGTACCTCTCCTTCCCCAACCCTTTCCCCACCTCTTGCTGTCTTCCCTCTATTGATCTACCATTTACCCATTTTTAAAAAATTAATTTCTTCTGGATATACGCAATGGTGAGATTCATGTGGTATACTCATATATGTACGTAGGAAAGTTATGTCATTCATTCCACTGTCTTTCCTTTTCCTATTCCCCTCCCTTCCCTTCATTGTCTCCTCCACTGAAGTTCCATTTCTTTTTAATCCAACCCCCTATTGTGAGATAGCTTTCACATATCAGAGGAAACACTCAACCTTTGAATTTTGGGGAGATTAACGTATTTTGCTTAGCACAATAGTCTCTGGATTTATTCATTTACCTGCAAATGTCATAAAGTCATTCTTTATGACTTAATAATAATCCATTAGGTATATTTTGAAGATTAAATTCTGCTATTACATTAGCAGAATGCCTGCAAAATGTTACATCCCTAGGAAGTATCATGTGTTAATGCCATTGACAGTAATTTTTGGTAGGGATATGAAGAGAGGAGAATAGTACAATTTCTAGGCATTTGTGATAGATAAGTCCTACAAGACAGTCAGAGAACAGGATGAGTTTTCTGAGAAGGGACACAGTGGGTGGGGAAGATGATGCTGGAAATGGAACTAGATGATGGTCAAATAAAATTCACAGGGTCCCTAAACATAGACCATCAAAGAGAATCATAAATAAGGGCATATGCCATTAAAATAGACTTTCCAGAATGAGTCAGAAATGCTTTCAGATGATGATGAAGAGTGAGTAGTTAGGTTTCCAGATTGCACTTCTTGTGGTGAATCAATTGCTTACATTGTGTTAATTCTCATGAAGTCGTACTTCTTGATTCAAGAATTGCTAGCACAAAACTGGATGCCTTTGGGGTTCCTTTCTATTTAACCTTTAAATAGGTTTTATTGAGGCATAATTAACATGCAAAAAACGTGTGTATTTTTAAGTTTGCAGGTCAACTAAATGTATACACCTGTGTAACCACTCCCACAATCAAAATACAAAATATGGAATGGGTTTATAACCCCCTCCAACCATCTAGCTTTCTTGTGTAGTTATTCTACCTGCCTTAATCATGGGCAACAAGTAATCTACTAACTTTATACATTAGTTTTATCTGTTCTAAAAATTTATATAAATGGAATCATGTAAAATATATATTTTTTTGTAGCACGTATTGAACCTAGGAGTACTTAAACACTGGACCACATCCTCAGCCCCCCCCCCTTTTTTTTAAATTTTGAGACAGAGTCTTTCTAAGCTGCTTAGGGTCTTACTAAGTTGCTGAGGCTGGCTTAGAACTCAGAATATACTGCCTCAGCCTCTCCAGACGCTAAGATTATAGGCATACACCATGTAAAATATATACTTTTGACATTTTATTCAGCATGGGGGTCCTATAAAAGTCTGGTTTAAGCATTTAGAAAAAACATTACATCTTCTGCAGACTGTCATCTTTTTAGGGCTTTGGAAACTACAAGCCATGTGGGGCAGAGATCACTACATGCCTACATACTTTTGCCTTGCGTGGGCACTGTCTCAGTGACTCATTGGAGGTGATAAACATTTAAGATGCATGGCTGAGGGTGGCTCCTTCAGAGAATATAATTAATGCCTGTCACTTAATTATGCTGTCATGTCCTTGAGTGAATTCGTCACTGGGATTCAATTAGAAACCTGGTAGGATAGGTTTTGTGGGTTACTTTTCTTTTTATTCCTCAGAGTATATCAGTTTTTATTTTTGTTCCATCTGGGGTTGGATATCAGCAAAGAAAGATGGTAGAAAATTTCTAATGCATCTTCTTTTGAACTTATTATTAAATTAAACATATGCTCTGTCTAAAATTATCAGGTCCCTATAGGATGCACAACTTTTTGTTAGTCACTTTCAGGAATGGGAGAGAAACTTAGGTTGTGGGTTCTGAAGAGAAGCATGTAAATGTGTGAATAGTATTTGTGGAAAAAGTTGGATTTTTAACTATATCTTGAAAGTAGGTAAGGTTCCAGTGGTGGAGTAGAAAGGCATTCTCACTTAAGGGGAAAAAAGTGCCAATAAAAGCTAAAGCGTTAGAGGGTTGTGGCAGAAATTGGGGAGGCAAATAATATGTCTATGTCATATAATCCAGTCTCTTTTATCAGGTGCTTTAGAAGCAACCCGAGAACAGAAATTCCATTTTGCTTCACTGTCCTCAGCATCTAAAACTGTGCAAGTTGCATAGTAGGTACTCCAATATTGGTTGAAGAAATGAAGAACTACATGGAACCCTGTGGCCAGAATGGGGCCTGGTTGGAAGCAGCTCTGCAAGTACATATCTGCACAGTGAAGAACCACCGCCAATCCTTGTTTAAGCAATGAACATAATTGTATCTGACTCCTGAGAAATCGTGGACCACTTCAGACCTCTCCTTCTAAGGTTTGAGGAGCACCACACCTAAAAGTTCTGTTTATAAAAGTGACACTGTTTTTTGTCCACTTGAAACTTTCTGTTAATTTATACCTTTAAATCGAAAATAACTTTATGGCTCCTTTAGATGCATCTGTAGAAGAATCTGTCTTTTCGTAGGAATCTTGAATTTGCTTGCAAACTCAAAACAGCATGCTAATACTTTATAATGAAGATCAGAATAGGATTGGTTATCAAAACCAGAAAGCCATTATAGAGGTACAGGAGAGAATAAGCTAAAGTAAGGAATGATGTTTATCTCTAGCTCCTCAATATATCCTAAAAAAATAACTGACTTCTAAATAGAGAATCATGTCATCAGCAAATAGGGATAGTTTGAGCTCTTCTTTTCCTATTCATATCCCTCTAATTTCTTTGGTCTGTCTAATTGCTCTGGCTAGAGTTTCAAGGACAATGTTGAACAGAAGTGGAGAAAGAGGGCATCCCTGCCTTGTTCCAGTTCTCAGGGGTAACGTGTTCAATTTTTCTCCATTTAAAATGATGTTGGCTGTGAGCTTAGCATAGATAGCCTTTACAATGTTAAGGAACGTTCCTACTATTCCTATTTTTTCTAGCATTTTGAGGATGAAGGGGTGCTGTATTTTATCAAATGCTTTTTCTGCATCTATTGAAATAATCATGTGGTTCTTGACTTTAACTCTGTGGTTGTGGTGAATTACATTTATTGATTTCCAGATGTTGAACCATCCTTGCATCTCTGGGATGAAACCCACTTGATCAGGGTGAACTATCTTTTTAATATGTTTTTGTATGTGATTTGTCAAAATATTGTTAAGAATTTTTGCATCTATGTTCATTAGGGATATTGGTCTGAAATTTTCTTTCCTTGATGTGTCCTCCTCTGGTTTTGAGTTTGGAAGGGTTCCCTCCTTCTCTATTTCATGAAATACTTTGAGGAGTATTGGAATCAAAATAAATAAATTAAAAAATAACTGATTTTTAAAAGCATGACCACAGCTGGGCATGGTGGTGAACACCTGTAATCCCAACAACTTGAGAGGCTGAGGCAGCAGGATCACAACTTTGAGGCCAGCCTCAGCAAGTTACCAAGACCCTATCTCAAAATAAAAATAAATAATAAATAAGTAAAATTAAAAAGGACTGGGGATGGTGCTGAGGGGTAAAAGTGCCCCTGGATTCAGTTCCCAGTACCAAAACAGAAACATGACCATTTTAGGAGTTAATTGCACTTTATACAAAGACTATTGGTCCCAATGCACACTGAATCTAAATTCCTTTCTGAGGGAGGAAGTACATTGATTGATTGATTTTAAATAATTTGTAAGTTTTTTTCCAAAAATTATAGCATTTTTATAATTTCATTAGTTTCAAATTAATGATATTTAAATATCATTTAAAATGTACACGTCACTGACAAAATCTCTCTACAAGAAAACTATTTGTAGTAACTGAACTCTCAAATAATCAGTCTTAACTTAATTGCTGCCTTTGCATGGCACTGAGCTTTTCAGATTATTTGCTTCCTGCCAAAGTTTAACAAGTAAGTGTGAGAGCATGAATGGCAGATATCTCATCCTAGAAGTCAAACATGGGAATTTTCACATCAGAGATTAGCAATTTTCCTTCCCATAGGGATGAGAAGAGAAATTCCTTTTTGTACTGATATTTAACAAGTGTCCATAGAATAAAGCCATTTTTTTATGATTTATCAAACTTTTATTCATTGTCAATATAAAGATTAAATGTCCTATTTTATTCCAAAATTAAGCTATAATTAAGTTAAATAGACTTTTTTCCCCCAACAGTTCATTATTTGTTGATGAGTCATCAATTTCTGAAAATATTTCTCTGTGAGGTCAGTGGAAAACTTTCCTTGTTCTTGAAGTACTGGTGATTAAACCCAGGGCTTCATGCATGCTATGTAAGCACTTTACCACTCAGCTACATCCCCAGGTCTGGGAAAAGCATTTGAATAGACATTTCTCCAAGGAAGATATACCACTTGTCAATAAGCATATGAAAAGATGTCCACATCATGTCATTAAGGAAGAGCAAAAACCACAGTGAGAGAGCACTTCACAACCACTAGGATGGATATAATAAAAAGGATGGATAGTAGCACATGTTGGCAAGGATATAGGAAATTGGAACTAGCAATATAAACTGTAAATATAAAACAGTTTAGCCATTTGCGGAAATGTTAGTGTTTCCTGAAAGTGTTAAACGCAGAATTACCTTAAGATCTACTAATTTGGTGTCTTGGTATATACTTGAGACAACTAGAAGTGATTTTATACAAATACTGAGACATGAATGTTCACAGAAGCAATATTTATAATACATCCAGTCTGAAAAAACCTGAATGTCCATCAACTTACGAATGGAGAAATAAAACATGGTATACTAATATAATGGAGTTTCAGTTCATAATAGGAAATTAAAAGAATACCCATCGCAAAATGATGAACCTTGCAAACATGCTAAGTGAGCAAAATCAAAGACAGGTCACATCTTGTGTGATTCCATTCATCAAAAATGTTTAAACAGGCAAATTCATAGAAAATGTATATTGGGTGCCTGGAGTTGTGTGGGTGGGCAAAGAGAAGAGTGATTGTTACTGAGTGTATGGTTTCTTTAAGGATGATAAAAAACGTTCTAGAATGAGGTTGTGATAATGGCAGTAGAATTTGGTGAACACACTATTCTGAAAACAACTGATTTATACATAAAATAGTGAGATTTGCATTGTGTGGTTTATATTTCTCAACCAAGCTGTTAATAAAATATGAAAGATAAAATTAGGAAGAGTGGTAAGTATAGAAAGGAAGAGGGAAAGTGCTGTTCTAACCTAGGAGTGTCACCCCAAGATGATTCTGGTGTGAGGGGAAGTATTTGTTAGAGATATGTCAGAACATAATTTGTTTACTCCTCTTATGTTCTCCTGGAACTAGTGACTTTCCTAATAAGGAGTGTAATTTCACACAGTATTGAGAGGGTAGCAGTTGAAGGACATAGGAAGAGCTCAATGCCACTGCTGTTATGGAAGCATATAGTCTAGATTTATCTGGCCAAAGGTAAGGAATCCAAGACTTATATTATCCCTGGTCAGGAGTAAGATACTAGGCTTCAAAACAAAGAACACGTAGAGTAGACAGTGACTGCCAAGGAAGTTTGAACATGACTGGGTTCAGAGATAGGATGGTCGATCACCAAGAAAGGGTTATTGGATAAGAGCAAAGCCCCCATCATTTTCAAAGTGGACATAAGAGAACACAGAAATGGTGTATGTGTGATCCAGTTCCTATCCTCTTGGTCATGACTGTCTTCTATTGATGTCTTGCTACAAGTTTCTGTGACTTTTGGCTCAGATGGTTTCCTTAAAGGAGGATGTAAAGAAATGCTTGAGGGTGAACATGTCCCAGAGTTGCCTTAGCCATTGACAAATGGATGTGGATGTTGGAGGATAAATATTGTTTGTTTCAGTCTTTGGTAAAGTTGACTCTGAGATATCCCAGGTCATCTCACAAAGGTGTCCACTAGACTTGAGTCCCTGGTGCCAACAGAAAGAACCTGTACTTTAGTCGTACGATGCTGGATTACCTCTATTCCTTACTTTAGTTTACTCTGCTGTTCCACAGTGATGCTTCCTATGATCATCTTATGAAAAGTCCTGCTGTAGTCCAACCCCTATGTCTACATCTGGTAAAATAAAACAAGTTTCAGATGTCACTGAAAGAGGAACTGAGTTACAACATTAGACAATAGAGTGTATGATAAACTTAATCTGGTTGCCTAACACAAGTGGACCAGAGTAGAGCATGAGGTATCTTGCCGTTGGCTAGAATGGTAGCAGATATAGTCCTAAGTACAGTCTGATGCCTGTACTGTTAGAGCCCCCCATGTCTTAGGGAATAGTCAATTAAAAGGAAATTTAAAACAAAGTTTAATTTAGCTAAGAGCAAATATTATTAAGAAGGATAATATTATAATTGTGGTTTGCATCTGTCCAATCTACCTTCTCTCCTGTTCTGATAATAGACTTCACCTTCCTGAGTTAAAGACTAAACATGTGACCTAGGTTTTACATGCTGTAGTAGTGTCCCCTCCCAGCTAGTGACTGGCCCCAAGCTGACACTTCAGAAGGCTTCCCAGAGATTCTACCTACTGGGGCAAAGAAAGGTCATGTTTCCTGTTTGCTCTTTTACTGAAAGGTTTGGTGAGATCAAATGATATAACTTGGAGCTAGTGGACTGAGGAAGGCCACCTACAGTTGAATATTCTATTGTATACTAGGGTAACTACATATAATGATAATATATGGTACATTTCTAAAAAAATTGGGAAAGGATATTAAATGTTGCAATCATAGAAATAATGAATATGTGAAGAGACAGATATTCTTACCTTGATTTGAACATTACCAGTGGATACATGTATGGAAACACCATGTTACCCAATAAATACAAAAATTGTTATGTGTCAATTAAGTTTAAAAAAGTGGCACAATGTTCATAGGGATACTGAAGAGAGGAGAGAGAGAAAGACTAAGTCTGAAAGTGAAAGAGAATTAATGAACTATGGTGGCCTATTTATGGCAGCCAGTAAAACTCTATTTTTGTCTTCAGCTGACTGACAGCAGGTCTACACCTACAACTGAGAGTCTTAACTATCAACGAGCTGACTTTACAGAGCACTTTCTATGTATTGGGCTTTGTCCTAAGCATCGTGTTTATATTCTCATTTCATCCTTACAGCAGTTTTGTGAGATGTGTATTGTTATCTCCATTATATAGGTAGGAAGAATAAGGTTTGGAGATGAGGAATTTGCTCAATTCACATACTTGTTATTGGTGAGAAACAGGATCTTAAATATGGGGTGCAGCTTCCGTGCTAATCCAGTATTGTCCAGGAAGCCAAGTGCTCTGCTGCCCAGAGGAAGTTGCAGCCTGCATTTGGAGCTCTGGGGAAGGGACTATCATCACATGCCACACATAATTTTGTATCCTGTACAACATGTATGTGTCTTACAAATATTCAGTATTATTTTCATTGAGGATCAAATATAAAGATTTTAAACCTCAGCAGATTAAATTCAACCAAGAATAGAAACCCCTGTATACATACACATTTCTAAAAGTTTGTTAGAGTCTGGGAATTTAAATATATATTAAATGTTATAAGGGACAATAAAAGGGAAGATACTTTAACTAAATGAGAAAGTGGGATTTGAAAGAGCTTCACTGCATGGAGTCTTGGCACGAATAAATTTGTGCCACTGAGGGTGAAGAGGTGGGTATTCCAAGAAGAGGGAGAAATGAGGAAGGCGTGAAGTCATAAAACACAGTGTGGGTTGTGGAACTGAGGAGTTCTGCCTAGCTCTGTGTGTGGTATTGATGAGATGTAGGTCAAGAACTTCTTTGAGATGCCCTGGAGTTCTAACTTTATCAGTAGGAAAGAAGGAACCATTAAAGATAAAACAAGATAATAGACTAGTGAAAGTGGAAGGTGATTTTGACTTGTGCAAAAGGGGAGATTTAGACTTTCTGATAATCTAGACAGGAGGCCCTAAATTTCTGAATCAAGGCCATAGCAGAAGGAATAGGGAACAGTAGGGGCATTGCTACAAATGTTAAGGAATTTAAGAAACATGGAATTTAGTTGTCTGTATCCAACAATGTAACAGTACTTTCCTCCATATAATACATGTAAACAAAGCTCTGTCTTATTTATGGTTCTGATCCTTAGAGAATATTTTGCTATGTAGATATAATCAGCAAATGTTGATAGAACAGTGTCTGTAGATTAAAGGTTAATTTATAACAAATATGATTATTCACAGGTGTAATCACGTTTTACATTGTGTGACATATTCCGACATATTCCATTAAAAGAATGAGGGACTTGATTGTCAGAAGAGACTGTATTTGATTGGCATTTGTATCTTTGGTGCCTTGCACAGTCTCTGAAAATGGAAGGTTCAAACAAATGCTTGTTCAATGAGAGATTATCACATTTCATTGACTCACTGGATTAAAATCATGAAAGATTTTATAAAATGCATATGATTTTAATATTTAAATAAATGTCTATATGTTTCTCAAATATCAAACTACTTGATCTTGAGGAGATAGCTAGATAAGGTGTTCACATTTTATTCATATTTTTAAGACCATAAAAATGCAGGCTAGAGAGTAATTGAGAATAAGCAACTCAATTGCTCAGTGCCTCAGTTTACTGATTAGCACAAAAGGGATAAGGTTGTCTTCCCTTTACATCACTAAGCTATATCAAGGATTATGTGTTTAAACTAATTAAAAATAAAAGTCTAAAGGGATGACTGAGCCCTTCAGAGAATATGCTATTTACATACAAGGTGATCATCTCAAGATGATCCAAAGATAGCTAATGATGAATCTGTCTTATAAAGTAATCACATATTATCTAGGGATCACATTTTGACTTGAAGACAAATTCAACTTTAGATTATTTTAATCCAAGATCCAAATACGAGGATTGAAGTAAAGAAAACAAAAACAGATGGTTATTAATAAACAGATATATTTTAAATCCATCACTTTTTCCACACTTCTGGACAAGAAAGGCAGATGATTTTTTTTGATGGGACCTAAAATACTCATCAACTTTCTAGGCAGAGAGGAGTCAATATATGTATTGAAGAATACATCCATTTCAATAAAATCTTGATTATTCAACACCCCAAAGTATGGTACTCTAAAGTCTCTGGAAACAAATTAGAAATCAGTTAAATCGCTTTAAAGAGAATTGTCAGGACTCAAATTCCCATTTAAGCCAGGAGTTGCAAAGCTCTCAGTTCCCCTGGCTGAGTGCTGCTGCTTGTCATTCAGAGCTCAGTTTGAATCTCTCTTCTAAGACAGATGTTTTCCCTGGCCCCATGATCTAATATAGCTGTTCCCTCTCACATCATTCTATCTTAAGT
This sequence comes from Glaucomys volans, assembly GCA_020662805.1. NCBI lineage: Eukaryota > Metazoa > Chordata > Mammalia > Rodentia > Sciuridae > Glaucomys > Glaucomys volans. The sequence goes on along the minus strand of JAJEJO010000945.1, from coordinate 255,043 downwards.
CTCTGTATCATGTTACCGGTATTCATTTATTTACTTTCACATTACCTGTTTCCCCTCCAAGCTTGGTGAGATTGGAGACCTTGTCTGTTTCACTTAAATCTCTTTCTAGTGCCAGAACCAATGCATTGAAAGTTCAGAGTAAAGGCTCATCGAATTTGTGAGTGATGGATAAAATCACAGTTTGGATTTATTATCTTTAGAATAAATATCTTATACTTTCACAAGATAATGCTACTGCTCATCAAAGAAAATTCTGTGGCAAGCTCAGGTACAGACTTTGCTGTACTTAGAAATTTATGCAAGTGAGCCATAGTTGAAACTTACAAAGAATGAGGAGTGATATTTGAATTAAGAGAAGATATTTTGAATATTGCTATAGTAACAAAGGTTACTGATAAAGTATGATTTTATTGAAAATATGAAAACTTCAGAAAGTTTTGTTGCATATTTTTTTTAACAATTATTTTGGGTAAAACAATGGTCATGTCACACAAGCCCAGTGACTATGTATGTGGCACTCTACTGCTAGTTAAGCTCCAAAAAGTGAAATATACTATGCAATTGTGTCTAGAAATGCAAGTTGTAATTTGTGTCCTAGAATCATTACTGATTAACCCTCTAATGTATATTTAAAAATCTAAAATATTTTAATTACTAAAATAAACTATGATATACAGTCATCAGAAACAGATTTCTAAATATAAATATGTGTGTATATGTATTTTAAATGGTGAAACCTTCTATGTTCTTCCCATGTTACTCAGCTAAGCTTATTTTAAGGTATATCCCATTGATCTGCTGATTCTTTTTAAAAGCCTCTATATGAACATATTACCATAAATAGTTGGTTGCTCACAATTCTCTATTCTCATAAACTCAGTTAATAAAAATAGTCATCTTTAACCAGAACTTGAGTTATTGGAAACTTGAGGATTGAGCCAAGTTAGCAGGCAGAGGAAGTGTGAAAATGATGCCTTTGCTTCTTACTCCTATTCCCCAATCCTGTTGAAAACTACTTGAAAATGGTGCTTTCTTCTATGCAGGAAGTGGGCCCAAATGAAAAAAGGAAATATGAAAGAAGTTGGATAGAGAATTTTCTTTCCTATATGACCATGAAAATCCATGTTTATGATTTCCATGCACTTAAAAGCTGAATAAAGGGATAAAAGCTTTCACAGCAAATTGCTGAAGTAATACAAGGCATTGTGATAACTTGTAAGTGCTTACTGATTTCACATGATTAAAATCTTGCTCTACCTAGTGATTGAGCTATCACAGCTTTAAACTTATTAGCAACCATTTTTCTTTTCTAAAACAACATAAGTTAGAGAAGTCTGTAGGCCAGGCAACCATAGCTGATATGTACCCTTTGATGTGTGGCCTGTGGAGAGGGCCATTGTCACAGGTTGGCTGAGAGGCATCTGGCAGCATGTTATGCAGGAGGAACATTATTTCCCATAATTGCAAACCATAGAGCAAGAACACCAGTGCCTTGTTCCAAATTAAATCCTCAGGAAAATGCAAATACATATTGTTTAAAAAAGAAATGACTTCCAAAAGACATGCTGGCAATATTTTTCTTGTGCTTCCAAATATATACAGACCTTATGTATTCTTGTCTTTTCAGAGATTATGGGTAGGTGGAATATTTCCTCTCTGTATTCCTGTTTCCACGATCTCAGATTTTCTGTTGATATGCCTTAAACTAGTGGCTTGAAAATAATCTTATTTATATGATTGCATTTTGTAAATACTAATTGCTATGGTCTGAATGTTTTTATCCCTCCAAAATGTATATGTTGAAATCTCTTCCCCAATGAAGTAATACTAATATTTGGAGTCTTTAGGAAGTGATTAGGCCTTGAGGCAGCTTGTTTGCCCCCTCTACCATGCAAGGATCCATATGAGGTACCCTCTATGAGGGGTGGTCCCTCATCACATGCCAAATGAGCTAGTTCCTCCATCTTGAATTTCCCAGCCTCCAGAACTGTGAGTGAAAAATTTATGTTGTTAATAAATTTCTCAGTCTAAGGTGTTTTATTTTTTTTATTGTAGCCTAAATGGACTAAATTAAGACGCTAACTCACATGTGAGAACTTGAACATTAGCATAAAATAGGTTCAGATTCTTGCCCTGCCATTTAATTTTGATGTAAGTTTGATAGAGGAAAGTAATTTCTTTACATCTGCTTCCTCACCTGTAATATGGGAGTAATTATTCCTTCTTTGGACCTACCATGCATATTAAATATAATTATAAATTTAATATACATTTACATACATATGTATATGTACACACATAATGACTTCTGTCAGGCCATGATACTCAGTAATTTTTTTATGATTTCTATCTATTTTTGAAACTTTTAACTGAAACATGGATATGTCCCAGGAACAGTCTGCCCTCTCTATGCCATCCAGGTCTATTGGATCCAATTTTAGATTTTCATGTCTTTTGAGAACAATTCTAACTCTCTGTAAGGATTGATATATCATGAATTTTTTTATTTCTTAGAGACTTTCCAAAGGACAAATAGGACATTCACTACTTCTTAAAAATGAGAATGAAACTCTAACTTTGAATTATCACATGGGCCACTTGACCCTTTTATAAATCTAAGACATATCATGGGTTTTAAGTGGTATTGTTTTCTCTGTATCTTGAAATACCATTTCATCATACCTAGGAATTATTTCTTAATTTATCATCATTGAGAACTTTTTAAAAAAATACTAAGAAAGAAATGGAAGATATTTTACAATTAAGTGAATCAGAAGTTGAATGGGAAAAAAAGGAACACTCTAGACTTTGATAATGTTACTGACAATTATAGCATAAGTGAAATCTCAGAATATGGCTCTTAAAATTATGTATCTTTTTTGTAATTTCTAAAAGTCAAGAAGTAGATGAATAATAAAGGACAAAAATAAATATGGCATTCTAATATCTTTAGTCATTGAACTGTAAGACCTTCATCATGACACATACCATACTACAAAAGCTTTATCTTATTTGGATAATAGATAATCATTGTAACATTTGTATACCAATGTTCATTTAAGATAGGTTGTTTTAGATGTTTAGATTCTTATTACAAATTGTATCACTCTATCTTTCCTCTTCTGTAAATTACTTATGAAATTTATAATATATGTGAAAAATATTTATATTGAAAAAAGAGGACATAGATGATGAACACTGAAGATTCTGAAGATTATTTTTCCTGATATGCTGAGGGTAAAATATTCATGTTCTTTTACCTAATATTGTACTCTCAGAAATTTGTCCTCAGAAAATGTTTCAATCTAAGCTAGAAGAAATTCTTTGTAGCAAAAAACTGAAATAAGCTAAATGCATAGTTTACAGAAAGCTTTAATGAATTATGGCCTATCAATAGGATGGCATATTACGTAGCCTCTAATACTGACAATTATGAATAACATGGGAATTTATAAAAATATTTACAATGTTGAAGGAAAATAGTAGGATATTTAAAATTGCATTAAAAAGTAAGTACTTTTCTTGTATCGTGTTATTGGACAATTTAAAAAGAAAAAGATTAACCACATTGTCTTTCAAATTAAATGAAGGAAACAAATGATCAAAATTAGCTAAGCTTAAATCTGGTCATGTCTTTTATCATGAATGCTTGGTTGAGGAGATTAACCCAGATTCTGATAAGTTATATAGAGTAGGGTGGATATGAAGCATGCTTTTGGGACATTGTGAAATTATTTTGGTTAAGCTGGTTATTGCTACATCTATTTCTTTGTCCTGTCTCATTGAATTTCCTCCTTCCCAGAAATATGCAGAGTAGCATGATTAACATTACCATATTTCTTCAACAATACTTTGGCTAAGGATGAAAGTAGATCTTTCAAAGAAAGCCTAGAAAGTATTTTCTAAATTTAGGAAAAAGAAAAAATTCCATTTGGTGGTCAATTATATGTTCTGATTTGCTTTGTCTTTCCTAATTGGGTTGAAAGCTTCCTGAAGGCAGACTTCCCAAGTTCATCCCTTGCATATGATAAAACCATGGAAGTATTCCCTAGATTGAATTAGTTTAAATGCTTCATTGAAAACAGAGTTGGTGCAATAAGAACAATATATCTTGAGAGAAGGGGAAGGGATTAAAGAAAACTGAGATTTCTTGAGTACCTGAAATGTGCTACACATGGAGATAAATTTCTACCTCTATTAAAATAAGTTTCACAGAAATCTGAAAGTGTATAATATTATTCATATTTTTAAGAGTTTATAAAATTTAGGCTAGCAAATGTTATATGTTGAAGGTCACAGTGCTTGCTGTTCTCTGAGCCAGAATTCCAACACTGGTCTACATGTTACCCAATGGATGTTCTATACACTTATCCATATTGTGGAAAAGTAGGGAGACAGAATAATATTGCCTAGGCTGTTCTCTAAGACTGTGCGGATACTTATACAATTTTATGTAAATTTGGTATCCCTACTAATGACAAAACCTAGAGAAATTAATTATTTTAATTTTTAATTAAATTTAATTTTAAAACAATTTAAATTTAAATTTAATTTTAAAACCTATGAAATTAATTATTTTTATAATCCAACAATTTACAAGAGGCTACAGGTAAAGAGAAATAAGCCTTTCTAAGCCATTCATTCCCTGTTGGTGTGCTCTCTCTCTCTCTTTTTCATTCACTCATGCACACACACACACACACACACACACACACAAACACCAGTATGATGTTTATGTAATGAACTTACTTGTTATTGCTTCAAGCTGTTGGGATAGATAGTACAGCTCTATTGGCATATGTCATTCTGTGATAAAGTTCACGTTAAGTGAGAATTGTAATAGAGGTATAACTAAGTTACTATAAAAACTGTTCCCAGGCATATTTTTTGCATCTGTTTTTATTAGAAGAATGTATAGTAGGTCATGAGTTTGTGTTAGCATGTTTATGATTTGCTCTTCACGTAAATCATGCACAAGTTTACACAGACACTGTGATTTTACAGTGGGGATTGGGGAATGCATTTGTGGAGCTTCCTTTGTAAGGAAGAGAAAAACTACAAATGTTGAAACCAAGTGAAGACTGGAAAATATCATTCTCAAGTTAGTGTGCTGGGATTTTTTTCCCTTGATCTTAGAAAACCCTATTTCTTTTCCCCATAGAACTTAATAATGCTTCCCAACTTTCATTTGTAAGAGATGGAGTTTGTGGGGTGTTGAATCTCTGTGACATGAATACTCTTTTTAAAACTACAAAGTTGAAAGTTGTAAAGAGGGCATATTAATGGAAGACAAGAACTCATGAACGTATCTTGCATTTTTTTGTGATGGGGTCAAAGAGATTATTACCAGTTAAATGAGTATTTGGCCTATAGAAATCTATTAGTAATTTATTATCGTCAAATGTTTTCCACTCCACTGTATAATAATCAGCTTGTGTATTTCTTTCTACAAGACTCTCTTCTCATTTGATCCCCACTGGTTCCTTTGGTTTATAATTTTTAATATTACCATATTGACTTTGGAGCTTAACACAGGGGTGAAATATGTTATTTTTGCTTTTATAGTGATTGATTTGATATTTGTACCATTAAGCATAACTAGATTTTTATGATAAGATCAAAACAGGGAAGGAAAAACCAAAGTCATAAAGAAGAAATCCCTCTATTTTAGTTGTTCTTTATATTAATATCTGCTTTAAATGTACATTATAGCAGCAGTTTTAAAGTATTGATCTCTACTCTTGAGAGATACATTATTTTTATGCTAAGCTGAATTATTTGTTTATAACATTTATAACATATCTGTTTCATAAGAACTTGGGTAATGGTTAAAAAATAGTAATTTGTAATGAAATAGTAAAAGATAAATTGAATTAGAAAATCTGTTCTGAATATAAAGATGCCAAATGGTAAGCATACAGATAAACAGTTTCTGTGATTGATGCTGATATTTGGCTCCCAGCTTCCAGGAAGCTGGAGTTGGAATTCAGGAAAAAGCAAACATGCTGTAATTATATATTTTATAATGCTTAAAAGGACACACACACACACACACACACACACTCTCTCACATGTTCTTCAGAAGAAACCTACATTTCTTTTGCTCTGAATTCCAAAAAGTGATCATGTAGGTTTTTATGTGCTAGATATAAACTGATATAATATAAAATGTCCTAAATTATATTTTTACATATCAGTATTAAATTTTATATATATTTTATATTACCTTTATAATTAGGGACACAGTATTAAAATGTCTTTTGTAAAGTTGTTTCTGTTATGAACAAAATGAATGGAATTCAAATTCATGTCTCTGTAGTAGCTTATCTTAATCCCTAATAAAATTTAAAGTACTGAGAGGAAAGGATGGCTCATGCTAGAGTTTCTCTAAACATCACTTCTTGTCCTTGGTGGACAAAGATGGCGGAGCATGCATGGCTTTACCTTCTGATGATGACCTATGAGGGTGGGATGACAAGTAATTGTTGCCTGAAAATATTTTAAAACCCAGATCAATAGTCACATATTCAGCCAGTTGATCAGTGGAATTTCTGTGTCTACATGGTATTTAAAGTCAATTAAATTTGTCAGGATTTTGGCCATTTGCCAAAAATAATGGTTTTGCTTCTGGTGGAATTAAAATGGAGCTCTTATTTCTGGGAATATTTAGATAATAGAGGCATATCTTTTGTTGTTTGCTATTTTCTATGAAAGCATTACATTAAGATGATAAAAATCATGTCAGTATTTTAAAGTGAGTTGCTTCTCACAGTGGTACTGAGGTTTGCTTTTTACTATTTTTCTTAGCTATCTAATAAAACATTCCCTCTGTCCTTTCATATGCTATGATGGTGTCCTCTGCAAAATTATATATCAATTGCATTTTATAAAATGGACATGATATTTAGAAATCATCTTAATCTGTTTACTTGGAAAAGTAACTTGGGTAAATTAAGAAACTGCTTACTTGCACTAAAGTAATGACCATGGGCTGTGGGTATTCTTACAATAGAGAAATTTGACTTTGTACACAGACTGACATATCTTCATGCACTTGTGTCCCACAGTGTTGTGGCAAACCCCTGGCCTTCCCCATCTGAAGTAAGCACTAGGAGTGAGAGTGTGGGAATCCCAGTGCATGTGGTGGCTGGAATGAAGTGGCAAAGAGCACAGACTTGGACCAGACTTGCTGGTTCAAGTTTAGCTTTACTTCCTGGCTGCAAAACTTTGGGCAGGTTCTTTACTCTTCTGTTCCTCTGTTTTCTCATCTATAAAAGGTGATACCAAGAGTTAGTGTCCACCTCAAATAACTAGTAGATGTAAACAATTGAAAAGACTTCTATCCATAGTAAGCAATGAATATATTTTAGCTATCATTTTAATATTTGCTAGTAATAATAGTATTAGAAATTAAGGCAAGGAACTTTCCCTATTTTAAAGTGAAAAATCACAAACTGGAGATGACCTGCTATGACCAAGTTAACTGAAATTGGTGTACATTCATGTATAAGAAAACCAAATTGTTTAATGAAAAGAAACTTTGGATATATTATTCATGTCATCAAAGTGAAGGAGGAAATAAAGATTTGAGATATAGAGGTTGTTTTAGTCAGCTTCTTTCTTCTGTGGCTAAATTAACTAACCATAATAATTTTAAAGGAGGGAAAGTTTATTTCAGGGCTCACAGTTTTAGAGGTCTAGTTCATAGAAGGCTAGCTCCATTCCTCTGGGCTCGAGGTGAGGCTGAACATCATGGCGGAGGTGTGGCAGAAGGAAGCAGCTCACATGGTGATCAGGAAGCAGATAGAAACTCCGCTGGCCAGATACAAATATATACCTTAAAGCCAAGTCCTAATTCCCACCACCTCCAGCCACACCCTACCACTTCAGTTACCACTCAGTTATTGCCTGTCAAGGGATTAATTCACTGATTGGGTTAAGACTCTTACAACTCAATCATTTCTCTCTGAACTGTCTTGCATTGTCTCACACATGAGCTTTTGGGGGACACCTCACTTCCAAACTATAACAGTGGTATATGGAGTAGGTTGAGAGGCCAGTCACAAAGCAGATGAAAGCTTTGTTTCTGAACCGAGACCCTAAACCTAGGGAGGAGAGGGGCATTTCAAAATTGGTTTATAAAGAGGATTCAAGCATAGGAACCATAGCAAGAAATCCAGGAAGAAAGAACAAGCAAGTGGTACAACATCATAACTTTAGGCTCATGGTATGAGTGGGATCAGAGATGGCCGTCTCCAGGAGGGACATCAGTCCTTCAATCCCCTATTATCTTTGTGGGTTTAATCTGCTCTATTCCTTGGTCTTATTTTAGCTTCAAAAACCAACCCACAATTGGCAGAACCCCTTTTCCTTTCCATGAGAACTTGCCATTGATAAGCTAGTGTTTCTACTCCTTCTTGTACAGATCATCTGAATTTTATCAATAGAAAAGGAAAAAAATAGTGGAGTAAATAAAGTCAATTTGGATTCAAAAGCACTTGAATGCAGTCCATGAAGTTCAAAGTATTTTCTTATCAATTTCAAAGCTTTTACCCTCTATAGTTTTCCATTTCTAGAGTAAAGAGAGCAGTATTTCATAATCAAATCAATTCTTAAATTTTGATATTATTATTATTATTATCATATTGATATTTTGACAGGGATCAAATCCAGTGTCTCACATGTGCTAGACATGCACACTATCACTAAGCCACATCCCCCAGCCCTCACTTCTTAATTTTTAAAACAAGCTTAACAAATTCATGAGTTGTAAAACACTCCTTCCATGTCATTTCCTCCAATCAGCTCTTGACATGCTTTTAGCTTATTTTTCTCCTGCTTATTAAGAGCAGCTGTGTTTAAGCAGCTGGAGCACAAGTTGGCCAGTAAATGCAGGCTGTATAGATATTTAATACCACTTGGTGTTTTATCAGGCTTTATAACCTCTAATTAGTTAAACCACAGAACACCCAAGCACATTAGGTAATTATTACTTTCCTCCCATTTCACAGATAAGGAAACTGAGCATAAGAATGATTTGTTTTCTACTAGCTCCTAAAGGTTAAATGAAGACTCATGTAAGCTGAACAGTATATTTGTGAAGATGCTGTCCTCAGGACTGTGGCAATGAGAAGTGTAATAACACGTCATCCTATATTATCCAAAAGGTTACAAGGTGACTTATAACAAGCTACTTTCTCTGGGCTAGAAATAGTCTATGCACCTTATGCTGGAGTCTCTAACCAACAACTTACACTTATCTGCTTGGAAAACACTCCCCAAAAGAATAATGTTCATTTTCTTACTGTTGTTATCTTAATCAAGTCTCAGTATTTTATATTTTCGTAGATAATATGATGTCATTGATGTCTGTTAATGTTGCCAGAGATATAAAATGAGGCAGAGAAGAAAATTCCTTAATTTGGCTATGGAATTATGTGCTAAGATTATAGAAATAATTAGTTACAAGAGGGGTTGGTCATTGGTATCATTTCAAGTTCCAAACAAGCAGAACCCCACAAGATCATGGTAAATGAATTAAATTGAATCTTAGTATAATTTCTGCCTGTAATTGTTTTTACTGAACTATAGATAAAATGTGAAAATAATCAGAATATAAAGAATATTTATATAACATGCAATTTGGGTAAATGTCTTTCTTTCTTTTTTTTTTAAATGTCTTTCTTATATGAAGTTTAAGTTTGTGATCTGGTTGGTTTTCACTATTGGATGGTGCTTCCAGGCAAGAATTTCTGGTTTCATTTATATATAGGCCTGTGATTTTTATAATGAGAAATTTTTTTTTCTTTTACTTCTGTGTATTGTATTATCAGCTCCAATTGCCTTCTTTGGAATTGGGCTGCCTATTTTGAGTAGTACCAATGGATGATGTAGATCACACTACCAGGAGATTTAAGGTCAACATATGTTACCAGCTGTAGGTTTTGGTAGAATTTATACCTGGATGATTTTTTTTGCTAACCAATTCAGCAAAACCTGAGTATTGACTGGGGAATATGTGTTAGTCAGCTTTTTGTCACTACAACAAATTGCCTGAGAATCAAATTAGAAAAGGAAATTTTTGGCTCTCAGTTTCAGATGTTTCAATCTATAGTCTTCTAAATCCATTAATTCTGAGCCTGTGGTAAGGGCATCATGGGAGAAAGGGCATGGTGGAACAGAGCTGCTTATTTCATGATACTAGGAAGCAGAGAAAGAGAAAGGGGCTGAGATAAGATATCATCCCCCAAGGACACATCCCCAAGGACCCACTTCCTCCAACAAGGTTCTACCTCCTACAGTTTGTACCATCATCCAATAATCCCTTCAGCTATGAACTCTCAATGGATTAATCCATTAATGAGGTTGGAGCCCTCAGGATTCAATCACTTCCCCAAAGGTACACCTCTAAACACTGCTGCATTAGGGACCAAAGCCTTTGGGGGATGCTTCAGATCCAAACTGTAACAGAATATTACAAGTTCATTATATGAAGGTCTTTAATGGTCAGTTTGGATCCTGGTCATAATTTTTGAACAATTACTGGACAAAATTTTAATAATTTTAATCACATTCAAGTAATTGTAGTAAATGACACAGTTCAAAATATTTCTAATTCAAACAGGATATGTGGTCAGAAAATATAAGGAATCTCATACATGAAGTATAACCCATTATTTATGTAAAGTTTATAAGGGGACATTAGAAATATAGTAGTGATTTTTATAAATTGATTAGAATAGCGCATAGTCAGATTATTGTTCATGGTTATTGCATAAAATTATGTTTTTGTTTTATAGAGAAGAAAATAGCAATAATAAATGACTAGCAGTGTAAGAATTTGAAAGAATAAGGAAAGAGATTCATTAGTCTAGGCGTCTCTTTGGAATTTCTCTGTAAAATAGTACAGAAATGAAAGATGTGCTATTCAGAAGGAGTAAAGGGTAGAAGCCAAAAATCAGATCTTGTATTCTTGCTTCATTTACTTTTCTTTAATATGTGAGAAAAGCATGCATGTGTGTGCAAAAGATTGTGCTATGCAGGTAGAGTGTGTGTGTGTGTGTGTGTGTGTGTGTGTGTGTTGATGTATGCTGTATCTTTTAAAAAATATGACTTTGGTTGAAAATTTGAAATGAAAGGAAAGAAAAAAATATTTTGTCACTTAGAAGGTTATATGCCACTTAATCTTCTGACAACTCCATAAAAGGCATATTATTATCCTCATTTTGCACATGAGTTTGCAGAGTTAGGTTAGGGAACTTGCCTAAGTTGAATACACATCTCTTACTCTAAAATCCGTGTTTACTTGACAGTTCAGTTTTGATGTTCATACTTGGAGATGACATATTTAGGAAGCTCCCTGCTTGAATTTATTGTTTCCTTAGGTGTAAAAATATTCTTCTGTTTAATTTTAATTTCTGCATTCTGTGACATATTTGAGAAGGATGACAGCATCTAGTGTTAATTTTTAAAACACCTTAAAGGGACATAATAAAATGATATATGTGTATTAAAACAACATTTTCCTTTATGCATTAAATTTTATCAGTGCATGGAGTTACATTGAATTCCGTTTTTAACATTTTTCTGTATTCATCAATAATGAGACTTCTTTTCCCAAGTTTTTCTTGTCAATACTTCATCAAAGTTTTTGCTTTGTGAATATAACCATGTATCTTCAGGGCTACCTTTTACAATTTATTTATCATGGTTATGATAACTCTTTTCTTAAAACTGACCTTTTTGATACTAAGACCTTAGAAGTTATTATTAGTACTTCAGTGACATACTAGACTACAAATGAGAGATAAGTATCTGAAATATACTTCTTTGAATTCTCAACTGATTTATTCATTCAGTATATTGAATCAGTTATGATGCTATGGAGCTGTAAGTTATGGAAATTCTAAGAAAACTGGCCTAAGTATTAAGGGTGTTTCTTATTTCAAGACTTGATTGTTGATGGATCCCTCAGAGCCTCTCTGCCTCACTGCTCTGCCATCTTTGGTGCATAGTTTTCTCCTTAGGCTGGTTTATGTTATTGGTTCAAGATGGCTGAGAGCATGACTTGGGCCTGTGTGGGGTTTGTTCATATTTGAGGAGGGACAAAGAAACTAGTCCCTAACCATGAAATGTCAATTCTCTCTTTGTCCTTGAAATACTATAAATATGTAGTATTTTATATGTATTATTTTATTTAATAATACATATTTGTAAAATTTGTTTTATTAAATAAAAATTGTTTTATTGAATTTTGCAAATTAAACAATGGCATTAGAAACAAAAGGAACACGTAGCTAGATACATTATTTCAGTAATCAACCCACTGTGTGGCAGAAGGTCAACATAGTTTTGTTTTAGTTAAATGTAAGGGAAGATACTTAAGTACAAAAAAGAAGTTAAAAAAAAAATCCCCAAATGGAGGTTTAGTCCACAAACATCAGTGCTAATTTTAAAAAGTCAAGAGTATATCTTGTAACTAGCAAAGTGAATGCTATCTAAAATTTATCACATGAAAATCCTATATTTAAAAATCTTATTTTGAATCCAGCAATAATTTCCTACATGTCAAATATAGTCTTGGTAGAAAGATACTTTTATCTGTCTGCAAAGAATTTTAACAGCAGTTATCTAATCCTTCTTCATCTTTAGTTTCTCCAGAATGTAATTTTATAGTGTTTGAGTAAATGACCAATTAAATAAACCTGCAGGATCTAAATCATCCATGCTGCCATCTCCAAAGACATATTTATAGTTTTTTCTGTACCATGAAGGGAATGTTTTCTTTTTGTGGTGCCATAATTTTACTAAAATTGCTTATTAATCCATATCCCACATTGTCACAATCAGTATTTATATTTAGTTGTCACAAAAACAAATTCCACAATAATTGCACTTAGTTAAATTAGAGTGATTCATTCTGCTTTATGTTTTATTTTAAAATTAAAAAAAGAGAACTCCTGGTGAATGCTTTCTCAGGAATAAGGGAAGCCAAAGAGCCTTAGCACTTTTTCCTGTGGTACTGGAGTAAAATCCCCTGCTAACAGCAGTTGGCTGATGACTTTCGTCTATATAGACAGCATGAGGTCCATAAAATCCACATGTGATTTTAAAACTTTTAACTTTAATAACCTTGCTTGTGTCATAACTCAGGCAGGATGGAGCATAATCCATACTATTAGGGCCCCAGTAGTACTGACAAGTGAAAAAAAAAAAAAGAGGAAAAGAAAATTCTGTGGAAACAACTATGAAACAAGCTCCATATTGGGGGAGCTAATGACATTGTTAAAAGAGCCCCAAAACCATTTCTGGAAGTTAAATAAAGTTGTGTCAGTTTTGTGGGGGAGGCATATATTAAAGAAAAAATGTGTGAAGGTCTCAGTTAAATGGAATACTCTTGGACTAGGTCCCTAGCCCAGGAAGAACAGAGGTATGAGGGAAGTGACATTAGAAGCCTAGGCAGTCTCCAGATCATGTTAGTGAAAATGTAGCATCTATCTCCACTGGGCCTTCCTGCAAGTACTGTGCACGTTGTAAAGCAGGACTCTTGATTACTCCTTACCTACTGATGTTTTGCCTGTCATGGTTGGATGGGCACAGAAAATGATGAGATTTAGCTTTTAGAGAATGAGTAGTACTGCTTGGGCAAGCAAATGTTGAATGATTGCTCGAGTTTGTATTGCAACATTTGGCATCTCTGGGATAATGCATGATAAGTATTTGTCTTTCAGCTGAATCAGACCTTATTTTAGCTTTTACTTTAGTAAGTAAAGCTTACTGTCTCTCTATTACAGATCCTTGTGTACACAGATTCTGTAATGAAAATACATTGCAAATAATGGTATATGATGGATATCTGGATGGATACTTTGCAATTGATTTAAAGTGTGCATTTTCAAACTTTTTATCTATGATTTTATTCATGAATGTTTTAATGTGCTTAATTTTTGGAGGCTCTTGCATAAAAACTTGAACAGTTTCATGTAAAGCTCTTTCACAAAACCATATGTATATAATTTATATGTAAAGTAATATATTATGCATGTATTTAATATGTGTATATATTTATATACATGAACAGATATACATATATTTAATTAATTTAATGCAATAAATTTTGCAGATTATGTCTGCCTGTTATTATCTCTCAAAAACAGTAATATCTCTGAGCAGGAATGATAGCAGGTTCCTAATCAGGGTTCTGTGAGAAGTTCTGTTGTTAAAAATGATCATTTGTCATCAAAAATCCACCCAGAGATTTCATAATAATTGTCATTATGTCTTCCTTATCTGCCCTCAGAGTTATATTTATATGCATCCAAAAGAGTGCAAGTATATTGTCATTGCCTAGCTGACAAGAGTTATTGTATTAAAAGCCAAACGTCCTCAGAAAGAACAAAGAGGATGTACACATGTCTTCTCCCTGAAAACAAAGGCTAATTATAAAATTCACCTCTTAAGGCCTGCAGTCTTTTGTTAATTCAGTTCATTTATTTATTCCTGAAGTACAGAGATGTTTACTCATTATTTTTAGAATTTTGACAGTTGTTCCTCATTTTGTTTGGGTACAAATAACGTACTCCCCCAGAAAGCTACACAGTGAGTCAGTCATTTTCAGTAAATGTTACTTTTTAATTCAAAATATAACTTCCTCCAGATTCTGGGTTAAGTCAAAACTGGCATTGTATAGTCTAACCTGAACCCTTCTCTAGGATATCAAACTTGATTTTTTTAAAAAACAAATTTAACCCTTGGCTTACCCCACTACAGTTCTTTTACTTCTGGGATTAGAAGTTCTTTGAAAAGTAATTTCATTTTTAAAAACCTTCACATTTTTATCCATAGGCATAAATGGAAATAGTCTTCATGGAAACAAAAGTATAGTTTTTAGAGGTGCTAAAATCATGGTCTCACATACCTATGTCTTCTCCCTGCCTGTGCTCCATACTGGGTATAATTTTCACTGTCAACTATTCCATAGAATTCTTTTTTCTTTTAAATTCATGGTGATTTGTATTTTTTTAGAGAGTAGATCATTCAGACTGATAATGATGTAAGTGAAGGAATTGTTATGGAAATGTGGATAATCAAACTATCAATTTACTTGGCTTAAGGATCTATGGTAACTCTTTTATGTCAATGTGAAGAGGTTTGTTTAGCATGCACAATCTAAAATGGGGTAACCAAATCAAACCTGGGTTAAAGGTGACATGTCAGTCAAACATACAAATACACAAGTCAGTTGCAGACCCAGGGTAAGCAAATACTACTTCCTGACAAACCATAGATCATTTATCTACCATAATATACATAATGCCTGATATAGAACATGGCACAGGTAGGTACTTATTAAAAGTTCATTGAATGAATGAAGGAAGAAATGGATTTAACTGGACACTTTATTAACACTGGTGAAAAACTGTCTTCTCTTGAAATTTTGAATGGTGACTCAAGTTCCTTATGGTAGGTGTCTGCCTTCTTTACCTCCCTCTCCCATGACAGCCTGCCTGGGTATTGGAAATGCCATCTCTCATTCTCTGGTTCTTAGTCCTGTTAAGGAAAGATCTTTTCTTAGTCCTGTTAAGGAAAGATCTTTTCTCACAATTGATTTGTGAGGCTAGACTATCAGAAAGTTTTATAGACCTAAGAATTCAAATAAGAGACTATAAAACCAAACCTATTTATTTTAAAATTGCATAGTTCTTGTAAATTTTCCCAGACATAAGATGAAAAATCCATACTTGAAATGTCCCTGATCTTTCTAGAGTGTTTATAATCAGTTATATACTAAAATGTGCACATTCTCAAATATTGTAAATTTTACTTCCATTTGATTTATAAATCTTACATACCACATAATATATATTTTTTTCTTTTCTGAATAAATCAGTCTAGGTCCCTTAGGCATTCTGGGAAAAATTATATTTTACCATTGAATAATAACTCACAAAATGTTGCTGGGCATGATGGCACATGTCTGTAATCCTAGCAGCTTGAGAGGTTGAAGCAGGAGGATCACAAGTTCAAAGCCAACCACACCAACTCAGTGAAGTCCTGAGCAGACACTTAGCAAGACTTGTCTTAAATAAAAATCTAAAAGAGCTGGGGATGTGGCTCAGTGGTTAAATGCCCCTGGGCTCAATCCCTTGTACCAAAAATACATAAATAAAATTTATGAAATGTATGTCATATATATACTTTGAACAAAACAATGAGTTATATGCTCTGGTGTATATGAAGATACTGAAAACATGACTTCTGCCTGCAGCAGGGACGCTGTGCCCTTGTGCACTTTGTTGATATTGGTGTCAGAGAGGATGACATTTCCTAGATATGTGCGTCTTTGGATCAGTCTTTTCCTTTTCTAGAGTCTTGTGGATTTTTATTGGTGAAATGAGGAAAATTTCCAGATCACAGTTATTGTTTTGTTTTGATTTTTAAATATAGGAGTTTCAGCAAGCTACAAAACATCACATGAAGTTATTAAGTATTCCAGAATATCTTATAAAAGGAGAGAAGTGTTGTCCACGTATAAAAGTTTTACTATTTATTATAGTGAAAGTACATTAGAGATATGACACAGAAACACATATTTATTGGGAATCTGTTATGTGCTAGAAACTTTTGATTTTAAACTCAGGTGATCATCCCAGTAACTCTGTACAGTTGTGACTCATGATCTCTCCTGTACAAATGCTGAAGAAGTGAAATCTGACCAGGACATTCCAGGTGGAAAAGTAGGATTCAAATTAAGGCAAACTAGTTCCTCTTCTTAAGTTTGGGAAAATGAGCATTTATATCTAGCTATACCTTGGAAAAATGGCCTTTTTAAATCCAGCATTGGAAAATATGTAGGATTCTAACACATGAAGATGGGAATTCTAACAGTAGCTTTCTCAGTTTGAGGAATTCTGTGAGAAGCTTCATAGGTAGGGAAGCACTGGGCAGGGTTTGGAATGACTTGTGAGGTTGTCTGAAGAGAAAAGAAGAAGCAATGAATTAAAAGTTCTGATAGTTGGGTTAGATTAGATCATGGAGCCTTAAATGTCAGAGGATAGAGTTTGTATTTGATTTAGTGCGCAACAGGGTCCTATAACCAGTGTGGTGTGGCACTTGCAAGTGACAGTACCAGTTTCGAATCTAGAGTTAGGGTTCAGCCAAAGATCTGATACCAGGATACACACAGTGTGCCCTCCAGCCTGAATGCAGCCAGAAAGAAAGCAGAACAGGGAGTCAGGCTTCTGGAAGGAAGTCCTCAATTAGACTAATGGCAAGAACTTCAGCTCAAGATGGATCTTAAATTCAGAAATCCCAAGATACAAGGCAAAGGAAACTTTCAAGACCAAAAGGCTGTTTTGTTAAGTGGCAGCCTGTCTAAAAAAGCTTGTTTTTGATGATGGTGGTGTTGGTGGTGGAGGTGGTGGTGGTGGTGGTGGTGGTGGTGGTGGTGGTGGTGGTGGTGATGGTGGTGGCTGAGTCCCTTGGGGTTTGCAAATGAGGATGCCATGGAAAGGAGAGTAAATTATAGGTTTGTGTTTGTAGAAAAATCAATGTGATTCAAGTGTATGAGACAGAAGAAACTGGAGATAAAAGTGCCATTTAAAAAGAAATCCAGCAGTGTGTTGGCCAGCTGAATTATTTCATCGTGGAAGGTAGAGAAAAGTGATAGTAGCTCTCATTCTCACTGGCTCACTACTTCTGTATTTTCTTTTCTGGAAAAAAAATCTCTACAATGTGAAAATAATGTTTTAAAACTTAGAACATCATTATGATAAATTCCTACTTGCTCTCCTCTCTCTGAGTCGTCTTCCTAAGGATACAGGATGAGTATGACTTCAGGTTGAACATACATGTTGACTGAATGCCAGCACTGAGAAAGTCTAGCAGCATCAAATGTCCCCAGCATACATGCTGGTTGGCATACAATGCTGTTATCCTTCCCCCAAAAAAAGAATATCATGCTCTGTCTTTCCTGTCTCTCTTACATAGAACTTACAAAATCCACATCTCTACAATTCCCAGGCTCATAAGCACACTCCAGTGATTGAGAATGTTGTAGCATTGATGAAACTAAAGCAATGAAAAGGCAGTTTGTGGGTTATAATTCTGTCGCTATTGCTAGCTAGCCACATAACATCAGTTAAAGAGATTACAGAGCCATTTGTCTTCAATTTGCCAAATGAAGTCAGAGAAAGCACTGACAATCTGTCCTTCAGTCACTGAGAACAGGCATGGTATTAAGCCTGTCTCTGGTTATGAGCTTGCACTTTGGGTAACTTTTGGGAAACTGTCCTGTTCTACTAACCTCCTTTCCTATAATGTTTATAGAACAAAACTCTACTCAAAACGTGTTGGACTAAGTTCAACTTATTTACTTGTGTAGATTCAGCCTTCTTCTGTAACTCTGTGAGGGGAAATTAGAAAAGAAAAACATGGAAATGAAGAAAAGAAAGGTAAAATCATGGCAAAACAGCATGTGGCAAGTAAATGTTGGCCTCAGTTTACATATAGGTTAAAGAAAGGAGGTAAAGAAAGTGATTGTAATTTCACTTGAAATGTGAACTTCTAAAACTGTCTTCATTCACCACCTTGTTTATTCAGATACAGAGTCCAGTCCCAGCTAAACCTATGTGAAAGAGCAAATGAATTATTATGTTTGAAAGATTGGATGAGCTCATTATTAAAACAAATTAAACTATTATTTTATTAATTCATTTAGGAAAAAGTATTTATTTAAAATTACTTGTAGTAGAATTAGCCTGCTCCTTGGAAACTTTCCCAAAGAATTATTAGCTTTTCAGCTATTGAGTCTACATGTATATATACACCTTCATCCATGTAGGATAGTTTAGTGTTGCCAGAGTAGTCTATGAAAACGGAATTGTTTTTGAAGGTTTTTTCCATTCATTTGTGTATATATTTCTGTGTTTCCACATAGACATAGTCAAAAACATACATTTCAAAAAATAATCTTTAAGTATTTTTTCTAGCAGCAAAATTTTCATCCCCATTTTTATTTTTCTGTGAAATAAAATACAAACTACTAGGTGTGCCATATACTCATCATCAGACAGTCAGATGGCAGATGTAGACTGCAGTTCAGAGAAAGGAACACAGCCCAAATCAATAACACCTGTAATGGAACTCCCACGCCAAGAGCCAGCACAGAGGCATCCAGAGACTCAAATGCTCTTCCATAATGGAGAGTGATTTCAGCAACTGAACACATGCTGAAAGCAAATGGATTTCTTAAATGATAACAGAAAAATAAAAATAGAAGGAAGGGTTAAAATAACAAGACTTAAAGCCTATAGAACTGCCATTTTTCCCATCTGAAAAATAAACAGATGCCTGGCTTCATTTCATCTGTGCCTTTGCTACTGGGAAAGTAGAGAGTATTCACATATTACCTTTATTATTAATCTTTTCTGAGCTCATAACTAGAAAACACTAGCAGGTTCTAGAAACACAATAAAGTATAAGACAACATGTATTCTCATGCAACATCTAGATAAATTACAATTCTGAGAAATCTTTGAATCATTCTGAGTGTGGGTGATAGTTCAATGTAGAATGGAATAGTTAGCAAAGTTATATAAAATGTAATAGACTTGAACTTGAACTTCAGCTAACTTAAATTCCAGTTACATGGGATTTATTAAATTAATTCATGTGCATACAATGGATTATGACACTATTAATGGTTTTCACAGATTGTTCATGACCTCTTAAAATACAAATGTATACATGTCTGCATAGGAAAGTAGCAGGAATATATATTTCAAAATATCAGTAACATGGAGATACAGGTTAACATCCTTTTCACCTTTAATATTTTCCAAAAACTTTAAAATGACCACACCAATTTATTTGAAAAGGATACTGCTTTTAAATATAAAAAAGTAAGGTATCATACATTTAGATATCACTTAATGAGTTAATTATTTCTATCAGCTATTGATAGACATTACTGAATCCCTAGCAGTTTCCTAGGGGCCAACTGCAGTATCCATGATGATTTCCAGATGTCTCCAAGCCTCATCACCATAATTAAAATGTTTATTATTTACCTACTCTAAGCCAAACACGTTTCTTCTTTGTTGCTGAGGAGCAAAAAGAATAAACGTAAGATTTTTTTTCTGCCATCATACTGTTCACATTCCAGTAGGGAAAGTTAGGTAATAATAACAAAAACCATCCAATAACATGTACATGTAGTTCATCAGGTGATGACAAGTATATAGATAAAATAAGCTAATAGAGTGGCATGGAGCATGCCAGGAAAGAGGTCAAGTTTACATTTTAAAGGGTGATAAGGGACGACTTTCCCAAGAGGGTAGATAGTGTCTAAGGGATGATTAGAGAGGAGAGAAGGGCAATCCAGAGGAAGGAAAGAAGTGCAAGGATCCCGAGGCCAGAACTGCCTTGTGTGTTTTGATGTACAAATGAACCAAATGTAGACACACAAGAGGTTATATAGTGCTTTGTAAGCTATTGTAAAAGGATTTATTAAATTTCAGTAACAATGAAAGGCAGCAGCAGCCATGGTGGGTTTTGACCAAAAGAGTGACACCGTCTGACTTTTACTTTTTTCAACAAAAGGATGAAGACCAATTAGAAGGTATTTGAACATGAGAGACAAAGGTGAAAGATGAGCATGGTTTGGACTGATGGAAAGTATGAGGTGAATCTGAATATATTTTGACATTATGATAACTAGAACTTACCAAAGGATTGGATACTGTTACTGTTTTATGGGAAAGAGTAATCTCAGTGTATTTGGCCTAAACAATGCAAAAGATAGAGTTGTGTTTGACTGAGGGAAGGTTAGACTGTGATAGGGCTTTCTGTTTTGTGTTATTTTTGTTTTTTGGTATGTGAATCTAGTTTTAGACCATCTGATGTGGAAATACCCATTTAATATCTAGGTAGAGACATTGAGAAGATGTTTGGCTAGTCAAATCTGGAATTCATGAGAGTGTGAGGCTGGAAAGATATATTTAGGAGTGTTCAGTCAGAGATAGTATTTAAAGCTATGGACCATGGTAGAATCTCTGCTTATATTGTAAATAGGAAGGTCAAGGGATGATCCTGGAAGGACTTCCTTTATAGGGTTACTGAATTGAGTCAAAAGCAAAGCAGACTAACTTGGAATGAAAAAGGAATAAGGGAGAAAACTAGGAAAATTAATGTCTTGAAATATTATTTTTAGTTGAAACATAAATCCCAAATGACTATAGATCTTTCCAAAATGAAGTACACTTTCTTATTGGAAAACAGAACCAAATAACTTGGTTCCTTTTGTAATTATTACTACTGTGGATGTTATTTCTGCTGTTGTTTCTCTCCTTTGTCACATACATAATTTTCTCTTACTGCTGTAAAAATAATAAAGATAGGACATATTGGGAAAGGACAAATGGGAGTTGATTTCGTACCTCGTAAGAATTCCATGAAACAGTAGAAATTTTTAGAAATAGGCTTACAACTTCTTTTGAGCTTGTTTTTTGCTTTCTAATACGTTAAGGAATAGATGTGAACAATGTCAAGGTCTTAGGAGACTTGGCTATTCCAAGTAGCCAACAATTACTTTCTATTGTGTGTTTTCATTCTTGGGAGGTGGTAGGTTGTAAAATAAGCTAAATGTCTGATAATGCAGAAACCACTTAATTAGAGAGGGAAAAGAGATCAGATTGGGAGCATGTGTAAATAATTGAAGTAGGATGCCAGACACATCCTATAGTAGATTAAAATGTCATCAGGATGTTTCATGGTGACTTGGAGGAGCAATGTGTACATATACAGGTGTGGAATGAGAAAGTTCCAACATCACGACATTTAGCCTGAAGTGCAGCTGCATGCAATAGAGACGTTTTGATAGATCAGAAAAGCAGAGAAAGCAAAAGTGTTTATCCCCAGGCAAAGAGCGGGCTCAGGGCTTTCTGAGCTGGTAATCAGAAATCACTCTAATAAGTTACAGGCTGGACTGTGATAAAAAGCAAAAGGAAAACCACCTATCTAAGCAGTCTGGAGGCAGACTTTAGAGCTATGTAAGTTTTAAAGTATTTGTTGAATCAAAAGGAAATATTATATTCTGAATTATCCTAGACAATTATCAACCTTGGTTGTAGGTTAGTTTGGAAGAGGTAATATTGTGCCTAATTTCTTTAGGAGCTTGATTGTTGTATCTTAAAAATTTATTAGTATATTTTAATCAGTTAATGTTAGATGTGTTTCTCATTTTAGTAAACACTTTCACCTTTGTTAAAAATATCAAAAGCATAAATGAATGAGACTCCATCTGTGCTTCACAAAGGTTGACTTGCCTCCTTGATGTTCCATAGGGACTTCTTCATCTTGGTGGCCATAACTTAGCTGGGGTGGTATAAGGATTCTGAGAGAGATTCTGCTACTCTCAGTGTACATCTTGGGTCAGTCTCTGAGATTTTAAAGTCAGTGAGGGAGTGTTTTCTTGATATGTTATCTGGCCATCAAAGATGACATTACCCCAGCCAGAATTGGAGTTTCTAACAGAGGCAAAACTGTTGTCCTTTTTGGCAGTGCTCATGTAATTCCAGGGATTCTGATTTACTTCTCAATGCAGAGACAGTTTCTATTTACAAACACACAGTCTCATGAAAAACTTGGTGAGCCAGAATTTTATTTTTGTTCGTTTGTTCCAGAAGAGTGAATTAATTGAAAAAATCAGTAAATGATTTAATATTGACTCACGAACATCTAAGAATTGCTGTGGTTTTGTTTTTTCCTCCACCTAATTCTCTGTTCTATTCATGGTATATTAAGAGGTGCAGTAGACAGAGATTTAATGTCATGTGCACATTCCTGCCAATATTAGTGACTGTATTAATGGTTTTCTATTTATAGAGCATAGATTTTATATGTGTGATGATATCGATTCTGTAGAAAGTAAAGGGATATTAACATATGGGATGACCTGACAAAAACACTGTACTGTATCTAATGTCTATGGTCATAGAAATGCATGCAGCATAATAATTTGATTCATAAGAATTCACTAGTAAAGAAAATAAAATGGCATATAACCTTTAATACTTTGTTTGTGGATAGTCACTAAATGGCTTTGAAAGACATGGTTTTTTTCCTTTGGTTTTTGTTTGTTTGGTACCAGGGAGTGAACCCAGGGGCACTTAGCCCATAAGCCACATACTCAGCCCTTTTTTGTATTTTTAGTTTGAGACAGGGTCTCACTGAGTTGCTCAGGACCATGCCAAGTTGCTAAGGCTAGCTTTGAACTTTTGATCCTCCTGCCTCAGTCTCCTGAGCTGCTGGGTTTACAGGCATGTGCCACTGCGTCTGGCTCTTGAAAGACATTTTATAAAATCAGCTTTATTAGGGTATGACCTTGGGTGTGTGGGATTGTGAATCATTAGCCAAATTAGGAAAATCAGGAAGAGTAGCTGCTTTAGTTCTGAGTTCTAATTTGAGCATGCTCACATGGCCTTACTGCATATATGTGGTGGTGGTGGTATGGAGATAGAATGAGAAAGAAAGAGGTATAATGTGAATACTTTGTTTCTATTTATTAAAAAAAAATTCTATCAGATCACAACTTCACTCTCATGACCTCATTTAACCTAAATTACCTCCTTATAGACCTTCTATCTGTATTTAGTTGCATTGGGACTTGATATGTGAATTTGGGTGAGCTGTGGCACTTTTCTGATCAAAACACACCATGACTGGTGGCTGCTGCTACATTTTTTTTTCCTGTCCATATTAGTAGCCAAAGCCAAGGAACAGGCAGAATATCTGATGCTTTATAAAACTGATGCAGAATAACTGAAACATAATGAAATAAGACTGATAGGAAAAGTTTTACAATCAAGAATGATGAGGAGTAAAGAAAGTCATTGACTCTGAAATATTAAAGTATCATCAGGAGAGAAATCTTCTGGTATGGTAAAATAAGGGCCTCCAAAAATATCTACTCTTCCATTTAAAAAGAGAATACTTGCAAAAATCACCAAAATGAACTTTTTTAGAATCTGGAAATAAAAAGTTGTAATAATCCCAGGAGTATTTATATGAGAAAAATAATGGAATTTCAATAACAACAGAGAACTTTGTGACATTTCTTACCCTTTCTGTATTCATCCCCCTCTCCTAGCTCCAGTATAGTTATGAAAGCCATCAGATTCCTGAATGCCATAGCTGTTAAAACCAACATCCAATTGGCCACTATAGAGGGAAGACATGTGGAACCCCTCAGAAAGCTCCATCCCCACAGAACTGTCAGTATTTGACTGATTTGGCAGATCCCTGGAAAAGCCCCATCCATAGGGCCTTTTTTATTTGACCTGACTCAGTGCTCGCTCAGCGAAGAAAACCCTATCACCGAGCACTTTGTTGAATAAAAAATAAAAACTGAGTTGTAGTTCTTAAATGAAATTCTCTGAAGTGGTGATGTAAATGGGACTAAACAGGCTGGTCAGAAACTTAAAACAGGAAATTTGAGGAACAAGAAGTCCATAGAAGATATGAAGACTGGCATGTTCCTGTGGAGGAACTGTGGACGACAGTGAGCATGCTCAGAAGAAAATTCAAAAGGCCACAATTTCTCACCTCTGGCTGATCTTGAGGCTTTGTACAAACAAAAAAAGAAGGTTAAGAAAGGGTTTTAAAATGCGGGAGTTCCAAGGGCATGTCTCCAACACATGCAAAGAGTTTCTCTTCAAAGATTGAGAAATGTATTGGTTCAAAGCTTTGAAGGAAATGTCTGTCCAGTCATTTTGAGCCTATGATAGCTAAGTAGATTTCAGTGGCCACACATGTTAAGTTCAGACTTCTAGAAGCAGTCCAGAAAATCGTTAAGCAAACAAATGAATCATGGGTATGGGAGATCTCATTTGTCCAGTTTTCAACAACAACTGAAGACACACAAAGGAATGGGAGAGTATGGCTCATGCATAAGTTGATCACATTTTCCCTGAGGTAGCTCAGATGATAGATTCACTAGAGATAGACTTCAAATCAGCCATTATGAATATGTTCACCAAAGTAAAGAATATAATATCTAACAAAACAAAGTAATGTATGGGGCTGTGTCACAAAAATGGAGAATGACAATAAAACATAAAACCTTCGGAAATATTGAAATTGTGACATTGAAAGTGTAATAACTAATATGAAAAATTCAATAAGGACCCTGACAGCAGATTTGAATTGGCAGAAAAAATAAGGTGCAAATTTAAATACAGGTGAACTGAAATGATTAAATCTAAGGAATAACATAAAATGAACAGACTCAGAGACCCATGAGATGAGATATCTTCATGTGTTCCAAGATACACATAAGAGAAATCTTATTAGTATAAGAGAAAGACAAAGTAACAGAAAGATTATTTGAAGAAATGATAGTCCCAAATTCCCTAAATTTGGTGAAAATCTTTAATCTGCATATCCAAGAAAATCAATGAACTCCACGAAGGGTAAACTCAAAGAAACAACATAAATTGTCCAGAGATATCAAGAAAACCTAATGGTCAGATAAAAAAGAAAACATGGTCAGATAAAATCCCTTATTATATGCCAGAGATTTTTTTGTAATATTAACAACTAACTGAATCAAAAATCATGGAGGACAGAGTGGTGACTTTCAAATTCTAAAAGAAAAAGATTGTCAACCAAGAATTATATATCTATACAACCCTTTTAAAAAATAAGAGGAATTAAGAGATTTCCACATAAATAAATTGATAAAAATTTTCAATAGCAGATATGTCTTCAAAAAAGAAAGTAATAGAGTCCTGTAGGCTGAAATTAAGGAGTATTGGACAATGATCCAAGTCCACATGAAGAAATAAAAGTATTTATGCATGTAAAAGAAGTATTTTTGTTCCTACTCTTTTATCTGATTTTAAAGGGAACTCCCTAGTTGATGGATTTGCAATATACAAAGGTGTAATTCTATGACAATGATAGCATAGGTCAGGGGAGGAGTAAACAGCTATGTTGGAGCATAGATTTTATATATTATGAGATTCACTTGGTATTAATACTAACTAGATGGTTTTAAGATGTTAAGTACATACCCCAAGACAACCACTAAGGAAGTTATTTTTAAAATGTAGTTAAAGAACATCAAGAGAATTAGAATATTATACTAGATAGGTAACTGTTTAATACAAAAGAAGGCAGGAATAAAGGAATAGAGGAATAAGGCATAGAAACAAATAAATGGCAGTCCTTATCAGTAATTATATTAAATGGAAATTGAAGTCTCAAAAAGTACACAGATGTTAGAAATTAATATGAGATGAATGAAATGAAGATATACCCGAATGCATGCTGCTAGTGCAATACTTATAGGGAAACTTGTAGAGCAAGTATCTAGTATAAAAAATATTCTTAAGTCAATAATCCAACGTTTCACCACAGGAAACTGAGGGGGTATGGGGGAGACCAGAATAAGCCCAAGGACAAGGATAATGAAGGAAAAAATGAAGATTATAATAGAAATAAATGTATATTGTGAATTGAGCAGCTATAAACATTGATGTGGCTGCATCACTGTAGCAATCTGATTTTAAGTCCTTTGGGTATAGGCCAAGGAGTGGGATAGCAGGGTCAAATGGTGGATCCATTCCAAGTTTTCTAAGGAATCTCCACACTGCTTTCCAGAGTGGCTGCACCAACTTGCACTCCCACCAGCAATGTATGAGTGTACCCTTTTCCCCACATCCTTACCAACACCTGTTATTGCTTGTATTCTTGATAATAGACATTCTAATTGGGGTGAGATGAAATCTTAAGGTGGTTTTGATTTGCATGTCTCTTATAACTAGAGATGTTGAACATTTTTTCATATATCTGTTAATTGCTTGTAGATCTTCTCTGAAATGTCTGCTCATTTCCTTAGCCCATTTATTGGTTGGGTTATTTGTATTTTGTAGTAAAGTTTTTTACATTCTTTGTAGATTCTGGAAATGAGTGCTCTATCTGAAGTGTGTGTGACAGATTTTCTCCCACTCTGTAGGATCTCTCTTCACATTGCTGATTGTTTCCTTTGCTGAGAAAAAGCTTTTTCATTTGAATCTATTCCAATTATTTATTCCTGCTTTTATTTCTTGCGCTTTGGGAATCATGTTAAGGAAATCTGTTCCTAAGCCCACATGATGAAGATTTGGACCTACTTTTTCTTCTATTAGGTGCAGAGGTCTCTGGTCTAATTCCTAGGTCCTTGATTCATTTTGATTTGGGTTTTGTGCAGGGTGAGAGATAGGGTTTTGGTTTCATTTTGCTGCATATGGATTTCCAGTTTTCCCAGCATCATTTGTTGAAGAGGCTATCTTTTCTCCATTGTATGTTTTTGGTGCCTTTATCTAGTATGAGAAAACTGTATTTATGTGGGTTTGTCTCTGTGTCTTCTAGTCTGTACCATTGATCTACCTGCCTATTTTAGTGTCAATACCATGCTGTTTTTCCAACCTAGATGCCCTTCAATAGATGAATGGATAAAGAAACCGTGGTATATATACACAATGGAATATTACTCACCATAAAGAATAAAATTATGGCATTTGCAGGTAAATGGATGAAGTTGAGGAATGTCATGCTAAGTGAGATTAGCCAATGTCCAAAAATCAAAGGCCGAATGATCTCTCTGATAAGTGAATGATGATACATATTGTGGGGTGGGAGGGAGGCAAGAATGGAGGAAGGATGGACTACATCAAGGAAAAAGAGGGGTGGAATCAGGTTGGGGGGGTAAGAATAATAACAGAATGAAACAAACATCATTACCCTATGTACATGTATGATTACACAAATGGTGTGTCTCTACTTTGTGTACAACCAGAGAAACAACAGCTGTATCCCACTGTGTACAATGAATCAAAATAAATTTTAAAAAAAGAAATAAATGTATAAAATAAATAAAAATATAGAAAAACATAGAAAAATGAACAAAATTGGTTCTTTGAAAATATCAACAAAATTGAAAAACCTTGCTAGACTAAGAGGGGTAGAAAACCTGAATTAATAGAACAAGGAAGGAAAAAATGGCATTACAAATAATTGTGTAGAAATTAGAAATATTATAAAGCAGCATTATTGTAGATATAGACTGCATTGCTTGAGTGCTGTCTCAAATTACTACAAATTTAGTGGTAGCAACACACATTTATGATCTTAGAGTTCTTTTGTCCAAAAGTCTCAAGTGGGTCTCATGAGGTTAAAATCAGGGAATCATCTAGGATGGATTCCTCTTCAGGAAGCTGAAAGCTTCCAGTTTCCTTGCTCTTTCAGATTCTCATACTCCTTTGCTTGTGATCTCTTCCCCATCTGCAAAGCCACCAACAGCAGGGAGAGTTCTCAGTGACACCAGCCTGACCTTTTCTCCTGCCTGCTTCTTTCCCACTTAAAAACCCTTCTAATTATATTAGATTCACTTGGATAATCCAAAACACTTTCCCAGTGTCTCATGTGATTAGCAACCAAAAGAATTAAAGTCAGTATACTTTAAAGATATGTGCATACATATGTTTACTGAAGCACAATTCACAGTAGCTGATTTATACAGGTAGCCTAGGTGTCCATCCACAGGTGAATAGAAAATTAGTATGTGTACACAAAGGAGTGTTATTCAGCCATAAAGAAATCTTGTCATTTTTAGAAAAAAGGATGGAACTGGATACCATAATTTTGAGCAAAATATGTTACTCAGAAAAGTATTTCATGCTTTCTCTCATTTGTTGAAACTAGAGGGAAAAGCAGAGGAAAAGGGAACACCATGAAAGGAGAAAGGAGATGATTAGGATAGAGGAAGGAGATCAGGGTGAGGGAGTTGGAAATGGGAATTATCTTAGAACACCAACATGTTATATATCATATAGAATTTTTTTTTAATTTTATAAGCCTTTTCTATTTTCAAAAAATTTTTTTTACTTTAGTTTTGGACATTTTGGGAATGAAATACATGAAATAATGTTTTTAAGTATGTATGAATATGCTGCAATGAAACCCACCATTATATTTAATTAATATGCACCAACAAAAAAAAGAAAAACATCAGTAGGAAAGCCAAGTTTTGAATGACACATTAATCACCCTGTCCTCTTCTGCCTTCTACATTTTAGGATTATATTGGGTCCACCTGCAAAATCTATGCTACTGTCCATATTGTAAGGTCAGCTGCTTAGCCACCTTAATTCTACCTGTTGCCTTAATTTCCCATTGCCAGGCAAAGTAAGAAGGTTATGTAATTCGAGATATGAATATCTTTAGAGGATCATTATTCTGCCTACCAAAAACTATAAATAACTTGTGCCAACAAAAGAGATAGCCAAAATTAAGTAGAAAAAATCCTAGAAAGACGAAGTACTGAAACTGCCTCAAGAGGAAACAGAAAATCTGAGTAGGTATAAATTAAAGAGATATATCTATTTTTAAATTTGTTCTGAGGGGAAGAGATTTTTAAAACTTTGCTCAAATAAAATCTCAGGTATGTATGATTTCACTGATGAATTCCACGAAATTTTAAAATAACAATTAATAATACCCCGTAACAAATTATTCCAAAGCACTTTTGTAAAAAGAGTGGGGGAGGGAGTACTTTGAAATATATTCTTGAGGTCACTGTTACCATTATATCAAGGTTTTATCAAGAAAACTACAGGTCAATGCCCTTATGTATGTAGATTAAACACATTAACAACATGCTAGCAAATCAAATCTAGCACCATGCATAAAAGATTATACAGTATGACCATGGAATTTACCAGAGTTAAAGACTGATTTACTATCCAAAATTTAATCAACATTAATAGAATAAATACCAAAATCCCATGGTCATTTCAATAGGCACAGGAAAGCATTTGACAAAATGTAAAGCATATCACTATTTATAAATAAAAGTGAGTTTCTCTCACCCGATAAAGAGCATCTATTCACAAAATAATACAGAGCTATCATTGTAGTTAATCTACAAAGATTGATTGACTTGTGTTCAAAAACGGGACAAGAATGTCTGCTTTTACCACTTCTATTCAAGTTTATAGAGGTCCTAGGCAGGGCTATTAGGCAAGATAAAGAAAATGCATTTATATTGTAAAGGAAGAAGTAAAACTATCTCTATTTACAAAGTGTTCCAGTTTATGGAAAGTCTGAAGAAGAACTTAGAAAATATGACTAATAAATGATGGTAGCAAGATTACAGGGACAAGATAACTATGTTCAATCAGTTGTTTGTGTACTAGCTGTGAACATGCCAAAACTGAAATTAAGAAAACATTTCTATTTAATTAGCATAAAAACAAAAGACAACTAATAAAAGAAGTACATAATAACAAAAAGTCTTTGAAAGAAATTGAGGATGAATTTATTCATAAATTATAATAGTTTTGTTGAAAGGCAGTCTTCCCCAAATTGAATTAGGGATTCAATGTAATCTATATAAATATCTCAGCTGCCTTCTTGTTTTCAGAAATCAACAATTTATCCTAAAATTCACTTGAAAATATAAGGAACCTAGAGTTGCCAAAGCAATATTGAAAAAAAAAAAGTTGGAGGAATCACATTTCATGGCCTCCAGAATGTACTACCAAGCTACATAGATCAAGCTTATGTGACACCAGTGTAAGGATGGGCATATAGAATAGCAGGTGGCATGCAGCCCAGTTGATCATGAAAGAGTACTAAGATTTCAGAAATTAACCTTTACCTTTATGGCCCTCTTATTTTCAGCACAGATGCCAAGAAAGTTCAAATGAGCAAAAACAGACTTTTGAAGAAATGGCACTGGAACATCTGGATATCCATGTTCAAAAATTTATTGATAACACATACAAAAATTATTGGAAAATGGGTCATAGATTTAAATTTAAGAGAAAATACTATAAAATTCTTAATGAAATAAACCTTCCTAAACTTGTATTATTGTACACCCAAGAGTAAAAATGACAAAAGAATTAAATCTATTTCGTGTCATTGAATTTAAAGCTTTATGCTATAAGAACAATTGATAAAATGAAAACAGCATACCAAATGGGAAAAATATTTGAAAATTATATAACCAATATGGGATTTGTACACAGAATATGTATGCATTGCATAGTGGCTATATAATATATATGTCATACTATTTATATTACATATTATATTTATTTTTATATTTACATAAGGGATTTGTGTATGAAATATATATATATTTCATAGTAGGTATAGAATATATAATAGAATATAATTCTGTTTCTAAGGATTTGCATATTCTGGACATATAAATGGTATCACAAAATATGCCATCTTATGTGGCTTTCTTAATTTGTATATTTGTGAAATTCATTTATGTTGTGGCGTGTATAAGTATGTCATGCCTTCATCCCTTTTATATATTCTATGTATATTATAAGCATTTATATATTCCATTCTATACTGTAATAGAATAGGGAAATATATATTCACCAACAAAAGGAGAAATAATCCAAATTAAAATGGATAAAAAATTTGAAGAGATATTTCCCTAAGGAAGATGTGTATATAATCAATAATAATGGAAAGATGCTGACCACAATTATTCACTAGGAAATTCAAATCAAAACTTCAGTGTGATACTACTTCACAACTATTGGGATGAAAAACAAAATAAAAATATAAGAATAATCAGTTATGGAGGATGTTCAGAAATTTAATCCCTCATAAATTGTGGGTGGGGATATAAAATACTGCAGGCACTATGCAAAATATTTTGGTAATTCCTCCAAATATTAATTATATATTTTCCACATGGCCTAGCAGGTCTACCCCTGGGAATATACCCCAAGAACTTAAAATATTTTACCACATAAAAACCTACACACAAATGTTCATAGCAACATTATTTCTAACAGACCAAAATTAGAAACAACTCAAATGTCTTAAGTAATGAATTGCTAAAGAACATGTGCAAAGTAATGATATTTGGGCAAAAAAAAGCATTGAAATACTGATATGTGCTATAACATAAATGAATTTTGCAAACATACTAAGAAGCTAGTCACATAAGACCACATATTTGTGATGCCATTTTCAAAAAATATCCAGAATACCAGGATATGCAATTCTGCAGAAACAAGTTACATTAGTGATTTTAGGAGCAGAGGGAAGGAAAGAATGGGAAGTGATTGATAATGAATGTGTATGGGGCTTGTTTTGAGGGCGATGAAAATATTTTGAAATTAGATTTTGATGGTGTTAGGTACTCTGTAAATTTACTAGAAACTGAATTGTACCATATTAAAACATGCATTTTATTGTAGGTAAATTATATCTAGTAGAACAAAATTATAAGGAAGTCGAAATTGATCCCAGATAAAATTAAGTTATTCTTTTCAGAACAACTTTATCTGGAAAGGAGAGGGGACTGTAAAATTTAAGGGAGAGAGGAAGGGGATCATTGATAAATCCTGTGAGGATTGAAATGCTGGAAGAGACAATGAAAGAAATGAAGCTAGAGACATGGAAAATACAACTGAGAAAGCATAATTTGATAATTTTATTTCATGTGAAAAAATTTCGACTTTCCTTTAAGGCAGACTTATTGCTTCTAATCACGATTGATTACTGATATTATCAAATTAAAACTATCCATCTAATTTATGTACATCCTTGCTTTTCCAGCTCCAAAATTTGCATGATATTCTAACCTGAGCCAGCTCTATGAGTTAGGTTTGTGCTGATATTGTTACTAGAAAATATCAGAACTGAAATTTTCTATTTTGACCTTTTCATTCATGAAAGGTAACTATGCCAAAATATGAGCCAAAATGCTCATATTTTCTCATTGGTGTGCCCATACTAACTCTTCAACCTCATTGAGCAGCTGACAGTTTTCAAATGTTGAAAATACATGAAATGTATGCATTGGAGTTATCTGCCTCAATAATTCACGTCCCAAAATTGTTATTTGATGATCAATTCTAGACAAAAAATATACTAAATATGCATTATATTATTAGGGAATTTTACTTTTATAATATTCTCTTTATTGTCATCTAGAAACCATAAATTCCTTGAAATCCAAGAAAGTATTATTGAAAGGTTTCTAACAATATTTTCAACATATGAGAAAGACTAACGGAAGCCTACATTATCCCATGATAAAGCTACAGAGAATGTCTGAGGCATTAGATCATTCATTTGAACTGAAAACATATCTTACAAAGTAGAAATATACCTTATAGAATAGAAGCCCTCGTAGTCTGTCCCTATATACTAAATAAAATTATGAAGTTGTATATTATTATATAATTAAATAAGTTAGTATAAAAAGTCTCTAAGAAAATCTGTCCATTAAAAAGCGGATATGGAAGTTGTAATTGAAGGACTTCAGATATTGCGATATTTACCTTCTTGTTAACTTAGAAAATTGTTCCAACTGCCTTGTAATCAGATCAGACACAAAAGACCAGGGAGGTAAAGGAGCTTGCAAAGGCATGCAGCCAGTACCCAACCACACTGAGACTGAATCCAGGGAAACAGTGCAGTGCCTTCATTCATAATCACTATGGTTCATACAGTTATTTCTTTCCTTTCTTTAAAACACAGCATATTTCTTAGTGCCCTTTCCTTTCACTTTTACCTACATTCCCAAAGTAAATGCATTAAAACAGGTTACAAATGTGGTTATGCCTTCTTTTAGTTTTGGAAGAATATAGTGTGTGTAGATTTTACTCTGTTGAAGTTGACAATTATTCATATGACTCCAGTTTTCTTGTAGACATGTTTTTAGTGCTTAAATTACTCAGATATAAGTAAGATCAGGGATTTAAAAAAATATGAAATAGAACTCAAAAGTAGTAAGACTTTCTCATTCTGCATATGAAAGTCAAACTCATTGTTAGCATAGTTGGAGTAATAGTT
This sequence comes from Glaucomys volans, assembly GCA_020662805.1. NCBI lineage: Eukaryota > Metazoa > Chordata > Mammalia > Rodentia > Sciuridae > Glaucomys > Glaucomys volans. Next base: position 221,167 of record JAJEJO010000945.1, on the reverse strand, counting down.
GATTTTAAATGGCACCATGGGTTATAGCCATATTTTTTACATATTAGCTTCCATTAAGAATTACATTTGATACCATTTTAAAATGTAAAATAATATTGTTCAAAACTTACTTAAATTACCTCACTCCTTTGAAATAAAAGACATTGTTATTCAAGGAAATGAGGGTATATTGCTGATAGTATATTATTATTCCATTTTAAAGGCTATATAGAGAGAATAGAATTTAAATTAATTTATTTAGCAGTTCAATATTAAGGTTAATAAGATATAAATTCTTATATTATTCCTAAGATTATGAATGTGTATTATAGCTTTTGAATATCTGTCCCACTGGGAAGAGTTTTTATTCTATATATGCAGAATGAAGATTAAAGATAATTTTCTAAAAGGCCAACCATTCTTTTAAACCATTAGAGCTGTGAATATCATCTATCCATACAACTTCTCAGAGTGAATTAAGGTTTTTGTTTTGTTTGCTTTCAAATCCAGTTCATTTGCCCTTTTCACCCTTGCTCTATGACAAATGAAAGTCTCTGAACTTGGAACTAAGTCTGTCGTTTATAACAATCAGAAAAAAATATCATTGGTCCATCTAGTTATTTAACCAGTTTTCTCATCATAATTTTTAATGAATATATAAATGTTTTATTGAGTCTGTCATATATAAGATTCAGCTTTCATTATCAGATATGAATATTCATTTAAAAAGCACGAATTTAATGTGTTTCCCCCTTTAAACTCTAGAATGATGATATGCTTTCATAATGGATAATAGCAATAAGAGGTAACACTCAATGGTTAGTGGCATTCTGTCTTCAGTGCTAATTTAGATTAATCATAATGATAATCATATGTGTAGTGAGAAATATAACATATCCACTTATAAATGTTTAACTGATGTTTACAGAATGTACGCAACTTGCTCAGAGTCACACCAAGGATAAGCACAGATTTTAAATTGGTCTTCTTTCTCAGAACCTCTGTGTGTAGCATATTTAAGGTTTGAAAGAATTTTCTGTAACCAACTTCCATGCTTTTGCCTGGATAACCCTAAGAATGTCAAGTAACTGTGCAAATAGTATTTTTTCCGTCAGCTGCAGCAATTTGTGACTGTCACCCTCACTTGGCATCACTGAATCCCAACTTCTACTGTCCCACTATGTATTTTATTCAGGTTGCATTCTAGGGGGAAACATAAGGGCTCCTAGGAAAGATAAAGAGGACGATGAGGAAGTTCAAGAGAGTAAATTCCTAGAGCCTTCTCATTTAGTTGTGGATTCTGTTGAGCCCTAACAGAGTGGCAAAAGGTGGAGGTACAAATAAAATACACACAGGACCAGCATCCAGAAGTCTCACAATATGCAATTAATGCATGTACCAAGTGATGACGACAGTTCTGCCTGCTACCTACTGCCTTTTACTCAAGTGCCGTTCCTCTACTGTCATGAAATGTTCAGGTTATACTGATTATATTAATGTTTCTCTAATATATAGCTGGGTCTTAATTCATTATCTCATATATAAAATTTATATTTTATTTTGCTTTCACAATTTATCTTATTGAGAAAGAAAAAATATTAGGCTAAGATTAGAGTGGAGATATTTTATTCTATATTTTCTTTCAGTAATTTGTGTGAGATACCCTCATTAAAAACCTAAAGAGTTAAGTACATCCTTCTAGAAAATATGCATTGAGGAGGATGTGAAAAGCACCTGCTTAATTCCTTTGTGAGTACAGAGGCTAAATAATGGTTTAGATGAAAATTTAACATGAATTCATTTGACTTACTATGCACCTAATATCAATCAGGTACTGGTTTATGGAAAGAGGCTCTAAAGTGAACAGGACTCAACTTTCTGGAAGTTCACTGAGGAAATGGAAAGGGATGGAACTGGAGGGACTGAGAAACCAACCCATGGTTTGAAAGTTATATGAAACTGTAGGCACTTAGCCCCTGTCCCAGGAGCTTTCTTCTCTCCACCATTCCTTGATGGCCAGATCCTTTGTCAAAACCAAAAGGGTTTCCTTATGTGGCTTATTTTGGAGAATTTCCATTTTTTTATGTCTTTCAGGTAGAGTTGAAGACAAACAAAAAATTCTGACTTTGTTTGGAGTAAGTTTCTGATGGTCCAAATAATGGTTTTGAATTTGTTTCCTCAAAGAAGTATGATGGTTCTCTTGAGAGTGAATATTCAGTGAATATTGCAGCTTACTTCAATAATATTAGGACATAAATTCTATAAGTAAAGGAGTGTTCCTAAATATACATACAAAAACCTCAAATGAAGTGTATATATGTATACACATACACACACAGAAATATACCAATAAACCTGTACACCACATAAGTTTACATTTCTTGGTATCATAATCTGATGAAGATATTACCCAAATCATCCTGCATTAATACAAGCCTTCCCCATTGTGATCACATGACACCCTTTTGCATTATCTGGTAGGACTCCTCTCTTCCCCGTATACATACTTACATGTTGCTTTCAGATTGTCTTGTTCCCATTTTTTTTCCTTGCTCAATATTTTTTCCTGTTAAACTTTCTCACTGTGCATAAATCATGCTTTCCAAGTTTGTATTCAAAGTATTATACACAGTAGTTTTCACTACTATCTATAACTGCTTCTTTTCTGGATAATCCTAAAATTCATTTGGTATTTATTTCAACATACCAATATACCATGTGGAGTAATAGTTTGATTTTTTTCTCTTAAATACAGTATGTTCTTCTCCACTCCACCATCATACCAGTCAGCTTAAAGCCGGATATTATGTGGTAAACATCCATACATTTCCTCAAAATTCCTACCAAAGTATCACATACTTAAAGGAACACTTGAAACACAGCCTATCCATGAATGGATAATCTCAGACGACTATCTCAATAAACTCGTACTATTTTAAAGTTGTTCACAACGTCCTTGGTGGACATTGCTTCCAAGCTCAAATACACGGTCCCCTTTTTTATGTTTGTTTTTAGCATACTGCTGTACCTCAGACTACTGCTGGATTATTATTATTATTATTCAATGCTCGATGTAAAGATGGCAGCAGTTCTTCTTTTTTCCTTTGACCATGACAGAGTTCTTAAATGTCACTGATTGACACCACAGAGTTGAAATGTATGTTAGAGAAGAAATCTTTGTTGACAGAAAGTCACTCCTGTTAATAATACATTATAAGCAGCATCCTGCAGAGTTTTCATTTGCTTTTGGTTTACACAGACCTTTAATCTATGGCTTTCATTCTTGTTTACAGTGTATACCAAATCATGAACAAATTCCTTTTTGAAGTGTATCCTGTACCTTTCACATGATCCCTGCCCCTCTCTCTAATCTATTCTAATCTATAAAAACATGAGATGTTTTAAACCAAATATTGAGTCTATCTGACCACAAATTGGAGATTTCCTCTTTAAATAAAAGTGTGTGTTGATGGATTTTTATGGTGTGCAGTTTAAACTGCTTCTCAGCCATTAAATATGGACACTTAAATATATTCAGAGCTTACCCATCAGCTTTTAGATACATTGGCCTTTCTGTTTTGTCCTTTTGTTTACATAACTATTATTAAAGAGAGCTGATGGTGACTTCCAGTTAATTCATTCATATGAAGCTCAATTGTTACAGAATTTGACAGATTTTCATAGTATTAATACAAGGCCAGGATGTCCCATTGTAATATTGAACTTTATATTGCATAGCTGAATAACGAAAATAATTTTTCACTTCTTAAAAGAATTGAGAATCAATTTCAGTTGTGGCATAAAATAGGCAATTATTTTATACTCACCTCTCTTCCAATCATTGTGTTGGCAAACTATATTAAAGTAGAAAATCATGGTTTACTTTAAAGGACAATCCCAGCTTTAACCTGTAATACCTGATGACCTGAAGTCGTTTCAAGTATCAGGTTTTCCATACTGGCCCTGTGACATCACTGTCATGGTGTCTTTATTTCTCTGTAAAGTTTCTATCCCATTCAACATTCATCTTTGTGTCATCCATTGCAGATCTGGTGGGGGAACTGGTGTGACTGTCTTTGCTAAATTAATGTCACCTGTGATGAGAAGACAGCCCTCACAGCCCTGTACTTCATAGGTGATTAGCCCATTGACTTGAAATTCAGTGCACACCTCTGAACCCAAAACCAACCACCTTCTGTATAACAAGGAAAGCAACTAAGAGCAAAGCAGACACAAAGAACACATAGCACAGGGCTTTTGTATAAGGAAGCATCTTAGCTGGCCTGGTGTGGGAAGGATATTAGTCTTTGCAGGCATCTGATTGACATTTGACTTCTCCAAGTGTACACATTCATTCAGGCTTGAATCTGAGGTGTCAGTGTTTACTAATAAAGTACACTTTAATATACTAATGGTTTTGCAAAAACTGAAGGAACTTAAACATGTAGTCTTATAACTGGTTAGGCCTGAAAGCAATTAGATTTTTGGTAACTGCTGTTTTCTCACTAGTAATAGTAACCTCAACATTTAGTCTCTAACCTGTGTCTACAGTCTTTATATTTCCAGTGTGGATTTTTATCGTTACCTCTTTTGAGGACATTTAGTATTATGACTTCATAGGAATCAGTCTCAAGCCTCCAAGGTATTCCTGGGAGTGAAGAAGTTTGGCTGAATGTTTTCTGACAAATACAATGGAAGACACTAGATTAAATGAAGTTAATCATGTTTGCTTACCACAGGTTTTTCAACCTTTTTATGTTAATCTACTTTTGGGCTCTCACACTGAGGGCTAAGAAGCTGACATACCTGCCTTTTTCTCTAAGAAATTTCACTGGGTTAATGCTGTGCAGCATTCACTTTGCTGACTGATATTTTAGTCCTTAATCTCTTAGATAGCATCTTTCAAACACATCCCCTTGATGATTTATAGATTTTTGTGGTGTCTGGCAGTGGGATTAGATGATTTATGGCTATAACTAGCAGAGTGCATGAATGAACACAAGATATTTTTGAATTATCCAAGTAAATTCATTTGAAGTGGCAAGAACACAAGGGTCATTAACTTATTAACTGTGGGGAAAACCTGGGAAATTGATGATGTCACCTGTTCAGAAGTTACATTAAATTCTGTACTTTGGATCATGCCTGTGTCCTTAGCTCTCAATCTGGAGTTTTAACAATATAACCTATGATCACCTCATTTTGGAGTGTTTTTTGGCTTCTACATTTTGGGCTTGAGGGTAAATTATAATCACCATTAAATAGTGAGCTTTGTGCCTGATGTGGTTTGTTACGTTTTCATGATTGCAGTTATTTTCTATATCTTTGTTTTTCTACTACCCATGCTTTTATAAAGTGTGCATGCATTATTCATTTATACCTGAAAGATAAAATACTGTTTTCTAATTCAACACAATGTGTGCCACACTTTGGCATGAACTAGTTGCCAATATCTGGAAATTACTTGATAATATGAAATGTAAAAGAATAGATAAACATTTTATAATTTTGGAAATTATCTAAAAAATTCTTTTTAATGTCATGCATTTTTGTGGATAGAGTATAATTTTTCTTAAGCTTTTTTCTATCAGCACAAATGTATTCTTGTTAAACCAAATCTAAATACTTTTATCTTCTAGATATCATTTTAAATACTGTCCCTTTGTAAACTGTACATGAGTGTAATCTAAAGGATGTGATAACATTTTTGATTGAATAAGCAGTAAAGATGTGAAATATCACCCAGGTTAAAACAGAACTGAAATATCAGCTGTGTCAGTTATCATCAACCCCTGACTTCCATTGTGTGGTAGCAGGTAATCAAAAGTGCTTCCCAGGGGAGTTTCTATAAAACTCATGAAAAGTTTGCTGACTGCAATTCTTTTCAGTTTTAAAATGTCCTTCAAAGGCATAATAACAAGAGATTGTGAGTAGAATATCCCTTTTATGAACACTTAAAGAGAAGTAACTGCTTTTTAATATGAATATTTTGATTCACTATAAAATACTCCTTCCTCTCAATTATTTATTATTACCATGTAGTCCAAGAACTATGGGTCACATGCTATGCTTTAAGATTCGATAATCCATACTTTTACTTCTAACATGGGATAATCTGTAAAAAGAAAAAATAGTTTCTTATTCTTCTTTTTATTCTTCCTATCTCTTTGCCTCCTGACCACCCCCAGCCCCTGCACTCTTTTGTGTTAGATAAGGAAAGGAGATGATATTGAATTGACAGAACAACTCATAAACCAGAACATTATGTGGTTAGTTAAAGGGAGTTTACATGAAGTTCTAGCACCACTATTTTACTGTCTTAGGAAGACAAAGGAGCCTTGTTTGATCCTCCCTTTTAAGCAGAGATGGGAAAAGCAGCCAGGAGCCCTGAGGACAACCCAAGGATATGCCTGAAAGTGATGGCAAGGCTTGTAAAGAGAACAAAATGGAGTGGTTGCCAGGGGAACTCAAACATGGAGAGAACACAAGAGGTGGAAGAAGTAGAAATGTGCCCTGATTCTCACAGCAGCCAAGAGGTGGAATATAATCCAGCCCCTTCCCCACCTTTCCTCTGTTTCAAACCAGATGCCCCTTCTGTGGACTACTAGGAGACTGAAAAAATAAAGGATATAAAGAGGTAAGCAGGGAGGGACAATGAGGGGGATAAGGCTTATTTGATAAGAGAGGACTGTAGCATTGGGTTGGTTCCACAATTTAGCTATTGAGAATTGAGCTGCTATAAGCATTGATGTGGTCACTGTAGTATGCTGATTTTAAGTCCTTTGGGTATAAACCAAGGAGTGGGAAAACTGGGTCAAAATGTGGGTCCATTCCAAGTTTTCTGAGGAACCTCCTTACTGCTTTCCAGAGTGGCTGTACCAATTTGCAACTCTACCAGCAATGTAAAAGTGTGCCTTTTTCCCCACATCCATGCCAGCATCTATTGTTGCTTGTGTTCTTGGTAATAGTCATTCGGATTCAATAGATGAATGGATAAGGAAACTGTGTGTGTGTGTGTATGTGTGTGTGTGTGTGTGTGTATGTGTGTGTGTATGTGTGTCACACACACACACACACATACACACACACACAATGGGATATTATTCAGCCATAAAGAAGAATAAAATTATGGTATTTGCAGGTAATAGGATGGAATTGGAAAATATCATGCTACATGAAATAAGTCAATTCCCAGAAAACAAAGGGCAAATGTTTTCTCTGATAAGTGGGTGATGATACATAATGGGGTTGGGAGGGTGGGGGGTAAGAGAAGAATGGAGGAACTTTGTATTACCTAAAGGGAATGAGAGGGGAGAGGGGGCAGGGGTATGAAAGATGGTGGAATGAGACAGACATTATTACCCTATGCACACATATAATTATGTGAATGGTGTGAATGTACATCGTGTACAACCATAGAAATGAAAAGTTGTACCCCATTTGTGTACAATGAATCAAAATTCAGTCTATAATAAAAAAAAAATCTTTTGAGCATCAGTACAGGAGGAGTGGATTTAGAAACCAAACAGAGCATTTTGTAATATTCCTGTCAAGTGGCCTCCTGACCGCTGGGTTTGCAGTGAGCCCCAAACCCATTTCCTTGATCTTGAAAAGTGTTTTGGGTTTTTGGATTATTTGTTTTTAAGTTGAATCCATACCTACATGTACAGACTAAGAAAATATACCCAAAGATCTTATTTGCTGCCTCTTTGGAAATGTCTGAAAATGATGATAAATTTGATTCTTATTCCTGTGTGGTCCTAGTTTTAATAGAGGTGTTGAATAGCTACTCTTTTCAGATAGGACATGCGTTTCCACCTTGTCCAGGATTCAGCCCATCTTGCTTCAGTTGTGTGTATTAAATGCTTGGCATCCATGAAGATTTGGATATTTTACATCTAAAGTAAAGAGCAAGCAATAATCTGATCCTACACTGTAGGGTAAGAGTCATTCCACAGATATATATTGTTCATCTAGTATGTGTCAGGCACAGGTCTCAGACCTAGAAGGGACAAAAAATAAAAATCACTGATGGAGATTATGTTATTTGTATGTCTGACAATAATCAAAATATCCAAATACAATATATAGTGTGTTGATGAATGCAAAGGGGAAAAATAAAGCAGGAAAAGAAACAGAATGTGTCAGTGGGCTGCTGTTTTAAGTACTGTATTGAAGAAGGTCTTGAGGAGGTGACATTTGAAGAAAATGAGTGGATAGCACCTGTGGCTCTGAGGGAAGGTATTGTAGTGGACAGGAAAAAATCAACTGCAGGGCCTTGTTGGAATCGCTGGTGTGTTTTATGATCCTTAAACCTATGAGGGGGACATGGAGTGAACCCATGGCAGCAGTAATAAGGGTGCAAATCTGTAATTCCTTATAGTTAATTTTTAGTACCTCAGTTTTCATTCTGGGTATGACCTATAGAACCATAAATATTAAGCCATTGAAAAAGTGAACATATGTCAAAACACTCTAAGCTACACCTTGAGACTGGGAGGATTCACTTTATCTAAATATCCTCCAGTTCTTGTAAGTAAGTAACCTGTACTCTTTAAACTGCTTATATACTTAATTGAAATGGATGGGTTCTAGGAAAGGGTGCAAGTAGGACCAAAAATAAGAAAAAACAGGAATTATCAGGTCCTAAATAAGACCCTTGTTAAGGATAAATTCCTTTTTCAACGTTTTAGTTACTTCTCAATTCCAAAATCGTCCTTTATTATCTGCTCTTCTGTAATGGAGTTAGACCCTTTAAGCATTTCTTCTTTCCACTGATGGTGAAAGTAAGTTTTGTCACTAAAGCAACAGTTCAGGAGGAACCTTCCAGTTCTGGTGGTTTTGAGTTTTGTTTGTTGCTTCTATTGCAAGAATGCTGTGCAGGGATATCTGGTGGCACTCACCTAGAGCATGTTGTCTGGTGCTTTTGGTGCACCATTTAGCTACAGTTCTCCCAATGTAATGCCATATATAGTTGGTCTCCTGCTGCTCTTCTGGTGAGCGGGCTCCAATGTCGTGACTCCATTTATGTGCCCACCAACAACCTGTAACCTGTCTGCATCCTGCAGGATATTTTCTGCTTGCCTGCAAACTGTGGACCAGTTCTAGTCTGGGCAACTCTGTACACTTCTTCATGATCCATCAGGTTGTAATCATAACTCCAGTGACATCTGAGTCCTAGAATTGGAGAATCTCCTTAACCATCCAAGACATTCCTCCCTTGGGTAGTCTTCCTCAGTTCTGGAGTTTTCTTTATCATTCTCATTATACCTTCATATATGTATAAAATATGTATCATAGACAATATATCCTGCTGCCCTATTTAATAATTCAAACTTTGCCTACTCAGATGACAACATGGTTTCTGACTTCTGATTGGACCCTAAATGATACAGGTGGTGAAATCAAAACAGTTAATTCTGAAACTTAGTCATTTGACCATCTTTTAATGTTCTCAAGAATGTATTAAGTTGGAAAACTCAACCAAGGCATTGAGTTGCAGTAGCCAGCAGACTCAAGAGTAAGACCAGCGTGACAGTGGAGGAAGAGAAGCACCTGATACAAATACTTATTAAGTTCTGTTTTATTGGGGACTTAATAAAGAACGGAAAGATAGGGTTTAATTGAGAGCCACACACTTTATTGAAAAAAATTTACATGCAAAATGATACTGCCACTTGCCCTGAAATAAACATATACATTAAATATACATTTATATATATATTTAAGAAAATATGTGAGAGGAAGAGAAAGATCATACCAGTTATGTTCTCTCAACACGCATGCATGCACACACATGCACACATCACTAATGCAATGATGCAGTCCTAGCACCCAGATTAATTCTGGGTATTACTAATTCTGGGTAATTACTTTTCTAATGACATAGAGTAGTTAGGGAATTTTTACCTTGGAAATAACCTACAATTCAATGGAAGTATGACAGAGAGAAACACACACAAATACACACAACCATGTCTTGATATGATAGGACCCATGATGGAAACAGTAAGAGTATAATGTAACAGGGAGGTCATGTTGTTACACACATAGTGCTCACAGAATAATTTACTGACCAGATTCTGCTAATTATAAGAAAAAAATTCACAAAGTTAAAATAGTATGTCAGTCAAACTTTAATGAAACATTAGTGCAGAGAAGTTTCTTAGTTTGTTTCATCATTAAACCATAAATCCAAGGCGTTAACATAGATTCAAAACATCATACATTTTTTTAACTACTTACTTTTTTGTGTAATTTGAACTAAAAACACTATAGAAAAACAGATGATGTATTTTAATTACAAATAGAAAAACAGATGATCTATTTATCTGAATTTGTATTGTCTTAAACATTGGTGCCAGTGACATTACTTTTTATTTAACAATATTTTTCCTTATCCTTAATTATAGTAGGATCTTAAACTGCCTACCTGTGCTGAATCTGGTTGTTATTCATATTGTTTTCCTTGGGAAGTCTAATTCCTAAATATTTATTAGTATGAACTCAGTCAGTTGTTTCAATCCATGAGGAATGTGTTGAAATCTTAATCCTGTTTTTTTTTTTTTTTTTTTTTTATACTCAGCAAACCCTGGAATTAATGTGGTAGCTGAAGTAGGGGGAAGTTTAAACCACAATTTTTTGGCACAGGATCAATGGATCAGTTCCAGTGTAAACAAAGGTTGGTTTAGTCAAATTAGCCATCTGTCTCTGATGAATTTAAACAGTTATATGACACATTTACTACTGTAACAAGCTTTTGCTTATTTTCAAGTTTTTCTTACAGAGAGGAGGTATTGGTGGATAATAGCAGCCCCCAGGTTTCCTCTTCAGATTAATTCTTGAATTGCATAGTAGCATCTCCCTTCTGTGTCAACAGCTGGTGTAATTTGTAATGGTTGCACCTTTGAGGGAACTTCCATTTCTGGTTTCTACAGTTCTTAAATTCTTCCACAGTCACTTGACCTCTGTTCAAAGTCTCTTTTCTTCATGGATTATCCAATTAAGTCTGTCATTCTTCCATCGAGTGGTCTATAAGCTTTAATTACATGCTTAGAGTTAGTACCATATTTTACTTTTGAACAGATGGCAGGAAGGTGTCTACTTTTGTTATGTGACTGACTTTGGAGTAAGATCATATATTCTGGGAAATTAAACCAATAAAATCCCTTGATGGTGAGGCTATATAGAATAATCATGCTGAGTTGTCAATATTGTTGGTGATTTAAAGCAAAGCATTTGCTTCTTACAAAGAAGTGATTAGTAGTTTTGGATTGTCTTGCTGGAAAATCTGCATTTTATTCATTTGTTTAGATAGGTAGTGGTGTTGGGAATTGAACTCAGGGTCTTGGATATGGTAGACGAGCATTCTAGCACTGAGGTATAACCCCAAATTTTCACTTTATTATACTCTCAGTTATGTCTCAGAATGGTATGAATATAAAGGGTTACTTATTCTTCTCCACAGTGTTAAATGGTTAATTTTTTTTTCTTTTTTATGGTACCAGGGATTGAACTCAGGGGCACTCAACCACTGAGCCACATCCCCAGCCCTATCTTGCATTTAATTTATAGGCAGGGTCTCACTGAGTTGCTTAGAGCCTCACCATTGCTGGGGCTGGCTTTGAACTCTTAGTCTTCCTGTCTCAGCCTCCTGAGCCGCTGGGATTATAGGCGTGCACCACAGAGCCCAGCTCAAGAAGTTAATTTTTTGATTCATGTGCAGTCCTTGTGATTTCTCACTTTGAGTGGCAGAATTCTAGGAAACTCCTACTGACTGTAACAATGTGGGATTCACAAGAACCTCATGCATCAGAATATACAAAATACAAGACAATTACTACGTTTAATTTTTTTGTGGTAATTTTTGCATCACATTTGTTCATACATTTCCCAGGGTTACAGATGTTTGTCATAAATACAGGACCACCAGTTGAGGAGGATCACACATTTAAGTTTGTCTTTGATAATGCCATTTTCCACACACTGCATTCAGAAATTTTCATTTGCTTGACTGATTAAATTATTGCTGCAGATTAACTTATTGGCCTCAATACTTCACCCTTTCCTGTATCTACACCCTTTGCCTCCTGTTTTTGTCATTCATCTAACAAGAGACAGGAATTTGTATTGATTTGGGTTCAATCACATCACTCACTTGGATCAACAGAATGTCAACAGCTGGGGACACTTGAAGTGGCTTTCATTGTGTGGCCGGGCTTTCCCTCTTATGCTTTGCCATTGCTCAGAGCCTAATTAGCCCTGAAATTCTGGAAAACATAGACATGTGACCCCAACTTGGAAGGCAAGACTAGCTAAGAGCAGCCTAGATCAGCCAATTCCCAGTCAACTTGAAGAGATGGGCGTGAGAATAAATTGACTGTTTTAAACTATTGAGTTCAGGAGTTCTTGGTTATACGTCATGTTTGTAGTTAACATTTTGACTAATTCAGTGACTCTTATTATGAAAAACAAGTTTAGAACTATTCTGAAAGTTAAAGAAGATGCAAAATTTCACTTTGTACCTGTTTCATGATTAGTTTTGTACTTTTTCTTTTGTCTTTATTTGTATGAGACATCATCATCCTTAGGACCCATCAACTGCCTCTGTTCTTCATCTCCTCACTATATTACTGAAATCCGCTCCTCCCTGCTCAGAGCTGCATCTTCCACTTCCTTTCTAGCACAGCTCTGATACGCCCTGCCCTACAGTCTTGGGGAAAACACTCACTCCCTTATAATGACTACCAATTCTATCAGTCTTTTGGTAAAGCAACCCCTTTTACATACAACTGATGTAAGATATGACATCACTTCCATTCCAACTTTACATTTTAATGAATTTTCAAAGGTAGGAGTTACCTTAAAGACATTAAGTACCTGACATATCCATGAATCCCCATGAGAGGAAAACAATTGCTTCTAGAGCAAAGAAATTTTTCTAGGAAGGAAATCCTGTTTCTACTATTGGTGCCATTAAAAGCAAGGAACTGTCAGTTTTAGATGTAGCAGGTTTATTTCCATTTGCCAAATCTTCAGGAATACGAAGATCCAGTTTTAGAGCTTCTTGCTGAATGAAAGAAATTATACAAGTGATATAAATGGAATTTGCATGACTACTTTTAAAAAATTTTCTAGACCAGAATTAAAATAAGGGACTGAATTGATGATAAACACTTGGTAATCCTAATGATGGCAAATAGATTCTGAATAAATAAAACCGAAATCCATGTTGATATACAATCATGTTTTTCTGGCATGTGACAATTTGACTCAGTTTCTAATTTTGAGACCAAATCTGTTTATCTAGTCTTTACCTGTGTCATTAAAAAATGGCAACAACAGGGGGAGAAATATTATGTGCCTTCAGCTGAACTGACCTAAACTGATCTGTATGACATTTGGACTCTTTACTTCCTCTCCAGATAATCTTGAAGTTCCTGTAGAGTTTAGAGGATATGTCTTGATGTAGTCTTCACAGGTTCTGTAACATATCCTCTGACAGTTTCTACCTTTTCTCCTGTTAATGCCTCAGTATGTTTCTGAGAAGTCCACAGACCTGCTTCAGAGAGCCAGTGTCACCAAGGCAACCCATGCTCATGAGGATACTATATTTGTTGATTCCAAAGCCATTGGACACCAAGCCCACCCACCCTTTCATGTCACTTGCTATTTTATTGAGGCCATTGGCCACCACTCATTCACACCTCCACTCTGGAATTTATATGTGAGTTCGTAAAGACTGGCCTATAGATCACCAACAGTGACAGATTATCTTCCTCATAAAGCATAAACCTCTTCAACACCAGCTGAGTGGCTTTACACTGCATGCCTTACACACAGGATGGTTTTTTTTAGTTGCTTTCTTATTTACATGAGGCTCCCTAAGCATGTCCAGAACTAATCGATCCTTATGGCAAAAAGGGTGGCTTGCTGAGGCTAGAACTTTTACTTATAAAAAACATTTCATGATACATTTGACCACTTCAGCTGTGACTAAGGGGATGTTGACTTGTTTCTGCTTTTTATCTCTTCTAATTAAAAAATCAAAAAGTATAGTGTAGTAATTAGTGCTACTTAACGTAGGTGTTTGGGACCACATATGCACTGTATCATGTGGTGAACTTGGGCTAGTAAAGTGGTCAATAACAAATGATTTACTTTTCTAAATAAGTGTCCAGTCTATTAAGGACATACATATTCATGGTAGGAAGAAGGATCAGGATATAGGCAATGAAATGTCACAATTCTCAGTGTTTCGAATTAGAACATGGGCATGATAGTGTACGTTGATTTCAAATTTTATTTTTATGAGAGTCCCTTTTTAAAGTATCTTATTTCTTCAGCTTCCACATTTGAGAGAAAACTTTTGGCTCTTGGCGTTCTGAGTCTGGCTTATTTTACTTAAGCATAATGTTCTCTTGTTTCATCCATTTACCAGTGAATAACGTAATTTTTTTCCTCTTTATGGCTGAGTAAAACTCCATTTTGTATGTATCATGTTTTCTTTGTCTGTTATTCTGTTGATGGGGACAGAGGCTGTTTCTATAACATGGCTATTGTGAATTGCACTTCTATAAACATTGGTCTGGGTGTGTCACTATGTGATGATTAGTTGTTTTGGATAAATGCTGATTAGTTCTTTTGGACAAATACCAAGGAGTGGAATAGCTGGATCATATGGTAGTTCCATTCCCAGTTTTTTGTGGAATCTCCATACTGCTTTCCAAAGTGGTTTTACTAATTGGCAGTCTAACCAACAGTACATGAGTATATCTTTTTCCCTACAACATTGACAGCATTTACTGTTTGTATTCTTGATGATTTACATTTTAACTGGAATAAGATGGAACCTCAGAATTTGATATTTCCCTGACTGCAAAGAATGTTGGAACATTTTTTCGTGTATTTGTTGGCCATTTATATTTCTTCTTTTGACAATTGTCTTCAACAATATTATCAATAAAACCTAGAATGGAGCCAGGCGCAGTGGCGCACGCCTGTAATTCCAGCACTTAGAAGGCTGAGGCAGGAGGATTGCGCCAGTTCAAAGCCAGTCTCAGCAACTTAGTGAGGCCCTAAACAACTCAATGAGACCCTGCCTCTAAATAAAATACAAAGTAGGACTGGGGATGTGGCTCAGTGGTTGAGTGCCCCTGGGTTCAATCCCCAGTACCAGAAAAACAAAAAACAAAACCTAGAATGGATAAAACGTAAAATCAAGTATAAACTAGATCTTAGTTTTATTTTGTATGAGTCATTGAATTACTTTAATAAAATGGATTCAAATTGGTTTTATATGCAACAGTGTTATATGCAACAGTAAGTATAAATTGATATGAAGAAAAAATATTCAGAGGTGTAATGGCAAAGAACACAATAGTGAGAAAGTAGAAGGATGCAGTACTCATGGTAAGGACAGATTAGTTTTAATGAGGTAATGTAAAGAGAGGACTATTATGTCATGGAAATAAAGTGTATTTGCTTTATTGGCTCCTGTAAATACTGTACTGGTAGAGTGATGAGTGAAGACATAGAGATAAACATGTTTGGACTTTTATTAGGATGGGAGTTAAATTCATTAGAGATGAAGTAAAAAGATTAACATAGTAAAATTCAGTGGACATAAAGAAGAAAGTCCACACTTGAGGCAAAATGGGAGGATGAGAAGATCATCAAGACAATAAGAGAAAGAGGTCAGGCAAGAAACCGTCAAGGTCACAAAATGCAAGGAAGGAGGAATATTCATAATGCCAAAGAAGATGCATTGATATAATAGTAACAACTCTAACAATAATTATTTGTAGGCTAAAAACTGGAAATTTTTATCTGCCTTTATTTAATTAGAACTATAAAGGGCAAAGACTGCCAGTTGAGGTATAATTATGTACACTATTCCTCAAAATAAGTGAAAAGATTAACACCTTGTAAGGAGATCTTCTCTCTGATATATCAGAGACCAGGATATGGTGGCTTATCTTGAATAACCCTATGGTGGTCAATTTTTGTAACATTTGTTATAATCATTGTGATATATTTGTTAGTTTTTTCCTCATTTAAATTTTTTTATAACTCCATTTCCTTTAATCCACCTAGAATTTTTAATTCCAAATGTAGATGGCTTTAATGTAGATAGGGACAAATGCCAAAAATAAGAACCATTATTTCCTTAATTTCAAAGGGTAAATACATTCAATATTGCCATCCACATTTGACAAGTCCTTACATGTCTTAAGTCTGAGGAAGAATAATCCCAACTATGATGACATAACACTGTTTTCGAATGATAGCAATGAGTGTGCTATGATCCTAAGGCTGTTTTAACTGCTTTCCTATGAATTTAATTTAATCCAATAACAATTCTATGTCGTGCTGTTACAAAGGACAGGTTCAGATAGGTGAGGAAGTCAAATACCTACTAGTATTATATTTATCCAATGCCTGCCTAAAATAGTTCAAATACTTCCCTTTTCCTTTTAATTTTGGTTTTTGTTAATATTGACTTTTGAAGGACAATACAACAAGATACATATTTTGTGATCAGACATTTTCTATTCTCATTTTGAAAGTGATTATGCTTGGAGTCTTGCTGAAAGAGAGGTACCAAATCCAAAGAATTGCATCTTCCACCTGAAATGTAAGGTTACTTTCCTAGGCATTGTTCACCTCTATTGAAAAGTTAATTTTAGCCCGGAAATTTAAAGGAATGTATGTTATATGAGCTTAATTACTTTATAGTTTATAAAAAGGGGAACCCTAAAAGAAAATTATGTTTTGTTTTATTTTACTATTTTTTTTTTTACTATTGCTCCTTCATATTTCTAAGTAGAAAAATGTTCAAACTAAGGAAAATATGATTCATATAACTATAACTATGGCTACCAGAACAATGATGAATGGTGGAAAGTGCTCAGAACTGTATAAACGTCATAGTCATACAGAACCTGCCACAACGTCTGTGCAGCTATAATTGCTTCAAATGACAAGATTTCCAAAATAGAAGTCACCGGCTGTGACGCAAACAGTGGCATTTAGTCAAACATGTAGACTTGCCCCTTACCTTCCAGAAATATTCGACCTCTGAGTACAGTTCTACCTGACCACTCTCAATGTTTTTCATAAAAGAAAACAATTCAGCAATTCAGATCAGGAGCTCAGAATGCTGTGGAAGCGCTCTTCTAAAGGTCACTACAAATCTGGAAAAATGTGGAACCTTTTCCATTTTACCTTTATAATAGTACATCTTTTTAAATACAAAATGAAACCTTCTCTCCAAAAAAGCACCAATAATAAATGTGCATCTAAATTTTCTAAGAAAGGTTGGAGTTTATATCTGTGTCTGCTTTGTAGAAGTTTTGCCAGGATACTTATCCAAGAATGGATTCACTAAGACTGTGCAGCAATGAGCTATATTCTAGATGTAGATTATAAAAAAAAAAAACTTTAAAATCCTCCTTGGTGTTATAGAAGTTAATAATATCTGCACTTTCCTAGAAAATTTTCTGAATTTTTAAAATTGAAATACATATAGTTTATACCCGAGTAGAGGTTTAAATTCTTGTCTCTGAGTGGTAGATGGATTACTTTATAAAATAAAATGTATTGATAATCTTATTTATGAGTTTCACAATTATATGCTGAAAGAGAATTTATTGAAGGCTGTCTAAAATTGAACATTATCTGATCTGGTCAATGTAATCTAAAAATAATAGATCTAATAGAAAATAAATCTTAATCTAATCAATAATTTCTAGTACACAGATTATTTTTTAGACCCTGTTTAACTACAACTTAAAAAAACACTTGTTTTACTTAATTTTGCTGTCATACAGATTTGTGATTTTAGTGAATGCTTAGTTTGTAGTCCTGTTTTCTCAAAATAGATTGGAAACCCATCCTCATGTAGTGTTAGGAGGGACCAGGACCATCTTTAATTGGAAGGTACAAAATTGCCACAAGTTTCTAAATCCACTAGACATATTTTGGGCCTTAGAATACATGATGATGACTTGACAGGACTTCAAGCAAACCTGAGCACTGGGTAGGAAAGGCATGACATGGCAGCAGTTCTTGTGAAAAAGATGTGGTGACTTTATTTGACCTTAAGTGTAAGGTGTGCATGCTCTGCAGTGTGCATACAAAAAAGGTCAGAGATAATGGTATTCTACACTGCAACTTCCAGACTAGAGATCTCCTGTTAGCTGCAAGATCTCTTGCCAGCTCTCTGAGGATCAGCCTTCTGATTATTCCTTGCCTCAGTTTCTAAACATGTTCAAGCCTCTTCAAAGTTAAAACCATAGAATTTATTTGGATCTTACCACTGCTTTATCATTTTCTTCTGTCATTCCAACTTATTAAGAAAAGTAACTGATAACTGATGTCTGCAGTTTCTCCTTTCTTTTGTTGTCTTGACCCCTCTGCAAGGCTGGCTTTGCCACTACTCCTCTGCTCAGAGTAGTTCCATTTAAGCCACTGATGCTGATATGATGGGGCTCAAATGCAGAGGATTTTTGCAAGACATCTTCACTATACTTGAAACTTCTCTTCACGTTTTCCTCTTGAAATTCTATTATCTTGCTCCTGAGATGCCATGACCAGCATGACCAAACTCTTGATTCCAGTGAGGGGTGAAGGGGGATTGGAAAATAAAGATTCACAAACACAGATTTTGAAGATTAAGCTGGGATCAGGTGGAGCTTTGCTCTCTGATGAAGATGCAGATCTAAAGAGTTAATGCCAGCAATCTTTATTTACATATGTCTCACTATCAGTTTGAAGACTATGCAAGCATTATTCTTTGTATTCAGGAAAGTTATAGAAACTAGGACATCTGTGTAGCTTTTCCACAGTTGCAATCCACATTTGCAAAGTGCAATGTTAGGAGCTTTGTGTAGCTTTCAAGAAAGTCCATTGTTTAAAACTACTGTGAAGCAGGAAGGAACTGGAGAAGAGAAGCTGGTGAAACACTGTGGTTGTCTAGCATAAGAGTTCCTTCCTTCTGAGGAGCTGCGTGCCTGAGATCAAGGTTAGAGCTGATAGGACTCTTGCACAGAGCCTCCTCATGCAGGGCATTGCCACAGCAGCTAAGCATCCTGTGGCCTTGCACAGAAACATTCCCAGGCACAAGGCATGCTGCAGCCATGAGGTCATCAGAGATCCCCAATCTCAGTCCTCTGTCATTGCTCTTCACACTAAGACTTCAGTTTCTTTTCTAACTACTCCAAACTCACTACTCCTTGCTTTAGACTGGTTTTCCCCAGGGTTCTGCTATCAGATCTACTTCTGATTTCTTGTACACCCACTTCATAGATAATCCTTTCCACAGTTAGTATTTTTAACAGTCTGTTTATCTAATGATGACTGCCTTTTCCTTTCTTTCTTCCTAGGATCCCCTTTTCCCTTCATTCCATCCTTCTTTCTTTTGTTTGTTCTATGCATCCATTCATACAATTTTTTGTGGATACACAGTAGGCATCTCGATGAGAATCAAGAGGTAGTTTCTACTTTCTTCTTTAGTAGTTTTATTTTCTGATTTTTTTTTTATGACAATGAATATGAACTCCCTAAAAGAAAAGAAGCTTTCAGCCAGAGGCTTACAAGAGACTTGCTGGTTTGAAGAGGAAGACTTTAGCATTCAGGGCTGCAGAGTAGATCAGGACTTGAGGTGGGGAGGAAATCTCGGAACACTGAACCAGAAATGATATACAATTTCCCGTGAAGGCATTTGCTAGTTCTTAAGCTGCATAAGTGCACAGTGTGACTCCTAGAAATCAAGTAGAAACCTGTTCCCAGAAGACCAAGGAATTGAGCAGAGATATTATCAGTCTGATAGTCCTGGGAGAGAGAGAATTTAGAATTTAGTGCCTGTGAAACTGGAGTGGACTTGTACATTCTACAGGCTTGAAATTTCATTCCCTGTAGTGTTATTATCTAGGATTAAGGGCAAACTGAAATGAAACATAAAACAAAAATCAGACCCCACAAAACCAAAACCCACAAACTAAGATGTCAATATTCTACCTGCCTTCCAGAATAAGAGATTGTTTGTAGAGAAATAATACCAACCATTGCCTTTGTGATATTTTACATCTCATCTGGTATTCATTTAAAATTTCCTGACATGCAAATTAACATTTGGATAACTATCAGTGAAAATGAAAGGAAAAAAAAATAAGGGCCAAAAGTTTAAAAGTTGATTTCAATATTGGGGTTTTTAGCAACCCATAAATAACTAAAATTAGTATTTTCAAGAATAGGGGAAAAGATGGAGAATTTTCCCCAAAAAACTGGAATCTGAGCAATGCAGACACTAAATATTAAAAACTCAATATCTTAATAAAAATTTGGCAAGTCAAAAGAGAGGGTTAGTGAACTGGAGTGACTAGAGATATCTGAATTAAATCCCAGAGAGAAAAAAGCCTAGAAATTGGATAAGAGTATTAAAAATTATGATGCGCCCAACCTTCATATGATTGAGAGTCTAAAAAGTTAGGAGCAAGAAAATAGGACAGAATCATGAGAAATTTAAAAAATGGATGATTAAGCCACTGATCCAAAATCTTCAGACCACAGGAAAGTAAATACAATGAAAACTCACATGTAAATTTGTTATGCTTTGGATCTTAATTTCTTCTGAAAATCTCATGTTAGGAGCTAATGTGGGAATGTTTAGAGGTAAAATGATTAGATTATGAGAGATGTAACCTCATCAGTGGATTAATCCATTCGTGGATTAGAAATGTGAATAGACTGCTAATTGGTAACTATAGGCATGTAAGGAATAGCTGGAGTTGGTAGATCACCAGTGCCATGGCCTGGACTATATCCATCCATGTTCTCCCTCTTTTCCTCCCCCCTCCCCTTTCCTGTGAACTGCTTTCCTCCTCCTCACTCTTCCACCATGATGTTCTGTCTCACTTCAGGCCCATAGCTATAGAGTCAGCTGACCATGGACTAAACCTCTGAAACTGTGAGCCTCAAATAAATGTTTCCTCTTCTAAGTTGTTCTTGACAGGTATTTGGATCACACTGATGGAAAACTAGCAAAGATCAAAATAATAAAACTGCTAAAATTGTTACAAACTGAAGAGGAAGAAAAAATGTTAAAAGCAGCTAAACTACTTTTTAATGTTCTTCTCATTTGAATTTTACACGTGTAGACGGTGAATAAAAACTAGAGCATATGCAGTGGCTAGTGTCCAGAGATCATAAAAGGCCTGGAGATTGGACCCAGACACCAGAAAATATAAAAAGGTGAGAGGAATGGGAATGTTAGGCCAGAAAAGAGTAAATGAGACAATTATGGTAATCTTAAAAAAAAATCTGAAGTGTTATCAGGGTGAAAGGCAATTTTCTACCCAGAGGACAGAAGTAGGATGCAAAAAGCAAGGAAGCAATTTGTGACTGAACATAGGAAAGCTGTACAAATGGAGCTGAATAACAATGGAACAGAGAACTCCCAATCACTAAAATTTTTAAACTTGGATTTAGATGACCAAACTTCACAGTTGTAGAAGATATTCTTAAACTGAATGTGAGTTTAATGAGCTCTCCTGTAAGACTTCTTATCACTCCAACGTTAAATAATTCTATAATGTACCTTTTAGTGACTGTTGCATTTTCCTGACTGCCACTGACTTAAGTAATTCATTTAATCATTAACTCAGCAAATACTATTGAGTACCTGCTTCATAGAGGGCCCCATAACAGGCATTGAAGCTACTAAGCAGTATAATACACAGTCCCTGGCATCATCTTGATTGTGCACATGAAAAAGCCTACTGTGGAGAGTTTATAACTTATTCAGGTCACTATGATATAACTTAGCACAAGGGAAGACAGGACATATATTATTAAAATGGAACTCAATAGTGTAAAAGAATAATTCATCTCCACTAAATGGGTATTTTATTCCCTTTTACATAGGAGATTACACGCTGTTTGTCATATATTGAACAAAACTGCCATAAATAATAACCCTTTCCAGGACACTGGATGATCTTAGCATTCTATACCTTAGTGCTGTAGAAGCCATGCTTGGAACATCAATGTCCTTAGCTCAAACGATTTGCATTTCTTCAAAGATCCCTACTTTGCATTTTGGTTGTCAATATAATGATTACAAGTTTTATGGCCTGAAGTGATCAAATAAGTCTTTACATAATGGCAGAAGAAGTGTTAGTAGTAATTTTTAAATGCATTTTTTGCACCATTAAATTAAAATCCTCTGCACTTACTTCCTGCCCCAAACATTTTCTCCTGCTAACACTAATGGGTTTGAAAATCTTTGATCCCCATTGCTTTGATAACGGGGACTGAGGGGTTGGTTTACACTGTAGTCTGAAGCAATAAGGATGCACATCTTCAACAGCATACTTTTCATACCAAAGTCCATTTAAAAATATCTCATCCTGTAGAAAAGATGCTTTATATTTAAAAGCATCTCTTTAACTGGAGGGGGAGAAAAGAAATACCTCATAGCCCAGTCTTTTTTTTTTTTGTTCTTTATTTGCCCTCAAGCACAACTGAAACAGATTGTCAGTTCCACTGACTGAAGATTGTTTTGGGGGAAAATAATGTTTCAACTGGGACTTGGTATTCCTACTTGATATAACTTTCAAACTTATAAGCAGCTAAAGGAAGAAATAAGGACATTTTGTTTTGCTGAAAAACTAAGGCAAAAACAGCTTTTAATATGATGGATAGCAAAATAAAAACATAGATGTCTCTGTTGTGATCATGTGCTCAAGGCTTAATGAACCTATGAATTGTCCAGCCATAAGCTCTTGTGTAGGCAGGCCTGGAATTACCTGGAGTCATCCTGAGACTAAGCCTACCTGTTGATTACCATACCTTTACCCTTCCCATTGCCCTGAATGGTCCTTCTCTTGTTTTCATTCCTCTGGGTTTCTTATGGATTTAATCCAGGGGAACTAAAGTGTCTATGGGCCAATAACAGATGTGACCTTCATACATTCCAAATTTCACCTTTAAGTAGATTATGTTAAAAGTATACTGATCTAAGGGGATTTTCTCTAAATTGCTTTACAATTTTGAATTTTAAATTAAGATTTGGTAACTTAAGGTCAATATCAATTAAATCATATTCAACCCCTACTGTTTGATTAAACCCCTGTTGTGTATCCAAAACTGTTTAGGTGGTTCTGATTAATATAGGCTTTGTGTACTTATGTAGTACTTTGTCATTTGAAAACCAAATAAGCAGGACCAATGTACTTGTTGATTGTATTTTCATTATTTTTTGTCCTCCTTGGCCTTTGCTTAATTGGCATGCCCAGAGAGGGAGGACAAGCTGTTTCCTATTTCAGGAGCATGTTGTTAGTGTTTGATAACTATATAAATGTACACAACAATACTGATGAGCCAGAGAAATTAAGCTTTGCAAAGGGCAGCTTTAATTTGTTGATTTGGAGCTTGGAAATGTGGGTTATTTTGTGATTGAATAACATTCTTGAATGTTTAATGCATGGCTCCATTTACCTTGATTAGCTCAGCAATTCACTACACATTATTTTCAAAGATGCTAATCAATTTTAAATCAAAATAGATTGAATTGCCTCTAAAATTGTGGAGATTACCCGAAAGTGTCAATCTCTTTGAGAAATTGAAATTCTGGCATCTTAATACAACCTAGTTATAGAAGTACTATACAAGAATAATAGGTTTGGGAAATACTGTAACGTAGGAACAAGTTTCTGAACATAATAGTTACTTGGAAATTAATTAATTTAGCACTGGAATTATTGTCAATTCCATTCTGTTCAGAGGAACTACCTGTGGTATTATTGCAGTTTCTATTTTTTCTTATTGCTAGAATTTGAAACTTAGGTATACCATCTCACTCATTATTACCTACCTCACTCACTTCCGGAATGTTCAAACTTACACTTTTGAAGATTCTCTCTGTTCAAATGGCAGTGAAACTGCTCAACACTGTATGTACAAAAGTAAGCAGAAAGAAGATATTTTCTTCAGTGAACATAACCAACCAAATATATTCTGGAAATTCAAGTATGAGAAGAAAACATTACACTGTTTTTATTAACCTATTTCACACATTAAGGGCAAACATTTATATTGTGAGAAAATCATTAGCTTGTTTTTATAAAGGAACTGAAATGCAGGGACCTCTGACCATTATTTTATATTAGTTGGTGTGCTTATTTTTGTTCTGTGGAGTATTAAAAGTAACAGGGGAATACAATGTATGTACACATACAAGAGTCATTCAGGGGCTTGGAATATTAAGCAGTGGAAAGAGAGTGTTTTGGTCCAAAAGAAAACATAAATATGCCTTTGGAGATTATGCCCCAATTTTTAAAAGCATAAAGATATCCCAAGGAGTCATTCCAACATTATGGAGTTCGTATGATCCCACTTCAATTTCGAGCTCCTCTCACGACTAGCTTTTTTGCTTTGGACAAACTTTAAACTCTGAGAAACTCAATTGTCCCATCGATGAAATGAGACTAATTACTGCTATTCTATAGATTGTTTTGAGGAGAGGAGCATGGTGAGATCAGGATTTAATAAAAAAAAAGGATGAAGTTAGTACTGTACCACTGTGCCTAACAAAAGTTTTTGTTAAAATTGTTCTTTTTATAATTATATTTGATTAGTACCTATTAATTGTATATATTAATGGGATTCGGTGTGTTATTTTCACACATGCACATGACTTGCACTGATCAGCCTCTCTTTGTTTCCCTCCCTTCCCGCACACACCCTTACCAACCTCTGTTAATCACTGCTCTACATTCAGGTGGACAATTTTTAGCTTCTGCTTTTGAGAGACAACATAAAATATTTGTCTCTTTGTGTCTGGCCTGTTTCACTTAACATAATATCCTCCAGTTCCATCTATATTGCTGCACATGTCAGGATTTCATTGTTTTTATGTTTGAATAATACTCCATTGTGTATATATAGCACATTTTCTTTTTCCATCCATTCATTGACAGGCATCTAGGCTAATTCCATATCTCAGCTATTGTGAATAGTGCTGCAATAAACATTGGCATGGAGTTCCCTCTCTTGTATGCTGATTTCATTTCCTTTGGATATATAACAAGTAGTGGAGTTCTGGATCATATAGTGGTTCTATTTTTAGTTTTCAGTTTCTATTTTTGTTGTGAGGAAACTCCTAATTATTCTCTGTAATGGATATATAAATGTACATTCCCACCAACAGCGCTACAAAGAGTTCCTTTTCTCCACATCTTTGCAGCGTATGTTACTTCTTTGTTTTTTTGTTTCCATAATAGCAATTTTAACTGAGGTAAGAGGATATCTCATTGTCGTTTTGATTTGTATTTCCCTGGTGGCTTATGATATTGAACATTCTTTTTTCCATGTATTTGTTGGACATTTGTATTCTTTTGAGCAGTGTCTATTTGTGTCATCTGCCTGGTTTTAAACTGGACTACTTTTGTTGTTAAGTTTGATTTCCTTATACATTCTGGATAGTAACTCTTTCAGATGAGTAGTTGGCATAGATTGTCTTGTCTTTTCACTGTAAAACTGCCCTTAATACCTGAATGATGAGTCAAGGAAGTTTTCAGGGTATACTGAGGGAGGTCAAAAGGAGGTCATCTGAAAGCATCCAAAAATAATCCTCCAAATTCAGTTTCTATTTCTTTATTTAATAACTGAATGCTAAGAATGCAGTCATTGATGGAACTGGGATTTTGGCTCAGTAGAGTGCTTGCCTAGGATGCGTGAGTGAGGCACTGAGTTTGATTCTCAGCACTACCTATAAATAAATGAATAAAATAAAGGTCTATCAACATCTAAAAAAATACTAAAAAAAAAAGAAAGAAAGAAAAAAAGAAAGAAAGAAAGAAAGAAAGAAAGAAAGAAAGAAAGAAAAAACAAATGTAGTCACTGAACCAATGTGGGAAATCAATTTACTTTCTACGTATGGGGTATGCAAGCAAAGTAAGTTATTTTTCCTAATAATATCCTTGATGGGTTTTGCTATCTTTGAGTTTAAATCAATGACAAAATAGCATTGCTTTTCTATAAGCATCATAAAATAAATAAAATTATCATGTAAATTGAAATCCGTTTTATTAATATTAATTTATATATTTTATTTTATTATTCCTTATTTCTGGATAACACCATTTCTATGATTTTTTTTTTTTTTTGGTACTAGGGATTTAACCCAGGTATGCTTAACCACTGAGCCACATCCCCAACCCTTTTTATTTTTGAGACTGCATCTCACTAATTTGCTTAGGGCCACAATAAGTTGCTGATGCTGGACTTTGAACTTGCAATCCTCCCACCTCAGCATCCTGAGTGGCTGGGATTACAAGCATGAGACACCAAACCCAGCACCATTTCTATAATTTGAAGGGAGAGTCAATAGTAGTTTTAATTTAGACATATCTTTAAGCAAAATTTGAATTTTTTGTGTCCTGAATTCAATAGTTTGGAATCATATATCAGGTTATGATCCCTACCATAACCTGGTTCTTGGGTGTTCTGATGTGCATATTCATTTCCAACACATCAGGAGCTTAATTTAAAATACTTATTGATTCTTGATATTTTCTTGGTTTTAAGATCAGTTATTTTAACAGAATTGTTATAAAATGTCAACTTTCTCCTATTCTATGTTCTGTATCTATTTTCTGACTATATCACTTATAATCTGTCATAGAAAAAAATGACTAATGTAATTCCTCAGGCTTTGCAAACTACTTATACTTTAATGTCCATATTATAGATTTTTACATTAGAAAGTTCACACATATTCATGCTTTGCAGCTTTGCTTATCATTGACATCAGCCTCTTCTGGGAAATTAATTGCATAAATTGCCTCTTGTGGGATAATAGAAGCAACTGCAGTTTTGGACAGTCATTTTCAGTGTTTTAGGATTTTAGGCAACATATTTTTTTTCTGTAGGTGTCCTGAGAGCATTGCTTAGTTTGCACACTCATTAAGTCAGAAGCAAAGGGAGACTTTGAAAAAGGAAAGGAAAATACCATTAAAATGAGAGTAGTTCAGAATGAATTTAAATCCTTGGGGAACTTACAGCCTACTTGTGAGGGTAAGTAAAAGTGAGGGATTTGATGATGTGGTACATCACAGTAAACATGGCTCCAAGGTCTGCACTTCTCATGATAGAGATTTGGAATCTCTCTATTAAGCTAGGTAGATAGACCTGGCTATTGCTAATAAATCAGAAATTGATTTTTAAGGAGGATGAGGTAGTTACAACACAGTTCTCTTCGTTCTCAAGCAGTGGGCTGTGCTGATTCAGTGCCTGGCTTCATGAGAGGAGGGTTTGTTATCCAGAAGCATGATGACCTTCCTGCTCAGTGTACTGATTTATATGAAATATTACAAACAGAGAAAAAGATCTGTGGACTTTTATTTCTCCTCTTATACAAGAAAAAAGAAGTATTCTTTCATGAGTCAGAAATCATCATCTCACAAAGTACAGCCAGAGGTGAGAATGCCCATTGTTACTATGTAAACTCACCACCTTTTTCCTGCTGATGAGATGACTGGAGAAGACTGGGAAGAAGTAACTGGGAAGTGATCAGGAAAAATCATGAGGGATGGAATTCTCCTCCTGCTCTTCTGACAAAAGAAGAAACTTGAGGGAATTTCACCTTTGCCATTTCTATACTTGTATTTAACCTTTATTTTCCATAGATAGTCCTAAACCATTTCAATTAATCATTACTTGTAAATTCAAATATTTTCCCTAAGAGAGAGCTGTAATTGAATTGCCCAAATGTGGACTGTTTTTAAGTCATACACTATACACAAGGTAGTAATTTAGAAGAATTACATCTTGGGAGAGGGGGCAGGTGAAAACGGTCTAAAGTAAGTAAATCTTCCATCTCATGGGGTTAGGGAAAGCATGAAGCAAGAAGCTAAATCAGGACTGTAAATTAGAACATAGGCATGCATGAAATACAAACTAGGTTAAGAGCTAAAAATAAAATACTCTAATTGGTAGGGATGTTAAAATTTCTATATTTTTCTACATTTTTCACATTCTACGTGAAATGAAAATATTCCATTAAGATGCCCATCACTACTTGCTAAGATATGAAGCAAAATAGCAATGATAAAACATTTGGATCGTACACTTTGGTTTTCAATAACAAAGGAGATGGGACTGTCAAAATAGACAAAATAGTAGAAATGATGGTGGCACAGGAACTAGCTGATTCTGTGTGTCCCCTGAATGTGTGCTTGACAGCCTGCAGTGTCACCAAACTGTATATAAAAGCAGAGTTGTGCTATTGATGGCTTATGGGTTTTAAGTACCTCTACTATCAAATTGCTTTAAGTGGTTTTAGCTTGTTAGTCCTTTGACTTTCTTTCAAAAGCATTTCTCTATGGAGATATCTGTTAGAAATTATTAAATTAAATATAAAGCATAAAGGCAGGTATAAGATAAAAAGTGTTTTTTTGGCAAGTAAGCTGTTCCAAATTATGTACACATTCTATCTGTTTGAGCATGTGATGTGTAGATCAATTGCAGAAATGTTAAGTGTTTTGTTCTAAACAATTCATTAGTGTCATACAACTGTTTGCACCACGTTTTATAAACACACACATAGACGTATATATAATTTTAGCATACATTTTCTCAAGAAATTAATTATCTGTATATGGAAATGTTAAAGGTTTGTATGGATGTTTTCTTCTCAAAGGAATTTAGCAAGTTACTTCTACTTCAGCATTTTTGAAGTCTGTTGATCTCACAACCATCTGCCCACCCACCTCCACAAATACAGTACGTTTTTGAGGTTAGAATATTCTGCTTCTGGAATTTTAGAATACCTTAGGTAATTTACTGGAGAAGACTAATTTATTTTCCCAACTCAAAATATCTGCATTTGCTCACCTATCACATCTTTACTCTTTATTGCTTCAGCCACCTATAAAATAGCATATACTGGTTTCCATGAAGTAACTCCCTGTCCAACACCACAACAAAACACCACAACACCCCACAACCAAAAAGTACTTACATACATTCTATTGCTCTCATCAAGTGCACTCAACACCTTAATTTTTCACAATATTAAGATTAAAAATAACAAAAGAAAAGCAAGGAAATGTAGGATGTACATTATGCTAAATGCACATTTGTTCAGTTCATAAGGACCAGTGAACTCACATAACTAGGTTAATTGGCATTTTTGTAATTTTCACATATTCAAGCATGTCGTTCTTCAAGATGCTTGGGTGATGTCATTTTAGTCAAATATGCAGGGTGACTGACAGTAGGAAGGAGTCAGTACACTGCCCAAGTTTACTGAGCTGAGTATATGGTAGAATCTAAATGCAAGTTTTGCCTTTCTGAAATAGGTTAATTTTATACTGTCATCTAACATATTTTGCATTTACTATAAATTTAGCACATGTGATATTTTTTCGGTTCTCTGGTTTACATGTTGCATTTTTTAAAATTTTAGTTCATTGTATACAAATGGAGTACAACTATCATTTTCTAGTTGTACACAAAGTAGAATCATACAATTTGCATGTTCATACATATACATAGGGTAATGATGTTCATCTCATTCTATTGTCTTTCCTTCCCCTTCCCCTCCCACCTCTCATTTTCCTCTATTCAATCCATCCTGTCTCCATTCATCCCTTACCTTCTCCCACCCCCACTATGTGGTATTTTTAAAATGAAGAGCTAAAATATTTCCAACAGTTAATCCTTCTAAATATTTTGCTCTAAATGTTCCATTTTCTTCTCCCTTTTGTACTCCCAGGTAAGTGTACACACAATATAGCACACTCATATCTCTTTCAGTAACTTTTGCTATCAGAACTATTTTGACATCATTATTTCCCTTTGGAGCTCTGTTATGTTCTAAACTTGACTTCTCTTGATTTTAGTTATTGAAAGTCTTCCAGATTATGGTCAAAGTTCATTTGTAACCCTCAACTGCAAGCATTTTTTACAGGCACGATTTTTTCACATGTAATTATGGAAAATAGTTAATTGATATGGTTTGTTATTTTCAATTTGAAAGGAGGATAGTCATGTATGAAAATTTTTGTGAAAATACTTGTGAACTATTTGTTGACATTACAAATATAGTGTTTCGATTTGTAATTCCTTGTTCTTGTTTCTTCTGATTGTTTAATAAATGTATAGTTCACTAGGGTATTTTTTTGTAAATAACAATATCCATATTTTTGAATCACTGAGGAATGATATGTTTTTGAATCATTTTCTGGTTTCCTCCTGAATTAGGCATCTTTCAGTCACACAAGGTTGAAAACCTAAGTTGGCTTAAAAAAAACAACAACAAAACAATAATTTGGCTTATGTACCTGCAAAATTAGAGATTTTCCGATTCCATGTACAGTTGGAGCTAAAGGTTTGAATGTTGTTGGACTTTGGCTTGGATTCTCTGCAGTTCTCTAACAGTTTTCTACCTCTTGGGCATATCCTCCAGGATGGACTCCCACGAGGTAGCCACAGAGGGATCAGGCCTCATAAGGTCCTAACAATGGAAAGCAGGCAGTACTCAGAGGAAGAGAAAGAATTTCTTCTGGCACTCCCCTTAAAAAATGGAAAAATTGTCCAGGAAACTCCAGAAAATACCTCCTTTGGGTTTATTGGCTCCATCATCCTGAGGTTTGTACTCAAGAGTATGTCATTTACTGCCAGGGTTAAGCATATACCCTCCTTTATAGCTCACAAGACTGACAATGAGGTCAAGGGGATTCACCAAAGAAAATTCTAAGTGAAGCTGGAGAGAAAAAAATCAAGACTAGATGTAGAGGAGGCAACCAACAAATTTCTACTGTGTGTCTATATATAAAAGACCATTTTCCATCATTTCTTCTGGACAATAATCATTGATGATTTTTTAATTTTGTATGAGCTAATGTTTTTCCTTCTTTAAATCCATGGTAGAAGAAGGATATCATCTAGGATAGGTACCATGAAGGACTGATGATTAGAAAATGAAGGCATACCAGAGACATAAGCATCATCTGTAAGCCAGCATGCTTTCCAGAGATCTGTGCATTAATGAAGTTAGAGTATTAGAAATTATACTGAGCCTTTGAAATTGAGGTCAGTGATTGACATATGGTTATTTTCCATTGGTTCTTAGAATGAGATTCTTCATTCTATTTGATGAAGTTCCTGACAGTTGAAGGTAGGCAGTCTTCAACAAAATAACTGCTAGTGAGCAATTCCAAATTAATTAGGTGGTTCAGAACCTGAAATGAACATGCAGATGTTGGTTCTGTCTTAATCACTGCATACACTGTCTTTTAAACTTGGGTGACATTTTTCCTTTAAAAAGTATTATGGTATTTAAAGATTCATATTTGCAACCTTGCCTTCCATGCTTATTTATCTCTTCATACTGCTGAGCAAGTATTTTGAAATGTAAAATTACTCCACCAAGAATAGGTACTTTCCATCCCATCTCTCTCTTAAGGACTAGTTGGAATTTGGTAACTAGCCACTGAATATCCATTCTGTATTCCTGCTTGAGGAGGTGGTGCATTTTCCAAAAATGCAACACCCACTTATCCCTGTGTGTAAACAGAGACAGCAAACACACTGCATCTTACCACAGCCCCATCAACCTGTGTCACAGACTCAGGCCACTGAACATAAGCTTTGCACGTTGATGTGCGCAGAGTGTTTACAGGTTATTTACAGCATTGATAACCAAATTAATAATCTGGGAGCACTGCTGAAAATCATTGTAATCATGCCAGGGGCAACATCATTAATATTTATTCCTGTGTTATCATCCCTCTGTATAATCAACTAGCTAGCCGCTTACCCAAACCCTTCCCAACTCTTCAGTGCAAATCTGTAAACCATTCTAAATCCTAAAATAAACTTTTGCAAAAGGTCATCATGATTACTTTCTAACTCTGACTGGCAGAGCTACTTTTTCTACTCCCTATTCTTCAACTGATCTTTTTTAATCAGCAAACTTTACAAGAAAATGCAAAGTGATTATAGACAAAAACTTAGAATTTTTGTTATATGAAGAGATAAAATATAGCTAATCTATATTTTATATAGTTAACCTATATTTTAGAGATAACCATGCTTATTTTATCTAGAAGTTTTCATCACAGGAGACGGAACAGGACCTCTAGTTTTCTGCTGGCACAAGAGTAAGAGAGACATGAGAAAGGAAAAATAACATTATTGTGGTATGACCCCCTCATAATGTGGCTAATGGGTTTCTGTTGTATAAGATAAAGCAATGTGTGTTCTGGTTTTTTTTGTTTTTTTTTTTTTTTTTTTTTTTTTTTATTGAACAGAAAAGGGGAGCAGTTATTCTTTCTCTGGTTGTAAAC
>JAJEJO010000945.1:82500-178898 GCA_020662805.1 Glaucomys volans | reverse complement strand
GTATATATATATATATATATATATATATATATATATATAAAAATATTAAGATTCTCCTTGAATTCTGTTTGGCCAATTTTGGGGGTGCATTGTGTAGAAACATAGCAGATTTTCCAAAGTTCTGGTCTGAATTGTGATTGAGATTTAGAAAAGAACACATATTTAAAGAGTATGATCCCTGGATTCTATTTTCTTTCCATTCTTTCATCCAACTCAAAGATGGCTGCCACCTTCACAGTGAAATCATGGATTTCGAGTGCTTCCCCAGGGATTCTGCTTTATAAGAGACTGACATCAATAATTTCAACATTATGCTGTCATCTCTTAAGAAAATCATTGAACTGTGGATTTAAATTAGCATTCACAGTTGAAATACTGTTAAGTATGGACCTTGGCATGGACTATGATAGATTTATGATGTCGATAGAACAAGGCATCTCTTCATAAGTCATTCAAACCTTTGGCACTTGAAAGGTTGATACCATTTCATGAAGATTTTGATTTATTATTTTATGCTCCTCTAATTTTGGGGTCTCTGAATCTTTGAGTGATTTTGAGCTTTAGAGGAATTGAGATCATATTAAATGTTTATGTCCAGTCAATTACTCCATAAGTAGCAAAATTTTTAGTGACAGAAATAAAATTCTAGAATGAGTAGCTTTAAGGGGGCACCATTGTGTTTTCATCTGGAATTTTTATTCATTTTTGGAGTTCGAAATCAGATAGAAGCAGGAAATAGTTTATATTTTAATATTTTTGATCCTTCAAATGTTCAACCTGAATTTGCAAAGAAAATACAATCTTAATTCATGGCACTCACTGGGTGTTTTCCAGTAATTCTCACTGTTTCAAGGCAGTAGCACATACCAGTTCTATTACTCTTAGCAAGACTTCATTTTACTAAACCATAGTTTTATTGTGGGATGTTGTGCTAAGTGTTCAAATGGATAGAAAATATTAGTGTATGTAGGCCTGCAGGCATTTATCTTTAAATTTTTTTTTTTCTTTTTGGGGTAGACTCAACTCTGTACGGCTGCAAGTTGTTCAGCTACACTCTTTATCTTCATGTCTTTTTAATTCCTTTTCATGTTTTTCCTGCTTGTTCAATACAATGAAGACAGACTTCCTGATCTGGATGCTTCATTACTGTATTGGTATTTCTTGTTTAAAGATGCATTTGTTACCAGGGCGTGGTGGTGCACGCCTGAAATCCTAGGAGGCTGAGGCAGGTGGATGACAAGTTTGAGGCCAACCTCGGCAAATTGGAGAGGCCCTAAGTAATTTAGCAAGACTCTGTCTCAAAATAAAAAGAAATTAAAAAATCCCTGAGATTGATTCAAAAAAATGTGTGTGCATCTATGGTACATGTTCATTTTCATTTCTTCTTCCATTTATGCAATACATACCTAATTTAAATTAATGAAAACACTTTTTCTCAGGAACATGTAAAGCACCTTTAGGTGTATTAGAGGCGAAACTATCAAAAAAACAACAAAAAGTAGCAAAATCCTCTTATAAGTTAACCATTTACATATAAAAGAACACTCTAAAATGTTTGATTATTTAACTAGATGTCTTTGGTATCATAAATGACCTTATTTTTTCCCGTAACCATATTTGATGCTGATTTTGTGGCACAGTCTCTCAAAATTCAGTTTTCTTGACATCAGTAAACAGGTTTCTTTTAAAACAAAGTATAACTTGTCTTCATTCCATCATTAATTCATTTTACTGAGGTTTGTGTAATGAGGGCCTCTTCCCAGACCAGTAGGTCCATGAAGGAAGGAAACAGTCCTTGCCTCCATCCAGTTAATGTGTGGGTGCATCGGTGGACACCACAATATCACTAAAAACAGGAAAACTGCAGGTGACAGTGTCTGCCACAAAGAAGTTTAGACTGGGCAATGGGATAGAGAGTAACAACTTGATGGGGAAAGGCTGCTTTTGCCAAGATAAGGAAGTCTGTGCCAAGAAAATGACAGTTGAATCAAGATCCAAACTATGGGAACAAAGCATTCACATTCCAGGTAGAGTAAGTGACAGGGGCAGAGTCCCCAGGGCCAGATGATGCTCGAGCAGGGACAGAAAGAAGCACATTGGATGGAAAGTAAAATGTTAGGAGGTCAGAGGGGCAGGAGCCAGCTCCTGTAAGACGTATTGACAACTGCAAGGAGTTTGAACTTCCTTGTAACAACCATGGGAAGTCACTGGAAGGCTTCCCGTTTATCCTTACACCACCTCAGTGTCCTTCATTCCAGGAGGAAAAAGAGCAAGAGTAATAACAAAGGGAACAGCATGACTATTTGGAGCTGTGCTGGTTATCACAGATTTTTAAAAATGATATTGAATTAAATAATAAAAATGAAATTGCACAAAACTCTCATGCATATTGAAAAGGTAAAAAGCCAAAATAAGGCTAGGTTTGTAAAATTAACAGAAAGCTTTCTTAGTCTTATTTTCAAGCAACAAATTAAACAAGGAAACTCTATCCTTCTGTCTTTTGCAACTGTGCGTTTCTGTTTTAGATTGGGTTGCTGTAGCAAAGATCCACTGAAGATGGTTTATAAGCATTCATTTCTCACATTTCTAGAGGCTGAAGTTTGAGATCAAGATGCCACATGGTTTCTGGTGAGGCCCTTCTTCCAGGTGGCTGACTGCTATCTTGATGCAGTTTTACATGGTATGAAAGCTGGTGGAGCTCTATGGGAGTTGTTTTATGTGGGTACTTATCCTATTTATGAAGGCTCTGCCCTCATGAACTATGCCCCAATTTTGACACTTTCAAAATTGGTAGGAATTCAGCATATGAATTTTGATGAGACACAAAGGGTCAAGCTATTACATTCCATGACTAGCCCCCCATTCCATTTCATGTCTTTCACACATGGAAAATGCATTGATTACATGCCAATAATCCTAAAAGTCTTAGCCGCTTCCAGAATCAACTCTACTGTCTAAGTCCAGAGTCTCTTCTGAACATCACCTAAATCAACTATATGTAAGAGTCAAGGAAGATATGACTCATCCTGAGGTGAATCACTCTATACCTGCGGACCTGTGAAATGAAAGTCACGTGCTTCCAAAATTCAGGCATAGGAGACAGGCATAAGAAAAAAACTTCTAGGGGGAAAAATACCAAAGAAGGAGTAATGAATCCTAAGTCCTAAGTATAAGACAAACTGCCTGAGATCTTAAGGCTCAGGGATTGGGAATAATCCTCTTGGTGCCATGCTCTGCCTTTCAGGCCCATTGGAGTGACTATGTCATCCACACATGTTGACAGGAAGGCTGCTGCAGTAGCTTTCTCTCTGACTCCTGCAGCTCTCCCTGACTGAGGTCACACATCTGTAACTGTGGCAAGTGGCCCTGTCCTTTGAAAGCTAATGGAAGCTAGCCATGCCCTGGGCTCTGCTAGGCACAGTTCTCTAGGTCTAATTGCCCCCACACTCCACAACAGGTGGGTTCCCCAGACATCTCTCTCCTGTGCTTTTATCCCACTTTCCTTGAAAGATCTGATTCACTTTCATGGGTTATCACTGTGCTTATAATTACTAAATGGAACTCTTTAATTTTTTTTTCCTTAGTTCCAAAATAAATTTTCCATAGGTTTTACTAGATAGAGCCATATACAACCCCACCCATCCCAGCAAAGATTTTTCTAGCCTTTTATCTTTTCCATATTAGAATGCACCCTGTTATTCAATGCAGACTAAATTCTATCTCATCTGAACATTTCAGTTTTTCTCTGCCTTCTTGTAAAAATGGCAGCAGCTTTTCTTTTGGGGTGTGTGTGTTGCCCTTGCTGACACAACTTCCCTCACAGAAAACTTCTCTGCCTGCAAACCTCTTCATTGCTTCCCTGTAACCCTATAGCAAGTGTTGTTCTTTCATTGCCCAATACTATTTCTTATATATGTATGTGTATATCTTATTTCTTCCTATATTTTGCAGATCACAATTTCTAAACTATCTACCAGATCTCCAGTCCATATAATATCAATGAAAAAACAGTAACGAAATAGCCCTTACTCACTTGGAGCCTTTATCAACAATAAATAGAAGCGGAGTCAATACCACTCTTTTTTCCTGTTTCTCACCCATAGGAAACGACAACAACAAAATGAAACAAAAACTGTTAGGAATAAGAATTGAGATAATCAGTAAATTAGGAAATACCTAACTGGCACTAATTACTTCTCCATTGCTCAAGTATTTTTAGAGGAATTTCTAAGCCACTGGTGAATCACAAAGTTTGTACATATGTTCAAGAATAAAAGGTAAGCTGGGCAGGTTGGCCTGTAATCCCAGCAGCTCAGGAAGCTGAGGCAGGAAGATCACAAGTTCAAAGCGAGCGTCAGCAAAGAGAGGTGCTAATCACCTCAGTGAGACCCTGTCTCCAAATCAAATACACAATAGGGGTGCGGATGTGGCTCAGTGGTTGGGTGCCCCTGAGCTCAATCCCTGGAAGGCTTCCCAAAAGCAAAAATAAGAGGTACAGTCCCCAAGTACTATTTATCTCAGATTCTATAATTGATTATTATGCATATTAATTAAATGATTAATATCATTTAAAAATTTGTCATTTCTTAGTACATGTAAGTACTAAGAAAAAAAATTATTGAACATACCCCAATTTCTTCTCATTATTTTCATCTGTTTCTTTGTATTTTTGTGTTTTGTCCTTTTTTTCCCCCAATACTATTATTTGTATGTGTATTTATCTTATACCTTCCTATATTATACAAGTCATAATTTCTAATTAGAAAATCTAAGATATTTTCCCAGTATATTTTTGTTTAAGCACATTTTACAACAAAGTGACTTTTGATATACTTTTGACTAATATGAAGAAATAATGTCTAGATGAATTATGTTAATTTCATGAATAGTGACTGTCCATTTTCTGATACTGTAACTGAATACCACAGACTGGATAATTTATAAAGAATGGAAGTTTATTTAGCTCATGGTTCTGAAGTCTAGGAACCTTCTTGCAGGTTCACGATATGGCAGACATTATTATATGAGGAAACAGAGCAAGCTTGCCTGAGAGCCAAATTTTATGACAAAGCTACTCCCTGGATAACCCATTTATATATTAGTCCATGAGTGAATTAATCTTTTCACAAGAGCAGAGCCCTCAAAATCCAATCACTTCCCAAAGGTCCCACCTTTCGCACTGCTGCATTGCAGACCAAGTTGCCAATGAATGAACTTTTGAGGAACACATTTAAAGCATAGCAAAGAGACTGAATAGCTCTGTATGAGATCTTAGTAATGAAAATGCATCACTCCAGAGGGGGAAGGCTGGTGTGTTCCACTGACTTTATAATCTCATCCTTTTAAAAATTCTTTTGTATTGTTTTGAAAGGAAGATAGATAAAATCCACAGATAAGCAGCGACATGTACTGGGATACACTAATTTTTTCAATAAATTGGACTAAAACAATGGATCAATTAAAGTGATTTTTAATAAGAACTAATGTAAAATTTTTACTTAAAGATTTTACCTCGCACATACAAATTAACAGCAGCATGTCCTGTTAATTTTAACTAATTTTCTTGTTCTAATGCTGTTTGCTGTTATTCAAGAAGAGCTCCTAGTAAGGTTTGAGGTTAGCAAAATCCAGTCTTGATTTAATCACTTGATTATAATAGATGACAGTTCCTGACTCTCTGCCACTGACCAAACTGTTCAATTGTTATCGGTACTAGATGCATACAGAATATAGGTTTATATAAACCTGCTCCAAAATGAATTACCAATAAGGTAAAAGTAATGAACATAGCAACATGAGGGATGTTTTAAGGAACTGGAAATGTCGATAGTGGAAAGAAGTTTTATAGGAGACATAGGTTTCTTCAAATATTTGAAGTGTAGTCATGTCGAAAAAGAATTATACTTACATTGAGAGTCTTCTACAGAGAATTGAAATGATTACACTCCCATATCAGAAGACTTCCTAATGAATAGAGCCATTTAAAAATAGATTTCTCTTTCAGGGATGTCAGGAAGTAGCTGGTGATATTTAGATAGAGGAAAGACTTGTCAGGAGAGGTGTAGAGGGATTCACGCATGGGGATGTGTTGAACTACATTAGACTTGCAATCACTGTTGGAATCACTGCTCTGTACTCAGACTCTGTGCTGGAACAGAGTAAAGAGCAACCTAGGTAATCAATTTAGAGATCTTAAACCAAAATTTAATTTTCTTCAGTTACTGACGTAATCTCGGCAGAAACAAAATTTTTATATGAATTATTTAGGCAGTTCTGACAGGGAAGATAAAATCCATGTACGTATTATCTGAGAAGGTATAAAGAAAAATGTTAAGAGAATAATGTATTACTTTTATCACTAGGGAAAAGTTGAAATCACTATTCAAAGCCTTTCTTCTAGTGTCTGATAATGTATAGCTAACATGTTACTGCTACTTGAAAGGAACTTGAAGTGAGAGGTTTATCAGTTCCTTTTTATTTAGGATCAAACATGGATATGTGAAATCCTGTCCTCTCCCTTGTCATATCTGATCTTTTCTGTACAGTCTATATGGTTGGTATTATACAGAGTTTATTTTCTCAGCTTCTTTTTAAGCAAATGACTTT
The DNA here is from genome assembly GCA_020662805.1 of Glaucomys volans. NCBI lineage: Eukaryota > Metazoa > Chordata > Mammalia > Rodentia > Sciuridae > Glaucomys > Glaucomys volans. Next base: position 172,292 of record JAJEJO010000945.1, on the reverse strand, counting down.
CTAAACTGAAGATGCACTTCTCTCTGGCTGGTTTCTCTTCTAATTTTTTTTTTTTTTTACTTGCCATTGTACATGTTTTTTCACAAAGCGTAATTCTCTTTTCCAAATTCTCTTCCTTATTCTGTGACCTAATTTGAAAGTAGCCTATACCCACTGTTTCCTGGGCTGATGGCACAGCTGGATAATCTGCTGTAACACAATTCTGCATTTTCCACTAGTTACTTGTTCTTTTACATTTTCATTTATGATATTAGCAGATTTGACATTGTTGTCTGTACAAACTTCAATCCATCAAACACAACTGCCAACAAATGCTTCTCATTGAATTATGATGCAATGATGGAAAAACAGCGCTGGCATGGGGTCAGCATGCAACAACAAACTAAACAACAGCAAAAAATACTGCCTTCTTGTCTCTCCTTCCAAGACCATTGAAACACAAAAAGTCTAAGTCTGTAACATAAAATCTATATACTACAAGTCTATCCTGGCTCTGCTTCAGCAAATCTTTAAGGATCATCTTTCTGATGACCCCACACCTTACAGTGCTGAGTGTTGTTCTCACATGTATATTTGAAGCCTAGTAATGTGTCAGAAACTTCCAGCCTCTAAGAAGGGGGAAAGTGAGAAACAAAAGAAAATACAGGAAAAGAAATATAAAGAAGCAGAAAGTGACTTACACATAACATGCATTCCTGTGCCATGACAAGAAATTGGTCACAGAGTCTAAACTGTAAGCAAGGTGGAGAATAAAGTTTCTAAATGACTAGCCAATGAAAAAATATGATTTTTGAGAGGACAATGAACTGGGTTCTTCATCAATAGTATTTTCCATGTTTCTTCTGTATCTTGTACATCAGCCTCAATTATATGCCTTCCTCATCCTGGTCAGTCCATTTGAATTTCTTCCTCAACATCCAAACTTCATTTGCCCAAATACTTCATGTGCAAAAGCTCCTCTCCCTATGGAGAATATCCTGATCATTCAAGCCAGTAGTACTCACATCACAAATAACTTATGCATTTTAGTGGTTATTTATGTCCATGCATTTCTTGTAAGTTTTTTATTCACAGAGAACAGAACTTTGTCCTATTCATAATTTTCTCCCACTTCTCTGAAATGTGTGATTGTCTATCATGTCCGCTCAATATTCTTTCAATGAATGCATGAGTAATTATTTTTTTCTAGAGTTGGGTCTAACACAGGAAAAAATATGCAGAATATATTAAGATTAGGGCTTAGTCTCTATACAAGTGAATCCTGGATTTGAATTCAAATTATATTCCTGAATTGAGTTTGTAATTCATGTCATCAGTGACTACAATAGAAGTTGAAATTTGGGGATTCATTGAAAATAAGGAAGAAATTCATCTGTACTTTGCAAATAATGGTATAATTTATTTACTCATTCAATACTTAGTGCTGAATATTACAATAGGTATTAATCTTTTTTATTATAGTTACTAATGTTTTTGTACAAATTAATGCCCATATATATATATATATATATATATATATATATATATATATATAGTGCTTTGATCATGTCCTTTGTTCCTTTTACCCTCTCTTGCCCTCCCCTCTGTACCCTTCCCCAACAGTCCCTTGGCTACTTCTAAGTGATTTTTTTTTAAGTTTCCTTATGTAAAGAAAACATGTGATACTTGTCTGTGTCTGGCTTATTTCACTTAATGTATGTCCTCTATTTCCATTCATTTTTCTACATACAAATGAAAGGATTTTTTTTCTTATGGTTGAGTAGTATTCATTGTATATATGCATATATATTCTTTATCCATTCATCCCTTGACAAGCACCTCGTCTGATTCCATATCTTGGCTATTGTGGATAATGATGCAATAAACATGGGCATGCAGATATTCTTTTGTATCCTGATTCCATTTCCTTTGGACGAATACCCTGGAGTAGGAGTGGTATAGCTGGTTCATATGGTATAGTTTTAAGTTTTTTGAGGAAACCCCATAGTGCTTGTACAAATTCACATTCCCACCAACAGTGTATATGGGTTCCTTTTTCTCTATATCCTGACCAGCATTTGATATGTTTTGTTTTTGTTAGTTAATAGACATTGTGATTAGGGTGAGACAATTCACATTTCCATGATGGATTAAGATACTGAGCATGTTTTTGTATGTTCATTCACCATTTGTACTCCTTTTGAAAGGTGTCTGTTCAAACATCATCATTAAACTGATCAGTGGCTGATTCTCTGGCTGGGTTCTTTGGTGTTATGCACATGGAAGCAGAATGTAGGTCTGGTAGGCAGTCATAATCTTAGCTGTGTGTTCATATTTAAACCTAAACATTGATTTCATGAACTTATTTTCTCAATCTAAACCTTTCTTCTGGATCTTTTATGTCACACCAAATAAACAAGTGTAACATGTACCCATAAGCATCAGTATTTATGACGAATTCCTATTCTTTCATTTCTTCTTCCACTTTGTTTTTGCTAGATAATATTAATGCAAAGCTCACACCTTCTATTCCACATATAAATGCTTCAGAAAGTATTTACAACTAATAAGGACATTTGAGTAGTGTATTAATTTTCTAGGGATTCAGTTTTTAAAAGTACCACAAACTGGGTGGCTTAAACAACAAAAATTTAGTTATTGCACAGCTCTGGAGGCTAGAAGTCAGAATTTTGGCTTATGGCTAAATTTAGGCCATGGGCTCCTTCTGAAGGTCCCAGAAAGGAACCGTTCCACCATCTCTTCTTGGGCTTATAGGTGTCTTCTTCCTGATTGTCTTCACATTCTAGCTCTATTTGTATCCATCTCTCTGCCCAAATCTACCCTTTTTGGAATGAGTCATATTGGATTAGGGCCCACCCTAATGATCTCACTTTTAACTTGAGTTTAATGGACCTTACTTAACATTACCTCTGTAAATCCTCTATCCAAAAAGGCCACATTCTGATGAGGTATTGGGGGTTAGACTTCTGACATTCCATTTTGGGGAAATGAAATTCAACCTGAAATAAATAAACTCCTTTAAGCACCATTACCATACTTATAACATCCTTAATAGTATCTGATACCCAGTTCTTATTCAGGTTTTCTTGATTTGCTCTAAAATATCTTTGTAGATTCATTAGTTCAAATCAGGAACCAAACAGAATCCCCGTTTCATTAATTTTTTATGTCTATTTTATGAGTTGTATATATAAAACATAGTATATACACATATTTTTAAATTATATTTTTATAGGCAACATAAAGACAAAGTGACATGTTAATAGGACAATATGAGTAGTTTGTATACATGTATACATTATGTGATATTCAAATAAGGTCAAACATCTATCTCTTCAGAAATTTATCATTTTTTTCTAATGAAAATCTTCAAAATCCTTTTTTTTGGGGGGGGGGGGTATGGGGATTGTATCCAGGGGCTTTCCTGCTGAGCTATATCCCCAGCCCTTTCTATTTTTATTAGACAGGGTCATTCTAAGTTGCTTAGGGCCTCAATAAGTTGCTGAGGCTCACCTCAGACTTGTGATCGTCCTGCCTCAGCCTCCCAAATTGCTGGAATTGCAGGCATTCACCATCACATCTGGCTCTGCTTTCTTTTTGAAATGTACACTCCATTATTATTATCTATACTAACAGTACTGTATAAGAGAACTCCAGAACTCTTTGCTCCTGTATAATTCTGGTGTATTTTTTATTGTGTAGTGAACTCTGGTCTCATCCTTTTCTTGATAAATGCCACTGAATTATGGAGAAGCAGATTAATCAATCCCATAGAATTTCCCATCATTTTCATTTGAATGACTCATTTCTTATGATACCATGTAACTTCTTCTGTTAAAGCCTATCACCTTTAAACTAAGCTCATAAGAGTCAGAGGTTTGATCATATTCCTGTTCAGAGTATTTGATTTTACGTCATAAGGAGAGGTACCTCTTTTCTGGCTATCTCCCTTTAAAAGACATTAAATTCATTAGTGGTTTCAGGGATTTTTACCCATGTTTCTGCATTGTGAATTCTCTATAGATATTTAGTCTAACAAAATTAATCAGTCATTATCTAGATCTATTATTTCATTAGGGTCTGAAAACAGTGACTTTCTAATATTAGTACTCTGTTTATATGTTCAGCCGAAATCTTTAGGGAAGAATTCTCTCACTGGGTGCTGTGGCACATGCCTGTAATCCCAGCTGCTCTAGAGGCTGAGGCAGGAGTATTTCAAGTTCAAAGCCAGCCTCAGCAAAAGCAAGATGCTAGGCAACTCAGTGAGACCCTGACTCTAAATAAAAAACAAAATATGTCTGGGGATGTGGCTCAGTGGTCGAATGCCCTGAGTTCAATCTCCATTACTCACCCCACACACCCCCCTAAAAAGAATTCTGTCTTGGTAGTTAGAAAAAAAAAATACAATAAATCCTCGCAGTTTCCTTTTTTTTTTTTTTTTAAAGCAACTTTTGGTTTGATTTGAACTAACTTGAGTTGTAATTTGTTGGTTCTATTAACTTTTGTTGCTATTATTGTTGACAGATGCATTTTTAAATATTGGATATGTTTTGATCATTTATAGTCATGTTTCTTTTCAATGCTAAAATTGCTGCAAGGTGGACCAGTTGGAGTCCTTTTTGCTTGGTTCTTACAGCTTTCATGCTCACTGGCACATGTAGGCTTATAGCTAGGTATCCATCCATAGTCCAAAAACCAGCCATTTCTCCTGGGAGCTTTGGTTTCTTAAAGGGGGGATTCATATTTGGTTAGCACAACCTCAGCATTGGGTATGGAAAGATAATAGAATGAGACAAACATCATTATCCTATGTACATGTATGATTTCAGAAACAGTGTAACTCCACTTCGTGTACAACCAGAGAAATTGAAAGTTGTACCCCATTTGTGTACAATGAATCAAAAATATAAATTAATAAAAGAAATACATCTTATTAAAAATGCAGCAATACAAAACGAGTTGATGGAATAGAAAATATCTGAAAAACTAGGAGCAAGTATTATTGTTCATCAAATATGCAAAGATAAATATGGAGAAATAGATATTTTCATATGTTTTTTACATTTTTTAGAAGGTAATATTGTTACATCTTTTGCAAATTAAATGTGTATTTAGTTTAGCCATCCCACTTTTGAGTATCAATACTGCATAGATCAAAACCCCTAAATGTAAGGTCATACCTATGAAGCTATGACTGAAAAACTCTTCGGTGTGGCTCAATAGGGTCCATCTATTAAACAATGGTTGAACATGACAAAAGAAACATAATACTTAATAGAATATTAAACTGTGATTTTAAAAGATATTTTTGAGCTATCACTGCTGAGATGGGATGGATTTTCAGAATAGACTTTTGAATGAGAATAGCAAATGGAAAAATAATGTGATACAGTGTGAACTTTTTTTTCCCTGAGAAAAATATTAAGAACCATTCTAGAGACACACATGAAAACAGGTTTGAAATCATACACTAGCCTTGTAAACTGACCGTATCAGTAATGATATGATCATTAATAGTGATGTGATTTGGTGATACAATCATGTTTCCTTTTAAAACTTGTACACCATGGCACACATTGTGTATTGTTTTTATCACTTAAAAGGGTAAATAAAGAACACTTAAAATGGAAAAAAATCAAATTTGATTTGTAAGGAAGTCTCATTTCAGACTTTGTAGCATGTATCTAAACCAGTATTCTTATCTACTGGTTTTGATCTTCTGCTGTAGTTTTAATTTTGTTATTCTCAAAAAATAGGGAATAATCCTAGTTAAAATTGTAGTATCTTAAATAGTATAAGTTGGGCAGCAATTCTTGTTACTGATTTAGGCTTCAAAATGTTTTTATCCATCACGGGACTATTTTAATATATATATGTATATATATTGTAATATGTATATATTACATATGTATATATATGTAAATATATATGTATATATTTATATTTATAATATGTTTATATATATATGTAAATATATATATATATATATTTGTAATAGGAATTGAGCTCAGGGGAGCACTTTGCCACTCAGCTATACTCCTGGTCCTTTGACCCTTTTTTTTTTTTTATGTGTGTGTGTGTGTGTGTATATAGTGCTGGGGCTTGAACCCAGGGCCTTGTGCTTGCAATGCAAGCACTCTACCGACTGAGCTATATCCCCAGTCCCACTCCTGGCCCTTTTTATTTTTTATTTTGTTATTTTGAGAATAGGGTCTTGCTCAGTTGCTGAGGGTCTCACTAAATTTCTGAGGCTGACCTTAAATTTAGGATCCTCATGCCACAGCCTCCAGGCACTGGGATTACAGGCATTTAGCACCACACTGGGTTGGATTTAACTTTAAAAAACAAACAAGGCTTTTGAACAACTAAGGAGTTCAGTTATCAGGATAAGGGGAAATGTGTACAACATAGTTTTTGCCCTTGTTAAAAGGGTACAGGTTACAGACTTACATTTAAGTGTTTTACATGTTTTCATGTATATTTTATCATATAGTTTTGTGAGAGTCTGTGAATGATTTTTCAGGGAAAGCAGATATATAGGCTTTTTTTCCATCACTTCAAGCACTTTCAATATTGGTATATTTTCCAACAATGTCTACTACTAAACTTCACATTTTCTTTCATTTTCAAGTTAAATAAAGACATAAATCCCTGTGGTTATCTGGACAAACATAAATGCCAAGAAACAAAATGATAGAATGCACTATTTTAGTAGACTAAATGAGGTCTGATTGAAAATGAAAATCTATTTGTAAATTCTCAAGCATGGAATTGCTAGGCCTATGAATTATCTCTTCTCAGGAGACAGAGCCTGGCTATCCTGATTTAGTAAATACAAAAACTCATCAAAAGATAAGTGTAGGTTCTGCTCCTGTTGTGTCACTTATTCCCTTCATTATTTTTGGGATAATCCATCTGTGTTCATGTCTACTGCTGGAAACTATAGGTATGTTAGTTGATAGTGGTAGGGAACTTTGGTACAACTGCATTGTTAGGATTCTAACAATGCACATTAAAATAGATTAATTGACTGCTTACAATTCATAAAATGCTTTCTTGGTCTAGAAGAATAGGGAAACATAGTGATTGTATATATTGTGGCTGTTGGTGGAAGTGCTGAATGGTTAGAATTCTGTATAAAAATTAATAAGCAAAATTATATTTGCATATCAGACAAGAAATATAATAAAAATTTTAATAACTTCCCAACAGTAAGAAATAGATATGCAAAATCAACACATAATGGCTAAAACGCAGCCTGATATGCCCAATACTGTGGGATTTGCTATGAATCTAAGATATCTCAACAAAGACTAGCCAGTATGAAGATGTCCGGGTACATTTTATGCAATTTTGCTCCATTATATTATGGACCAGCTCCAGCTGGAATAATTAGGAAGAAATATGCCTAAATAATGAACACATACCTTTAGTTTCAAATATGGACTAGCATTAGCTATCCTGGAGAAATATGAACATATCAGCATACACTACACTTTACAGATGAGAAAAAGTGCCAAGATTCTGTTTTAAAATCCTGCATTTTAAAATCTTTCCCAGCTACATGACTTGTAAACTGTGGTTTCATAAACTATAAATGGTAATATCATGGCAATGAACAAGGAACATGCTTTTTTTTTTCTTCTCCAGGGCAATATATAATGATATACAGGGTTTTTATATTTTAGAAACTGCTGTGTGTGATTCTTCTCATGATTATGTTTTCCATTTTTCAGTGCAGACTCAGTATGTTTGTTTGATAATATTTTTATTCTGCTAAGCATTGGTCCCCTTTACTTCATCTGCTACTGTGCAAAACTTTTTCAAGTGCTTTGCTAACAGTTTGAATAATGTCATTCTTATACTAATTTGGGAATATGTTTGTAGTATATCCTTTCTTAATTCCTGAAACAATGTGTTCTTATATTTTCTGGAAGCACTGTTTCTTTTGTACCTTCATAGTGAAAAGGCATTAGAATTACACATTTATTAATGCAACTATGAAGATGAGAACTCCTTCATAAGAGCAGAGACTGATGCAGGAATTAAGGCCTTTCATGTCCACATTATTCCAGTAACAGCTTCATGAAGGAAAAAAACATTGTTAGTTCTTTGCTCAACATTTTATTGTAAGAATATCAGCTCAGTGAACAAGTTGCACAAATAATTAGAGTTGATAAGAGGGGGCAACTGCCTCAGAACACTCTATGGGAATGAAAGGAATTGCATACAGCAAAAAAGATTCATTTAGAAGATATTGGTATCTGGATGTACATAGAAAGTCAGGGGTTTATAATTAGCATAACAGGTTTCCTATCCAATGGCACTATTTTCATCTACTCTGCTTCTACTGTTTGCTTTCTGCCTCCCATGTGGAGTTTCTTGTATAATTACTTAATTTCAAGAAAGAGTACCCAGAATATAATGTTACACCAGATCCTTACTTAAAGGAAGATTTACCAGAAAAGTAATACACAAATGAATTACTGTGAATGACATTGTATTTTTTGGACTTACACTAAAAATCAGATATATTCAGTGATTAAGATTTATGTTATATTCAGTAACCTTTGACCCTCTGAATTTTATAGTCTCCCAGATTTGCATGCATCAGAAATTTCTAATCTGGTAACAGATACTTTTAACTGTGAATATCTTAGATGAAAGTTACATACAAATAAAAGGGAATATTCTGATAAAATAATTAGTAAAAGGTAACTAGGAATTCTGGTAATTATACACTAATGCACTTTTGTTTAAGTTTTGTTTTCAGTGTCATGTTGTTTTAACTTAAGCATATCATATTTATGGAATATAAAGTCTACTTTTAAACCTTCTATTACATTGAAGCTCAGACAGATTCAAAGAAGCATCCAAGAACCCCTTCTAAGCCAAAGAGTGGTAATGAGAAAGTTATTTTTTAAGTGAATCTGCATATTAAAAGATAGTATTGAAAACATCAATATTACTCAAATTTTGTTATCAATGAACATTATTTGAGAGTTATTAAATTTATGAAACACATGACAGGTGGAAAAACTGATGCAAAATGAATCCTTTCATATTACTGAGATTATATATATTTGTATATATCATACATATATACACACATATATATTAAAGAGAATTTCAGTGTTTTAAACACTAGTACTAGAAATATAAATCTTCAGTTTACATTTCTTTCTTCTAAAGTACCTTATATAAGTTTTCTATATTCATTTTTCTAAAATTCAGTCAGAATTTTGTATAAAAGAATGGTTTTTAAGAATAATATTATTTTCCTGTTTACATATGCTTACGATGTTAAAACTTCATAAGCATTCATTCATTTGGTTCAAAATTTTTGCCTAGTTATGAAAAAATGACAAAATCATTAACATTTTGCTATAAATATAAAAATATAGTCCAATTATTAATGTACCAAATAGGTAGAATATGTAGAAAGGGAATTTACAAAAATGGCAGTGCATAACAAACCTTTGAAAAAATATTTAATCTCACTAATTTTCAAAACGAGGGTGAAATAATTTTTCACTTATCAAAGTAACAAGAATTTCAAAAATGAGGAAACCCAATGATTTCAAAAGAACAATGAAGTGAACATTTGTAATTGCTGCCACTGAGAATGCAAATATGTGCACTCTTTTTGAAAAAAAGTAACTTGGAGGCATGTCTAAGGCAATGATAATTTCTGTGGTTCTGTTGAATGATTGCCATCCTCATCTCTTGGGCTGTGGAAATGGTCAAATGACCAAGTATATTAGATGTACAATAACATTTCATAATCACAAATAACATTCCATTGCATTTTGGAGATAGATAACTAAAGCTATGTGAGTACAAAATGCTCAGAACCAAAAATGTAGAAAATAGGGATGAATAATATGAAAATAGGATTGTATGATCCCAAACTTTAATTTACAAGGATTCATAGATAAAAATCAAAGTATCATGGCACCTAATTTGTCAGCAATATTGCCATGTGTTTCTAAGGACGTTGTTCTGGATTCTCTGAAAGAATGTAGCTTTGGTCATCAGCTAAAGTTTTAAAATAAAAGGATAGTGATACAATTTGGTTATTATGAAATTAGTTTTAGAAAACAAATTTATATAATACTCCCTGACAGATATTTCTATGAAACATAGTTAAATGTGTTACATAGCAATGTGTGATTGTGTCTTGTGTGACTGTTTGCATAAATTCTTTTCATGACCTTACAGGTTGTATTTAAAACATTTTCATCAAATGTTCCTACTAGACATAGTATATGTATTGATACTGACAAAAAAAATTCAATATTACCTTTAATTATCTATGAGATAGGAAAATATTACAAAATTAAAATTTTAAAAATATTGTTACTTTTGGAAGATTAAATTTAAGCAGATACTTAAAATCTATTTTAGGTGATTTTAATATAACAGAGTTCCAGAATTATCATAATGGAAAACTAGTGTACATACCTATTAAAATATTTCAAAAATGGAAATGTAATTGCGTAAGTGTTTAATAATCTATATTTGACTTCCCGTTAGAGGTATTATCTGAAGATATTGAGGTAATTATGTTAAATATTGTATAGATAGTTAAAATGTAGAACTAACAAACGTAGGAGACATATTTATAATAGTTATGTACTATATTATCTTGGTTCTGGTGATAAAATGTTATTAGAAGTATAGTGTGTTTAAAGTTGCTGGGAGAATAAAAAATAATTAAAAGTAAATGTCCATAGTTTTGCAGACAATGAGGAAGTGGAACAGTTTCTCTCAATTAACATGAAGTGACTCTCATTTAGGTTTGTGGCTTGATACTTTTAGCATATTACCAACTTGAATTGTGAACTAAATGACTGTATATATTGCATAAGTTTAATGTCATGGAAATAATACTTTCATTGCTACTCATAGTTCAGGTCATGAGGACAGATTCAGGGCATTTTTTTGCATTCCCTAAATGTTTTTGATAATGTTACTTATAAAAAGATCTCTCTTTAACGGACTCCTTAAAAATATTTAACTGACCTGTCAAAGTAAAAATAAACTCAGATAATGTGGTCTGAAATTGACCACAATTTAACTTACCTGTGATGATACTATTTCACTTTTAAGATAACCTATATTGAAATGAATGAATTAACTGGCCATATATCATTTTTCCTACTAAAGTACCAAATATTTTCTCTACGTCTCTTTTGTCAAACTTTTTTCATTTTCTGTCCCAACTCATAATTTTGTACACACGTCAAAGCTGCTTATATCATAAACTCACTGAGAGCATGATCTTTGTCTGATTAATGATTGTACTGTCTGCAGAAACCACTCGAACTGTATACTTAAATAGAAGACTTGATCAGTGTTTGTTAAATGACTGAATACACCACCTCCACCCTCTGCTCATGTCTTTTGTGCTAGCTGTCTAGATGAGAAACCATCAAAAATCTGACCCTTTGTAGTTAGCGTCTACTGATGACAGGTATTCATCATACTGGTGGTATTCCTTTGAAAATGGAAGATCATTATTTGATCATGGCTGTAGATCTAGGTCTCCAGTTCAACTTAAAATGAAAACAAAAACAACTATACCTTCTTCGGTCCCCATATTGAACTCCATGTGTACTGCTTAAGCAAAATTTCTGGGCAATGAAGTGATGATCTCTCCTGGGGACATGTCAATCTTCAAGTGGTATCATTTGACATCACATGGGGAAAGTTCCCTTCTCTTCTCCTCATAGAACAAAAGGAATCTTCCTCACTATGAAGTGCATACCCTTCTGAAAGCCTTTTCAGAAACTCCAGAGAAGGGTAGATGCATTGGTATTGGGTGGTAATAGGGCCAGTTGTGCCCTAATCAGTAAACTCTGAAGATGGCACTTGGTCCCAACATGAGGTTCTTACACATTGATTTAAAATCTAGGCTAACTAATTAATTTCATTTCCAGCTAAGGGTCTTATAAATAATTATAGGACAACAGAAAAGAAAATTCCACTCAACATTCTGCTCTGTCTCCTAAAACTCAATTTTCTTTAGGAAATGATTTAGACTTGATTATTCGTCTGTCTACTTTCAGGATATAAAGGGCCGATTCTTCTAGTTTTTAAGTAGCCAAATTTTTAAAAAACCCAAAAAACTAAGGAATAGTTTTGGAACAAAAGGGAATTTTAGCAGGAATCTAATCCCAGTCCCTGTGAAACATTCTTCCTTATTACATAGCTGTTAGGTTATTGCTGGAAGTGGTACCTGCACTATACCTAAGACTTGATTCTCACAAAAAGGGGGGATCGTTCTATTAGAGTATCTGTGATCCAAAACCCTTGAGGAGGATTTTACAGAACGTCCCATGACAAATTGATATTTGCATATTATATCTAATCTGAGATTTTTCATTACCACTTAAAAGATTTTCAGAGTTTCCTTTGTAAATTCTTATCTCTTTCAGTTCAAATTCTACAATTTAACACTTCTAATGTTGCTTTTATGATAGCTTTTTAGCACCTCTTTTTATTCCTACGAATACACATAACGTCGTGAAAGTGAAATTTGGCAATTACTGTGTTAATGTGATCTGTGTGGAGGAGACAGATATGCCATCTGATTTGGTTTCAAAAGGAATCTTCATTTAGTCCTCAAAGAGGTATTATATGATGCTGTCATTCACCAGTTATTGAACAGAAGCTTATTTTCTTGAAATGTATTCAGAGTAAGATTCTTTTCCCCAGCTCTTTTATTTCTTGAGCTTCTCTGGTAGTATTTGATTTAAATGAAATGTTTTCAAATTATGGAAAATGATTCCTCTGTATATGCAAACTATTGTTAAGGTAGTCAGTAAAGTTCAACTTTTCTGCAAGTGGGAAAGTGATTTTGTAACAGAAAAATAGAATTCAGAAACATTTCATATTAGCTGGCCCCATGCATTGGAATCTACACAGCTGATGAGCAAAGGAAGCTCACCAGTCTCTATGCTGTAGGCATTCACTTAGGGAATAGATTTTATCCTACTGTTGACACATTATCTCTCATTAAAGCAGCCATCACTGTCTCATTTTCATTTTCCAAATTACAGTTATGTGCACATAGTCATTCTTTGTTAAAATCCCTACAGAAAACAACCTTCCCACAAAAGTATGTAAGTGTGAGCACTACTGAGTAATGTCTGATCCTGAAAATAACATTGTTTTCGGGAATTAGCCTCCAAGATGTGAAAGAATGCTAATGATTATCTTGAGCTGTACAAGAAAGAAAAACCTATCCCATGGAGAACAAGAGAAAGGAAGACACTGAGACTGATAAGCTGTGCAGAGAACAGAGTGCTGCCCTGCTCCTTCAGGGAGCCCATGAACAATGTTGGCAATATTTCATTTGGTACCTGTTTTCCCTTTATAAGGTGATATAACTGCTCTGAATGCTGCTAGGCTTTTTATTGGGTTATTTACACACACACACACACACACAAAAAAAAAAGGATGAAAAATTTTAAATGTACCGTACAACTGTCATATGTACATATGTACAAAATGTTTTTAGATTGTCACTGTCATTTCCTTTTTTTTTTTTTTTTTCTTTTTCCTTTTGCCTGCTGGGTTTAGATAGTTCATGAACCTTAATCAAACAGATGGGGAGAAGAGAGTAAAAATGGCACCAACAAAAACCTGCTTTTAAGATCTCTTGTGTATTCATCTTGATAAATTTAGTCGTCAGTTCTTTCAGTCAGATGTTCAGGGATGAATCAAAATTGAAAAGTCTTATTCAATTTAGTGAATGAATGAAACCTAAAGTATGGGCCAAGAAAACATTATCATGAATTCAATACAAACAGTAACTTGATAAACCCCATTTATAATTTGGGAGAGAAAAACACTTGAAATATGTTTTCCTAGATGCTAGTTTTCCTTAACATTGTACTTCTGTTTTTTTTTTTTGTTGTTGTTGTTGTTGTTGTTTTTAGGGACAGAGAAGCATAAGTTTCTCTTTATTTATACTGTTAGATACTGTCAGTCCTAAACACTGTAAGAGCTTCACAAGGAATTTCACTTGTCCACATCTCTAGATATAACTTTTAACAAAACCTACATCAGAATAAATACCAGGATTGGTGTACATAGCTCAGAGAGACTCAAAATGGTGTATAAGGGGAGTAATAATTCTGAATTATTCTTTTTATCAATTATCAGGACATAATATTATGCTTTTATGTGAAGGACACTCTTATTAGCTACGTAGAGATACTTCAATCATTGCTTCTTTCAGCTGATTATGATCTATATGTTTAAAACTTTTCCCACTTAACCTCTGTTGTGCTGAAGTTCATTATCATTCTTGATTCATTAAACATACTTAATGTTATTTTGTGCAGAGTGTTTTTATTTATTAGGTACTGCCATATTTACTTACAAATCTCAAATGAACACTCACTAATCACATTTACAATGAAAACCAGGACCTTGACACGACTTGTAGTTATGTGGTCTTTCCTCTTCCTATTCCTTTCCTATGTTTAGTTTTTGCTTGTTTTTAACATAATGAAAGGAATAGCATGCATTTTTGTGAAGCATTGTTATGAAGCCTTTAAACCATTCACAAAGCACACATGTAAAATAGTACAGTAGATGGGTGTTAAGATAATGATTTCCTTAAATTTGATCTGTAAACAGAATGCACAGGCCATTGTCTTCATTAGGAGAAGGAATTAATAACATTTGTCTATTGTTTTGCAAAAGTTTACTTTGTAAGGAGATTTTTACAAACCATAGTATTGAAATTTAAGTAGCTCTAGCCATTCTTTGTCTTGGTTTGAACTATTAAATACCAAGTAACAACATCTTATTGACACAACAACTCAAGGTGACCAACTGTAGTCATTAAAACATACTTTTATATCTAGAATGCATGGTGACTGACCAGAGTAGAAAATGAACATCTTGGTTCATGGAGAGAGCTCAGAGAGCCCCTGGGACTCTGTAGCATTAATAGTTCCTATCAGGTGGTATAGACAGTCTTCCTTCAAGCAACCATTCCTAACCCACCAATAATTTTGTTTTTGTCCTGTAGCAATCAATGCTCCATGGGCAAGAAACTCCTTGCATGATATGTGAAAATAAATGACAATATAAATTGTTTTTCATTTCCCCAGAACCAGCACACATATAGACATGTTATAAAGGATATTTTTAAGATCATTGCCAAACTTAAGGGAAAGAATAATTCTTGGAAAAGCTAGGAGAAAATGTTAATTGTCAAATGATTCAGATTTATGAAATGGCATGAAAAATTATGTATTGTCTATTAATGACATTACTTCCAAATTTACAAATAAGCAACTGATAAAAAAGTAATATAAAGAAATATCAGACTCATTAATTTCCATTCTTCCATTCTGTGACCTTGTCATTGAGATGACATAATAATAGAGCTAAAACTCTAGGAATACGTGAATAGTAACAACTGTGACTATCCATTTAAAGGAATGATAATAGGAGTTTTCATTTTCAATGGACCTCCTCTGTGTGACTGTTTCATTTATTTATTTCATTCAATCCATATGATTCCTTTGATTGTGTTTTATAACTTTCATTTCATAGATGAGCTGATAAAGTTTTAGAAATATTTAGTATCTTTACAAGATATAAATTGTGGCAATGTATTGTTCATATTCCTTGTTATGATAAAATGCTGAATCTTCTTCCATTCAGACCAAGGTGCACTAGCCTTCTATCTAACCGAACATGAAATACCAACCTCCACTGGCGGCATCCACTGTTCTGTTGATAGACCTGGACACAGCTCAGGAAGACTTGAGTACAGCAGTGTGGCATAGGGCTCTTACATCCCTTGTTTTGATCAGGGACTATTATACTGTTCGTTTTCTTAAATTTTGGCTTAGGAAGAAATAATGAAATGAAATTAACAATTACTGAAACTGAGGAGTTATATTTCGTAGCTGCAGGAAGAAATTTTTATGTCACTAGTATTGTGAATTAATGATGAATGCATAAGCCTAAAACACATTTACACATGAGAGTGATAAAGGAAAAAGTACGGTGTTAATTTGGCGTCCCTGTGTCAAATTTCAGCAGCTCTTTTGGACTGCAGATATTTCCACAAATTTAACACCAGGAAGGAGAACAAAATTAGTAGCTAGTATTGAATCCATTGGTGATTTGAAGAAAACTTTCAGTTATTGAATCTTTCCTGAAGTTAACCAACACCTCTGCACTTTTTCACAAATGTGTTTGCTGTCTTAAGGCATTCATTTATAAATTGTTCCTTTTGAGTAAGCAATGGCCATCAAAAGTTGCTCTATTGGATGGACTCGAATGACACAATTATTTGGCAACCTGGTAAAACATCTCTCTATATTTGTATGAAAACCAAAAACTGGTATGCATTCGTTTATGTCTGATTGTATCTATGAAAATACATTCTTTGGAAATACATATTTATATTCATTTCTGAAATCCTCTTGTCTGTGCCTGAAGAATTTATCTATGATATTTTGTATCATAATTATGACCTGGCTTGATAGGATAAATTCAAAATTTTGTTTAAAAAAACTCAAAAAATATCATAAAGTTATAAACTGTTATCATAAAAATCTATAAACAGGAATATGTATACATCCATATACCTACTTACCTTTCTTCCATTTATCCTTGAATTTTTTATTAAAATAATTATATGAAATTTATTATTATAACCATGAAAAGAAAATGATAAACTCACTAGTCAGAGAAAATTTATATCACAATATTTTTGACATTTTGACACTAACAGCAGGTATATTTTTCACCAATACTGAGCACTTAAACTAAAAATTGCTGATGAGTGGGAATACTCAAATGTTTCTCAGGGGCTGGAATGTATAGTAGGCACTTGTCTTTATAATATCATGCTGTTTAGAAAATGGAGACTCAAGAACTACTACAAGATGAAAATGGATGCCAACCACTAGCTGCCTGCTGAGAGTTGCCAGTGTGAGGGGAAAGTAAAGAGGAGTACTTGTGGGAAAATGAGGCAAATATGAATATGTTAGCAGATGGAAAACCACCGTGCTTCTGACTTGGTGATGTTCTCTTGAGCATTCAGCTTTATCTGTCACCATCTGCACTTCCCTTACAACATGGTAGATCTTGATGCTGTGAGAAAAGATATAGAGCGGCCCTCTCTTGTGACTGCTTTGAGTTGTGGGATTGCAGATAAATAATTAGAATGGTTCTTGAAATTGAAGCTTCTCAGAGTTGAAGGTCAGCTTTGGACATGAGAATGATGGGGCAGGAAGAGTAAAAAGAAATGAAAAAGGCAGCTGCAGCCATCCTGATTATGGTGATTGTGTGGTCTGTTTGAAGCAGGCTCTCGCTCCTCAGTGTTTCTGGTTGAAAGCATGACAAATGTAGGACAATTGATGGGAAGCGAAGAGGGAGAACAATAAAGAGTATACGAAATATATGGTCATTGAAAGTGAACATGGTGGAGAATAGCAGCAAATAAAAGTTGGCAAGCTTAAAAAAAGACAGGTGTTTTAGAACAGTGGAGAGGGAAGATGGGGTCAATAAAAGCACTTAGGATGGTGTTCTCATAGCTTTGATTGCTATGATCTGAAAAAAATATATACATTAGAAACCTTTTTAAATATTTCTTTTTATTTTTTAAAACTTGAAAGCATGCTGTAAACTGTCAGTCATGTTTGAAAGTACTTTCATCATCTTGTAGACATGAAAAGGAAAAGTAAATGTCTTTAGAAGGTGAAGAGGTGAGACTGTAGAAATGAAAATTGCAGAAACAATGCCTCCCTCTTCCCTTCCCCCTTCTCTCCTCTCTCTCTCTCTCTGTGTCTCTCTCCCCCTGTACCCCCCACTCCCTTTCTCCCCATTCCTTCCTCTTTCTCCTTTCCTTCCCCTTTCACTTCTGTTCGCTTTTCTCCTACGTCCAGTTCTTCAGCAAATCCTCTTGTCTGTACTTGTAGAATTTATCTAGAATCTAACTACTTTCTCACGAACTCTGCTACTAATATCTTGGTTTAGCTCCAGAGTAGTACTGTAGTCTCCTAATAGGTCTCTCTGATCCGGCTTTACTTCCTATAGTTCATCAACGCAACACTAGAATAATCACTAGCAGGTGGTCAATCACATTGGATGAATGAATGAGTGAATGAATGACTGAATGGAGAAGGAAGGGGAAGAGATCATGTCTTTGGCACAAGTTTCCTAATAGAATCTAAAAAGTTAGATTTAGATTGTTTTGGAAAATAACACTACATTTCAAAATTAGAGATATCTGGATTTTTGAGAATCAGACTGAACACTAGTCTGTTTTTCTCTATGCCAAATGAGGAATACTAGTCCCAGTAAAAGACATAGGTAAGATGTCTGTCACAGTTCATTTAGACCTAAGACTAATTTCCAGTCCATTTTTCCTTCCATACAATATACCAAACCACCCTCACTACCATAGCAGTTTGTCATTCTTCCTAGCCTTCTTAACTTTTGCTTCCCTTTTCTTATACCTCTGTCATTCCTAGACCATATAAGTTTCTCCCATATCTGGGAGTCAAAGCATCTAGAGCTAAAGCCTCCTTTCCTTGGTTTTGCCTAGAAAGTATAATGCCCTCAAGGGCAAACTGTGGAACTACATGTCACAAATATGTTAAAAACCCATGCTGGGCTCTTGCTGTTAAATTTGGGTTCAACCTTCAAAGACAGTTGATTAAGTACAAAACATTGCTAATATTGTGTTAAGATTTCTATATTGAAGTCCATACATAGCTCTAAAATTTTGAAAATTTGGAGTAACAGTATCATTGTTAACTTCTTAATAGTTTCTTTATTTCTGACAATTTCCATAATAACCTCAGATGATGTCCACTTTGGACACTTTTTAAAAAATTAATCCAAGGTTCTTTTGAAAGCTTTGTACTTTTTGTGTAGTGCTTTAATTTTCACCAATGGAGAAATAACCCTGATAGGTTTTTATTGAAAATTTTCTAAGTCAAATATAAAACATTTCTAGATAAATAATTGTTTCTCTGTCTTTGAAGGTCTTCTACCTAGGAAGGGGAAACAAAAAGAGCATGTGCTTTAATTTATCTGATAATAAAAAGGATTTGAGCCATTTGCTAACTGATAAGTGATTATGTGACTGAGATAATTTGATTACTTTTGTCTGTAGGCAAAGATGGGGTATTTTTGAAGCAGAGCTATTTTCCACTCTGTATCAAGACACAGAAAAACATTATACTGGCAGTTCAGGATATTAGTGTCTGTTCAAACTCATTCCTCTTGGCTATTAATATGTTGGATAAAATACCTTGCATCTGTACACCTTAGTTTGCATTACAGGCAGACCGTATCATTTGCAAATTTCATTTCCTGTAAACTTGTGCATCTTGTAAATGTTGTCAAACAAAACTCTGATGGTCTACTCAGATGTTGATTTAAAAGTTTCTAAGTTAAAGCTGTTTTCTTCACTCTGAAAATAATACTGATTCTTTGCCAAGACAGATTTGATTCTATACTTATTACTTCATGCATGACCAACAGGGTAAAAGAATATGGGAAATCAAACTAGTACTTTTCCTTAGCAACACACTAACTTGTACAAGAAATTGGTCCCCGTTAACTCATATTTGCAATGACAATGTCATTACTTATGTACATTTTCAGGATATTACTCATCCAATTTTAGGATGTTCTTATATAAAAACTTCTAATTTCTCAGGTTTTTTTTTCCCCTTTCTCCATTTCCATTTCATACAATGTGAAGATTACCATTATAATAGTAAAATAATTATTACTATCAGAACAATTCTCTAGGGTTCTCCCTATCACTGTAAAAATGAATCATATAATCATTCTATAATAAGGGAATTTTTACAATTACATGTTGCTCTAATTAGTACAGAATAATTTACAACATCATGTTCTTCTTAAACATGCCTATTTATGAAAAAAGTCTCTTTCCTCTTTTGCCTTCAGTACTAGATTTTAAAATTCAGAATAGGTGTTCAGGAACTGGTTTAAATATGTTTATTCCTGCCTGTCCTGTGAAGAGTAGTTGGAAAATGAACTGCATCTGTTTATCACTTTTGGGGAAAAAAAAAGTAGGCAAAAATGTGAGAAAATGGTATTTCTTTTCACTTTTTCATAACATGAATATATAATGCACAATCTAAACTGTATTTTTGATAGGAAAAATAATGGATTATTGGCATTTACTGCTTGAAATGTTAATCCGTACAATCATAACAAACTGGAAACTGAATTTTCTTCTTTGGTAAAAATCATTTTATTGTAGATAATTATTGGGGGAGGAAGTTTCGAGGGAATGAACTCAGGGGCACTTGACCATTGAACCTCATCCCCAGCCTTATTCTATATTTTATTTAGAGACAGGGTCTCAATGAGTTGCTTAGCACCTTGCTTTTCCTGAGGTTGGCTTGGAACTCACCATCCTCCTGCCTCAGCCTTCTGAGCTGCTTATTGTAGATAAATTTTAAGTATTACTTTCATAATCGTATTGTTGCTTAAAAGGCACATGCTACTAATAACTTATTTTACACATTAAAATAGTCATGCAATATTTAAATCAGTTTCCACTAGAAACTGCTTCAGTTGAATTCATACAGTTCTTAAATCCTAAATATAAATGCCTACACAACTATAAACACTGATATGTTCCCTTCTCTCTGGAAAAGTATGTGTGTATGGTTTGTGTTTGAGTTAATCAGCTTTCTGTCACCATAACAAATGCCTGAGATATCAACTTAGAAAGAGATAAGGTTAATTTGGCTCATGGTTTTAGAGATTCCATCCTATGTTCCATGACTCTATTGTTTTAGGGCCTGTGGTAGGGCAACAGTCAAGGTGAGGATACATGATGGAGTCAAACCACTTACCTCATAGCCTGGGTTAGCTTTTCATTACTGTGACCAAATACCTGACAAGAACAACTTCATAGGAATTTATTGGGGTTCATGGTTCATTCCATAGACGGCCAATTTCATTGTTTTGGGCCCAAGGTGGGTAGCATGTCACGTGGGAAGAGTCAAGCAGGGGAAAGCTGTTCAGTTCATGGCAGTCAGGAAGAAAAGAGAGAGAGAAAGCAGGGACCAGAGGACAGATATTGTAAGATGAAGCTGCAATTATTTACCACAGCCATTTTGCTGCAGCTATCCCTTCCCCCTCCCAGCTTGTCCAACTGCGAATATCCTCAGCAGCCATTGGTCATCTGCCTGCAAACATCCTTGGCAGCCATTGGCTAGAATGTCATCAGCCCGGGAAAACAAAAACATTCAAAAGAGGCTTCTATGCCATCTTCTCTCCCCTTCTCTTCTTCCTTCCAACCCTGGGAGTAGACACTCCGTCCCTCCTAATAAAATCTCTGGCGTGAGATTCCGTGTAGGGAGTGTTCTCTGGGCGCCTTCACTGGGCTGCGACTCAGACTGGGTACCCCTAGTGCCTGCTCCCCTGGACTCAAGGGTCTGAGCTGCCTGGGGACCCAAACTGAGCTGCATTTTCTTACAGATATGCCCTTTTAGGGCATGTCCCCAGTGACAAATCTCCTCTAACCATACCCTACCTACCTTCAGTTATCACCCAGTTGTTCCATTTAAACTAGGTTGGAACCATTAGGTTACAGAACTCATACTCCAATCATTTCACTCCCGAATACTCCTACATTAACAGAAGCTTTTGGGGGTAAGCCTCATAATCAAATTGTAACAACCAGGGAGCAAAAGAAGAAGAGGTGGGGGTCAGGGTGTCATTATCCTCTTCAAGGGCATGCCTCCAGCTGATGAAAAGACCTCCCACTCAGCCCCGCCTCTTAAAGGTTCCACCACTTCCCAGTATCGCCACTCTGTGGAACAAACCTTTAACTCATGGGCCTCTGGAGGACATGTAAGATGCAAACTATGACAGTATTTATGAATTAGTTGCATATGTATTAGATTTTGGCTAATTATTGAGTGGTCCATTAGAAGTTTTTAAAAATTAAAGAAGGAAATTATTAGATATGAAATAATTTATAGGTAATTAAAACATTGAAGCTTTCATTCTGTGAAGAAATCACATTATTTACAATAGTAGTGCCCAGTTTATTATATGAAATTTGAAAGAAATGAACCTGGAGAGTTAAAGAACATAAAGGATAAAAAATAAAGGATAAAATAAAGGATAAAATAAAGGATATTTTTGCATGAATTTTAGAAACAGACGTGAGCTTGAATAGTGCCAAGGTGGTAGAAATGGGGCACACATGATCGATTGAGATATTATAATAACTGGAAGGTTTATGCTGGTGGTATGACTCAGGTTTTTATGTGATTAGCTTTAGGGATTAGGGTTGGGGAATTGTAGTTTTTAGCTTTGCATTTAGAGACTGTTATGGTTTAGATCTGAAGTGTCTCCCAAAATTCCTGTGTTAATGTTTAGAGGTGAAATGTTTAAATTATGAAAACTGTAACATAATCTGTCCATCCTACTTTGAATGGACTCACTGGCTGGTAACTGGAGGCAGGTAAGGAATGACTGGAGGGGTTGGGTCACTGGGGTTATGTGTTGTATGTGTTCATTTTCCCAGAGGCCCCTCCCTCTCACTATCTCTCCTTCTGATTATCATGAGATGAGCAGCTTTCCTCCACCCCACCCTTCTGCCCTTCTGTTCTGCCTCACTTCAGGCCCAACCTATGGAATTGGCCAACCATGAACTGAACCTTTGAATCTGTGAGCCCTGAATAAGCTTTTCTTACTTTAAGTTGGTCTTGTAGGGTATTTTGGTTGAAGTAACAAAAAAACTAACACAGAGACTGTGGCATTAAAAGTATTGCCCAGGTGGGGCTGGGATACAGCTCAGTTGGTAGAGTGCTTGCCTCATAAGTGAAGGCTCTGGGTTCAATCCCAGCACCACGAACGAACAAACAAACAAAAAACTGCCAGGGTCTTCCTCACCAAGACCTTGATTTGTAATGATTAAAGACGTCCTTTAAAATTAAATAATTATTAACATTGCAGACTTTCTTTTAACTCACTATCACTCCATTCTATGTCAAAAAATGAAAATGTTACTGATTTCAAATAACTTCTGAACACATATCTATAAGCAGATCACTTTGCAAATTTAATTTTATAGAGAATGATATTATGTTTATGGATCTATTAACATAGAGTATGCTAGTGTTATTCTCAGAAATAATTCTTTTGAAGTAAGCATTATGCCTATTTCCTTTTGTTTGGCCAGGGAACTACTGCATCTGAATTGCCTATGAAAAACAAAGGTGAAGCTCTTTAGAAATCAGTTACCAGTTCATAGTTTCAATATATCCAAAGATTTCCAACACTATAGAGCCATGTCTTTTCCTCATCTGCTTGGCATTATCTGTCAATCATTCATTAAATGTTTTCCACTGCAATAGGTTTTTCATAATGTGTCCTCTCCCATCAGAGGAGGGTCACTAGAGTTTGTTACTACCGGCGAGATAATGCTCTTATATTTGAGAACATATAATACAATTCTTAAATTCAACTGTATTAGTAGAAGTATCAAAAATTATGACACCTGATGTTACATAACTATCAAGGTTTTAACCCTCGTTGTGTTCATCCTGAGGACGTACAGTATGTCTGCATTTTAAAAGATATGCCTCCTTCAAGGAAGCTTTACACTAAAGTTTTGTTAAAAACAAAACTCTCACGTGGAGGACAAAATTTCTATTTAGTTATCTGCAAATTTTTAAAGCTAAACTTTAGTTTTCTTTGGGAAATATATATATTGGGTTGAGTTTTGCCTTCGGCATTCTGAACTAGAACGCTAAAAGTCTAGTCCATTTTAAAAACAAAAGCAGTAAGTTTTAGCAACATTGAGTCTCTTTTAAAGGTCCTTTTAAACAGCAGATATGGTGAGAGGGGCAGTGGCCTGGGAATAAGAAGATCTGAACAGAATTCTCATGCTAATCATGTATTTACCCATGATCATCTGCCCTGGCTTTCAGAGACAGTTTCCTGCCCTAAGAGAGGAGGAGATAGAGTTTAATGACCTGACAGGGTTCTGGGCATTACTCTCAATCACCACTCCACTTTTGAAAAATCTTAGATATTTTAGTTGAAAAGTTATAGACTAGTTCTTTGACAGAACAGTAGGTAGTCACTACTAATGGCATTAGAAAATTGGAAAACATGATATAAATGTTAAGTAAAAAATGCAAAACTATTGTGTGTATCTATGTACATATAATAAGCATGGCTATTTATTTTATGGCTAAAATATGCATATAGGCATAGATAAAAATGGAATAAATACTAATAAAAAATTGTGCTGGAAGAGTGGGAATTGTGAATATTTTTCCTTCCTTTTTCTGGATTATCTTTAGCTTTGATATGTTGCTTTTACACCTGAATGGAAGAAAACAGAATCATATTGTTGTTTTCTATTTATTTCCTGTTCCCTAATATACTTTACTACATTTCTTTGAATAAAAAGCATGTTGTTTGATAGTCATTAAAAATATAACACTGTAAACAGTCTACTTTTAGAAGCCTGATCTTCTAAGAGAATTAAAATTACTTGGAAAGGGATATAAATAATATTCAGGTATCATCTTCTATTTTGATAAATTATTATTCTAACACAAGGAAGGAACTCCTATGGTGCACAAAAATTGTTGTACTTGCCAATATTTCAAGTTTTTACTTTCATAAAATTATTTACTAAATTAATTCCTAGAGGGTAAATATGTGACTAAAAAGATTAAGGGCAATTTTATACTTTGGAATTATTTGAAAACTGTCTAATATTAGTAATTTTATTTGATTTTAATAAATCAATTTCTCCAAGATTAGGTATTTCTAAATTAAAAAGTAAAGAGCATTTTTCCATAGATTAATTATAAAAATAGGAGAAGGTTATCCTGATATCATTGCTTTTAGAAGAAATAATCATTTTGCTAAATTTCGTTTTGCAGACTTGTTCCTATTTTGATTCAGTTGATTTTAAAACATGTCTAACTTGTTTAATTTAGAGTAGAAATAAGGTGATACTTTTTTAAATGTCAAGACAGTTTTATAGCTTTCTCACTACTAAGTGATTTAGCTTAGACTCTGTGTAAAAATGGTAATGTGATGACATTCAATTTTGTTAGTGAAAAGAACGACAAAAATCTTCCTTTAATACCAATAATCCCAGGAAACAGAAGAATGCTTAAGAATATCTTCCTTATCCCTCTAGTTCATATTCTGAGAGCCATCTGACACATACCAGGCAAGATTAAAAAAAAGATTACAAGAAAGCAAAGCACATATTTCTTGCGTTCTCAATCCATGAAATTTTGGCATCCTCAAAGTGGAGAGTGTGACTTCCTGTCCAATGCCACTCCAAGTAGAGGAAGAGGATAAATTTCCCTCATTGTCCCCCTTTGTCACCAGCTTTGAGATGGCACTTGTGTCGAAACCCACTATCGCTGGAAAGTCATGATGTGAATTTGCTGTTTCGGTTATAAACTCTAGGGGAAAATGCTGTGTTCTCCATGTAGTATAAAACCAATCGTACCTCCATGCATTCATTAATGGATACTTAGTTAGACACTGGAAATGACTACTCCTGGGAACATTTTTCATTCTTAATCTTGACAGAAATGGCGAATGATCATTTAGTGGAAGTTCCATTAAAGTGGGAAAGCTAGTGTTTTATAGCACAGTAGAGTAACCTCAGATAATAATGTACTGTATATTTCAGAATCCATAAGAAAGGATTTTGTTTTCGACACAAAGAAATTCTAAATGTTTGAGGAGATAGAGATGTTTATTCTGATCCAAACATTATACAATATGCACATATATCAAGATATCACATGGTAACTGATAAATATGTTAATTAAAATTAAATATAAATTAAATAAAATAATTAATAATTATTAAATATATAATAAAATAATTAATAATTTATATAAATAAATATAATAATTTAAATAAAATAATTAATAATTTATATAATAAAATAATTAATAATTATTTATTATATTAAATAATAAATTAAATTAAAATATATATATATATATTTTTTTTCCCCAAAATCACTTGGAGAAACCAATCCCACGGAAAGCCCCATAAACTCTGTCACCTGGAGTTGGACATTCCAGTGAGCCTGCCTGTGCTGTCACTGAATTTATTCCTTGCACATTTTACTGCCTTTCATGTAGTGTAGAGGCAGGTGGAGTGGGAAATAAGACCTGCTTGTGTACCTTTATAGATATTAGCCTTCAAGTTGGCTTTCTAATACACAAGAAGGTGTTAATTGATGTCTGAACTAATCCAAAATCATGCTAAATATGTCTATTGAGATAAACATTTTTAATATTTATGCCATAATATCATGTAGGTCATTGTACATGATTTTCATATTTTCCCTGGGGTATTTCATGTATATAGCAGTCACATAGAATAGAAGAGAATCAGATTTGTTTGTAGAGTTTTCTTGATATAAAACCTCCAAAACTTTTTTTTAAAATTTTCAACCTTCAGTATGAAGCAGATTTGACATTTCAAAGGCAATTTTAGGTGATTATTATTTGCATAGTAAATTCTCAAGATTCTCTATATGCTCAGACACTTTGCAAAGAGCTAAAGTCATTTGAAAAGCAATGCACCTGGTTTATATCCAAAAGAGGTGCCAAGTTTAGCTAGAATATACTTTAAAAATTTTCTCCATTGGTTTGAGCTTGATTTTAATGCTATCTGTAATCCTTAAAGAAAAATCTAACCGTAAGAAATTCAGTTATAAGGTCAGGAGAAGCTTTGGTAGGCATAGCTTAGGACTCCAGTCTACCATTGTTTTATCTGATTTATTAAGTATCATTTGAAATTGGATTAATGGTGGCCACAACTGCAAGCCCTCATCACAGTCAGAGTTGCTATCCTTAGGTCTTTCCTCAAAGAGGCTTCAGAGAGAAAAACCGTTTCTTCCACTCAGCTCTGATTAAGAACTTTCTAGCATCAAGAGACAAATATTTGGTGTCAGACTTTGCTTCTTAGATACAAGATAAAGGGCAGCAAAACCAATATGAGTGTCCCATTTATTTTCAAGCGCTCATAATTAGATTCACTTTGTAACTCCCATAAAGAACAAATCTGTTCATCTCTTTTCTTTCTTTGAGACATCTTTGTAAATCACAAAGAGCAGGACCATAAAAACTGAGCCAGATCTCATGAGGTTAGTTAGAGGTCTTGCAAAAACTACCTCTGTCACTATCACCCACCTAGATTGGGTGGATAAGCTTTTGTAGCACTCTCCAGATTGCCCTAGCTCCTCAGCTCTTTCCCCTGCACTTACAAGGGAAATGCAAAATGAGCATCACCTGCAATATGCACTCCCAGGAGCCTACCTGCCTGTTACTCTAGGACAGAGTTTAATTTCCTTAGCCTTTTGTTCAGTGTTTCCCACTATTTTTCCTGTCACCACTCCTGACACCTCTTCAAACTTTTTTTTAGGTACTAGAAACTGTTAATAGAGTTTTTACCTTACTCTTGTTTAAGTTTGGAGTTAAACTTCGTTTTATATGGGATGCTTTATAGAACAGTTCAAAGGTTAAAGTACTAAGTAACACTAAGCAATATATGTGGCATGGAATATGTCTGTTCTAAACATATATGCTCATCAAATCATTAAAACTACTTAGTTTATATCTTAATTTACACATCTGGAAACTAGGCTCAGAGGGCAAAGGACTGACAAGTGGAAGTTTGAGGATTCACATCAAGAAGCAGGATTCTAAGAATATGCATTTACCCACTTCATTCTGCCGCCTCTTTAGCTACTTCTGAATATGGAAAATTATGCCATGCTATCAAAACCTTTAAAGGAAGCCCTTGTTCATGTGACTGTAGTTTATATTAATGGAAGGAGGAAGATGAAAGGTGTCAGTTTCCCTCTCTAGGGCCCTATCCAGAACCTTTATTGGATGTCATGCTGCATGATTCTTCTGGATTCCCTTTTGCCTAAGACTTTCACTGTGTTACCTTTTCACTCCTGCAACACATGTACTTTGTATGCTATTGTTTTGATCTCCACTATCCGCAGTCAACAGTTGATAAATAATAATGCTTCGTCTTTGATGAAGGTAAAGGAAACCTTTCTCACATACTAAGAAGCTCTATTTTTCCTGTCTCTTTAAACTGCCAGCTTTATTTTGGCTTCTCCTCTTTACTCTTTTGGCAGGCATTTATCATAAATCTAGTGGCTTTTTGTTGAGAAAGTAGTAATTTATGATGTTGGTTCCATTTTTAAAGAATAGAGTTACTTCCTTATTGGCACCTTCCCTATCACCCTTAGTTACAGTTGCTCCAGTCCACTGCCTCTGAGCTGGGGATGTGTCCCAAACACTTGGCCTCCTTCCTTCTAGATGTAATTCAATGCCCCCTCCTCCCTCCCTATATAATTCTCTCCAGTAATCCATTGTACACAGTGAAGTGCAAGATTCAGGAAGCGAAATGTAAGGTTATCTGCAGAGTGAAGAAATAAGGGTGTGTATAATTTTATATTACAAAATGTTGACATATTAGTGATATATAGTATATGCCATGTATATTTATGTTTATACACATATTTCAGAGGACAGATCTGAAGACTTCATTTTGAAATAAAAATGCTCTAGAAAGATCCTCATACATTAAAAAACTAGAGCCAACCCAGTAAGTTAAATGGTGATGCCAAGTTGCCCTGTGGATACACAAGCCCTGTAAATGAGGCATAGCACAGTCACACATGAGGTACATCTTAGCCTGAGATACCTGAAATAAACCACTTAATCACTCTTTAAATATATGTACATATATATGCTTTAAATATATAGGTTTTAAATTTGTGCATAATGAATGAACTTTCTTATGAGGTACAGTGTGACAATCCAGTACATATATCTGGTGTATAATGGTTGAATCAAGATAATTGGTATATCCATGACCTCAAACATGTGTCATTTATTTGTGTTGAGCAATTTCAGAATCCTTTCTACTAGCTGTTTTAAAGTTTGCAAAATATTAATATATTTATGTACTCAATTGAAATAATTGCAAGGAGGAGAAGAGAATTGAGGATTTTCCTAGTTATGTGTTGTTTTCTGCCAGGTCTTAGGTCCACCTTTGGCCCATTGCTGGTCTCAGCACTGCAGCATTGGCTTGTATCTGCTGGCACCAACAAAGCAACAGAGGCACTGTGTGCACAGTGTGTGTGTGTGTGTGTGTGTGTGTGTGTGTGTAAACATAGTAAATTAGAAATAAGGCTTACATCCACACCAACTACTTTATGTTGCCCTAGGGACAACTTGTTCTTTGTGACATACTTCGATTATGCCCACTGGTGCTGGGTCCCAAGCAGTCCTCTTAAGGAGCTTTTGGCTATTAAATCAAAGTACCATCAGCAACAATATTATACTTTATGTTATATCCGTTGTAGACTAAAATAATGTCATTAAAGAATAATCAGAATCTTAAAGTTTTTAAACTATTAGAGGAAAATACCCTGGAAATTAAATGAGATGAAAAGTATTTAGCACAATACATGACATACAACTAACTGATGATTACAAAACAATAGTGATTATTTTAACAACACTGTATATATGTTCCTATTCCCAGAAATTTGCTTGGATATTAAGAATTCTTAAATCTAGAGTATTCCCTATCTCTTTGGATATATGAGTTTTTCTTTTTATTTTCTGAGGCACTGGGAATCATCCCCAGAGCCTCACAAATGCTAGGCAACCACTGTTTCACTGATCTACACCCCGGCCCTGAATTTCCCTACTTTCCAAAGTTCAACTCAATCACCAGTCCCTATGCAAAGGCTTAGCTGATTAGTCAGGGCTCACCCATGATGCTCAGTTCACTTTACTTTTACTTAGGTGCCTCACTGGATCATGTGCACTGTTCACATACTAGATAGCATTCGATCATTTGTCATTTTATGTGTGACTGTCTCTTTCTGTTGCTTTCTTTTTCGGATGTCTGTGACCTGTTTCTACACCTAAAGTGTGAATATTCTGAAAATAAGGGCCAAGACATACAGTCCAAATAATATCTAGTATTGCACCATATACTTGAGGTAAGTGTTTTTATGATTTTTTAGGTAAAGAATCTTCAAAGGCATATTTCCAGTGGAAAGAGACAAGTGGAAATATGAAAGTAATTTTAATAGAATTTCAATTTAAGATACAAATTTGACAAAAAGTATTTTCTGACATTATGGTTATTTTCTTCAGTTATATAGGTTTTTTTATTTTTATTTTTTTTAATTTATTTAATTTTCAATTCATTGTACACAAATGGAGTACAGCTATTGTTTCTCTGGTTGTACACAACATAGAGTCACACCATCTGTGCATTCAAATTGTTAAACTATGAAATATTCCTGTTCTTTAAAGTCTATTCCTAGACTTTAATTTCCTTTTTCAACACACACACACGTTTTCTTTCCCAAAGTAATCCTTCACTCCTCTGGAATACTTTGTGACAAGCCACGACTCTGAACAAAGTCTTCAAGTTTATTAGTAAAATCTCCCTCTTCTATGTTCAGGACATCTGATACCCATTATATTGTGCTCATTATAATGTGTTTAGTAGTTTTACATGAGAGATTGATATGAAAGGGGAAGTCCAAATAACTGTGTTGCATTGAAATCTAGGCAAAAATTTAATCATTTATTTTAATAGTTAATTATTTTTCTTTTAAAATTGCTCCCTTGCTGGTATTGTAGCATTTGTCAAACTTCCCTGTTGACAGTAATCACTTGGAACACTGATCATACAACTTCCTGTCCTTTTTAGGAGATTGTGAGTCAGCAGTTCATAGGTAGATATAATTTTAACAAGAATTAGTATTTGTAACCAGGACTTCTACCTGACAGGATTTTGTACTTTTAAAAAATATCTCAGACACTTAACATCCAAGAAACTGAGGAAAATATTTGTGTAAAACAGTTATCCTTGTCTGGTTTTCTTCCTTTCTAGTTATAAACTTTTGTGGGCTGGTTTTATTGAGAACATCTCTTGCAAGTTGGATTTGAAGGCAGCAAAGCAATTAGAGTTTATTAAGCTTCTTTTAATGGCAAAGAAAATCACTCACCTAAGAGTATTGTAAGCTGGTGAATTATCTTCATGGCTTATAAGATATTTTAAATTAAAACAATTCATTGTCCTTAATCAAATATTTAAGGATCCCACAGTTTTGAATTCGGGGACTATGCTGAAAGCAAGTTACTCATCTGTGAAACTCTTTTGTCATTGTTATTTCAGTCCTTTCAAAGTGTCCTTCTATGAAATAATTTGAAATTGGGTTTCTAGGAAGAGTGAATAGCTTTGAACTTCAGTAGTATCGTTCACTTCACATAAAAATAAGAAAACAGGAATTATATATTGCTCAAATCTTTTTCATTAAATTTCTACTTTAGTCTCCCCCCACCCCATCTTTGATGGCTTATTGTGCTTCAGTCTGTAGTCCACAATCACTACAGGTATTCTCAGGACTTGAATATATTTGAACCACAGAAGAGAGTCTGTGAAGGAGAGAATGGTCACAGTGGGAAGCCACTTTCCTGAGAAATAAATGTACCACAGAAAATTTAAATTGCTTCTAGTTTTTCACAGTGCTATTCTGTTTATAAAACTAAGACACGTTTCTGTTATTATTTCCAGGTTTGAATTCCCTTTGGTTTGAGATCTTTATAATTCTCTTTCTTATTTTTGAGTAAGAAATTTGACCAAATGTTTTTCCTGATCCAGCTGCCTGGCCCTGCTGGTACTGTGCTTCCATCTCATCATATATAAACAAATACACACATTTGTAAACACATACACACATGTATCCACGTACATGCATATACATATGTATACATATATCCACAAATATATACATACACACACACATACACTTACATACACATTTAACTTGAGCTTTATGGAGCCATAAGAATACTTAATTTTAATTGTTTCATTGACATAATTAGGAGATTCTGGTATTATTCTGATGAGACTCCATAGCTAGCCTCCCATCCCATTCCTCTTAGCTGGTAGTGTATATAACATTTACATTTGTGTAGGTAGAGATCTTAGAGCTGTAACTCTTAAGAACTTTTACACTTGCTTGAGCCAAGTTCATTCCCTTAATTTCAAAAAGAAAGATTTGAAGATTCTCTAACCCTTAAAAACAAAAAATTAGGAAGTTCCTTATACAAAGCTATGTGAAATGAATAACATGTACAGCTTTCTTATATAAATCAATTCACGTTTAGACAACCATGCATATAAAAATCTATAGATACTCAATTCAAATAAGAGGAATTAAAATCACCTTCTTGGAGTTGCCTGCATTTTGACCAATGGGACTTGTAGAGCTATATAGTTAGCTTTGAAGTGGTTTCAAGGTTAGTGATGAATCAGTAACACTCAAGGTTACCCTTTGCTATAGTCTATTGACAGACTCCATCTAGAACCAGGGACTTTCTGGGTTCTTTTCCCAGTTCACCACTGCATGTGATTATGTAATACCCTGTCTTTTATAAAGGGTACACCTTTAGATAAGCTGCCTGATAAGACTTGAAAGCCAAAATGTTTTATAAAGTTTTCTTTACTATGCAACTTTCTTTTTTGTCTTTTGTTATGAATTTTTATAGCTTTTTCCACTTTTGTAGAAATTCTTTCTTTTCTCCTCTTTTTGTATGTCATCTAAATGAATAAGTCTAACATATTAGGCTTTAAAATTTGAAAGGTGAAAGCACACCAAACTGAAAACATTGTAATATAATATTTGTTTTTTACATACCTCCCTTTAGTTTTATTTCCTTTGTTTCTGTTTAACTCTCAAATTCTTTCAAAATCAATTCCAAGTTCCCAAGTACCTTATCTTCCTTTTCTTCCTGTATCTGTTTGCAGGCAGAGCAGGAAAATATTTGTAACTTATGATTTATGATTATTTAAAGAATCACATGTTGTAACACCCAAGACAGGAACAAGATGTCCTCAGAACATATACAGAATAAATTATGTATTACTCAGATCTAGGAGAATTAAATCTCTTAGGAGTCAATTTTAATACTGACAATGAGAATGAAGAAAATTATCTCACTTTTTTTCATCAAAGATTATATCAGATCAAGTGGAAATATTTAGCATGTGATTTTGAAGTTAAAAACCACAGATTCAAAATAAAGTACACAGCCACCATTATATTTAAAGATCCAGGCTAGTTTACACAATAATAAATCGCCTGGTTTGCAGATTATAAATACATTCTCTTCTTTCCCTATTTCTTCCCACTGCTCTGAAAGCAATTCTGCTTCTCAGCCTTTTTAACAGATCTTGGGAGAAGTAGCTACCATATCACATAAATCAGTTCATCTTTGTATTAATGAATCTTCCTAAAATTTGGTAACAATAGTGTATACGAGTTACAAAATTAAGAAATAAAATACATTTAGATTATTTAAAATTTTCATTTGATTGTATCATTTTACTTTAGGATTTGATATATCCTTTTTACAAATTTCAAATGTCTCTTAATCATTACACACACACACACACACACACACACACACACAGGAAAGAGCAGAAAATTTTAAAAACGAAAGAAAAAGGAAAGGAAGGAAGAAGGATGGAAGATGATTAATAGATCTGTCTCAATTATTAAAAAAAAATTAAACCAAGGGTTATACCAGGACCATAATAAAGGAGGGATTCTTGACCTTTTAAAATAGTAGAGCCCATCCTCATTTGCTCCTGCAGATGCCTACTGAACTTTTACTCAGGAGAAAACCAGGCCCCTGTCCTTCACCCCCAACTTCCAGGAACTCTGCCAACTTTTGGTAGGTAATTTTTCTTGGGAAAGTCAGGATTGTTTTCCTTTCACCCATCTTTAGTAAGTCAACAATTCAGAGGCATCAAGGAAAATAATGGAGGGGATTGATGACACCGCCTTGCCTTGTGGAGGTATTTCCAGCACACAGTGTTCTGCTGGACGGTAGAAATAGACTGAGCCATAGGAACTGAGAGATTTTTGTGGTCCAAGAATTATTGACTGCCTCCAGTTCACTAGGACATAAATACTTCTCCTAGTTATGGAAGCATTGGAGGGCAGATGACAATATACCTTCATTCCATAGAACCATACTAGATAAATATCTGGCCATTATTAGAAATTGAACTAAGTTATGCATATTAACCCTTCCAAAAGCAGTGTATTTTTTCAGTCTTAGAGGAAAACAAGAGTGGAAAATTATTTCACACATCCTCTCCTCTGTCAGAAGACTTTATTTATTGGTTTATTCACTGTATATATTTTAAGGTGCATCTTAATGATTTTGCTTTTGTACACATTGGGAAATAATTACCACAACCAAGGTAATTAACATATTCATCACCTCACATAGTTACCTTTTTTTTTTTTCCTGAGAACATCTAGGATCAATCTATCTTCTCACATTTCAGATATTCAGTGAAATATCATTAACTATGGTCACAGGACTGTATATTTGGCTTCCCAGAACTTAATCATCATGCACAATAACTTTTGCACTGCTTGACAAGTTCTCCCCAGTTCTCGCTCTCACCAGTCCCTGGAAACTACCATTCCACTTTTTGTTGTCATTATTAAAAAAAAATCAGCTCAAAATGAATTGAAGACTTAAACCTAAGACCTGAAGTAGTAAAACTCCTGGAAGGAAACAGGGGGAAGAGTCCTTGAAGCTGGTCTTCACAGTGTTTTTTGTGTGTATAACACCAAAAGCACAGGCTACATGAAACTAAAAATCTTTTGCACAGCAAATAGTACAACCAATAAAAGGAAAGACAACCAAACATTTGCAAATGTACTTAACAAGACATTAATATCCTAAATAAATAAGAAATACATACAACTCAATAGCAAAAAATAAAAACGTAATCATGATTAAAACTGTGGACAATGGAATCTAAATAGATGTTTTTCCAAAGAAGACATACAGATGACCATCAGGTATATGAAAAGACATCTTACAATATGCTATTAGTCCAGGATATCATAATAAGATCACAAAAATAGGAGAGGTATCTTATGGAAAAGATAATTTAAAAACTTTATTACATGGAAATGAGCCATGTCCTGTTAACCACTTGGAAGAAGAAGATAATTCTGAATAAAATTTATTATAATAGCATTGAATAATTTCAGAAATTATCTACCATTGCCATTTTAAAAAATAAGAATTAGAAAGCAAAACAAAGCATTAAAAAATGAATTTATGACCTGAAAAATCATAATAAAAGGATTAAATTATATTTTAAAAAGCAAGACTGACTCAAGCTAAAACTTTAGAAGGAAATATGCTAAATTTTAGGTGGCAAAAAGAAAACTGGAGTGGCAAATTAACTCCAAAATTTGAGGGAATAAACAGCAGAATTAACAATGCAGAAAATCAAACCAATAATATAGAAAATACTGTTAGAAACTATCTCAGAATACATTCTTTGGATAAAATATATTTTTCCATTTTTTGGTAAATTATACTCTTCCAAAATCCCTTATCATATGGTGTCTTGAATTGGAATCACTTATGTTCATGTCTTAATTCTCAAACATATAATAGATGAAGAGCAGTGAATTTGAATCACTGTAGTTCTCACTACATTTAACAAGCATTTGCAGAAAGTATGCTTTCTAAAATATATGCTGATTGCTTGTATGTTGTTATTATTTCCTGCTTCAGGAGAACATATACCAAGAAGAAACTCTAAAGTTTTTTCACTCCAAATTGGTAATACGTATATTGAAATATTTATAGTTAATATGATTGTCCAACTCTACTATATAATGCAGACCATTTGGCTATATGACCCTTTGTTAGTTCACATAGGCTTTATCAGAATTTTTCTGTATTCGACTTTCCAACATTGGATTCAGCCATTGGTTGTAATATGTCAGCTTTGGTTCTAAACATCTTATTCTACTTACTAATGCAGAATACCTGCAGTGCTGAAATATTTTTATCCAGAGTCTGTATTCAGCATGACATATTTTAGTATACTTTATTATTTCCTTAAGTGTATTATTTGGTAAGATCTAATGCTATTTTGAACTAAAGCATATTCACAAATTATATTGCTTTTTAATCTAAAATTAAGTAAGGATGCCCTTGTCATTTCAGATATCATAATTCTTTCTTCATAGAGGTAGAGACATTGCTAAATGGGTACTAAGTTAAAATTAGTTGGGATAAGGAGTTCTGGAATGCTGTTACACAGTAGAGAATAACTATAGATAACAACAACATACCATATATTTCAAAAACCTAGAAGAAAGGAGTCTGTTTTTACCAAAAAGAAATGATAAATGCTTGAGGAGATACATTTAACTTGATTTAAACATTACATAAAGATTATATCCACCAAAATATCACATGGTATGCCATAATA
Source organism: Glaucomys volans (assembly GCA_020662805.1). NCBI lineage: Eukaryota > Metazoa > Chordata > Mammalia > Rodentia > Sciuridae > Glaucomys > Glaucomys volans. Next base: position 135,872 of record JAJEJO010000945.1, on the reverse strand, counting down.
TGCGTAAGTTTTACGTGTCAATTAAAAATAAATTCAAGTATAAAAGCAACAACAAAGAAATTCAAAGAGGTTACTCCATTTAACAATTTGCACTCATTTCTCTCTCACATAGGGACAATCTAACTTCCTGTTTGTCTTCTGATTCATCTCCTATCCTTTGTCTTCAATTGCTCTAACTCTAAAAATGTATACTCCTTACACTCCTTTTGTTTGTTTGTTTGTTTTTTACTAACAGTTACTCAATGGTCTATTTTAGTATAAGTGTATAAGTGTCATAGTTCTTTTTTTTTTTTTTTTGGAACCAGGGGTGCTTATCCGCTGAGCCACATCCCAGCCCTTTTTACTTTTGATTTTGATACAGTCTCACTGACTTGCTTAGAGCCTCACTAAGTTGCTGAGGCTGGCTTTGAATTTGCAATCCTCCTGCCTCAGCCTCCCAAGCCACTGGGAGTGTGCTACTGTGCTTATCCCATAGCTCAGTCTTGCAAACTTTTTCATTAGCACTTAATATTCTAAATTCTTACACCCACAAAAGCCTTATCAAAAGCCCTAGAATGAGGGGACTTCTATCCCATTTACCTTCCTTTTATTTACAACATTTGATACAAAATCATTCAAACATTCTGACACTTTTTTGTCCATAGTCCGTTTTCATATTCTAGCATTTCACCTGTAATTCACTTTTATTCATAAATGCTAAAAATTAAAAAAATACTGTGCTTCCTTGGCTAATATTGAAACTCCTAATTTTGTCTATCCAAGTTCTTCAGGAAGTTATTTTTGTCTAATATTTGGTAAAGCACTTTCAGTTTGATCTAGTTAATGTACCCTTCTATAATGCACTTCCGTGCCTTCTTGAAAGTTAAAGAATGCATATTCACAAACACCTTCATATTCATTTTGGCTAATTATGTTGTACAATACAACTGTAATTTGTTTTATCATTCTTGTCTTTACATGTTAATGCTGTTTGCAATCTAATGTTCCTATTTTAAAGGTGTTACACAGCATTTTTAGATTGTTGAATAAAGCTGAATGGAACGGTAATGCACTTGCTTTTTCAGTATTTGCTTCTCTACTGTTGGCATAGTGTTCATTTGTTAGTGCTAGCTTCCCAACATTCCCTATTTCCAGGAGTTGAAAATTGTCTCCTGATTCTTCACATTCTATATTTTCTCAAGATTTTTGCTTAGAAGAGTATGCAATCATTTCACTCAGAAGAGTGGACTCTAGATCTGATTAGATCTGAAAGACACCTTTGTTTGTTTGTTTGTTTGTTTGTTTAAGTGTTCATTGCTTCAGGCAGTCATTCACACTTCCAGGTTCTCTAATCTCAGACACCATATTAGAGGTCCACTAGTTCACCTCTCAATTGGGATGCTTTTATCTAGAATATACCACTCTTGAACTTGGAAATAATTACAATCTCAGGGGATCTGCTACACATCTAATGGCTTATTATTACTGAGTGGTTAAATTGCTATACAGAGTTTTAGAAACAATGGCAGAATGGGAAATACTTTTAACTGATCTCTTAAGGACATTGAGATTATAGAATTAGCTGTGGATAGTTTCAGTTCTATATTTTATATGTTTGAAGTATTATGGAAATATCAAGGTTATAAATATACCACAGACTAGTCATTCCTCTTCCTACCAAGCAGAATGTAAAACTTCATGATTTATTGTAAACAGTATTGACTCTTTTCATCCAGCTTCCTCTTTATCATAAATAAATGTTGATGCAGTTTTCAGGGGAAGAGAAAGTCTGTTACATGAATGTTATTTGCTCTGTCAGACATCAAAAACTGGAATCTGCTGCCTATGAGTCTCCTACTATCCTGGATGAAATGGAAGCTTCAATCAATCTCATGCATCAGCAATCTGAGGAACAAAGAGGCTGCATTAATTAAGCTAAACCTCCCTATTGGGGCTCATTTTTGCGATTCTAGTAGCAGAAGGAATACATAGCCTATAATCTGACAAATCAAAGATTTCAAAGTACTGTATGCTATAATTTTAGCATGACATTTAGCATATGTTACCTCATCTTTTTAAGCATTTATCTATGTAGTTTGATTTTCCATGAAATTTAAAGGCTCCTAGAAGTAGAGGTAGCCCTGACTTACCACCAGCTAATGCCAGTTCATGGAACTCACCATCCCTAATGGCTGTTTACTCGTCCCCAAGTCAGATCTGGTCAGACATTTCCAAGTCTTCCTACTTCTTTAATCTCTTTTTATAACTGGTTATAGATAAGACAATTATTTGGACTTTCCTGAAGAATTTCAGATATGCTGTTATTCTGTGATTAAAACAACTTTTATCAAAATGACACTCCTGAGGCTCTGTATTGGCTTGAAATTGTGTAGGATTTCAAACTTCATACTTTTCAATTTGGTCCATAGGTAAGAGTTAGAAATCCACTCAGGAGGGAAAAGAGCCCTAAATAGAGTGAGAAATGAGTAATATAAACTTCTAGATAATGATTTACTTCGAATTTATTATGTGAGGGAGGTGATAATGAAACCTGTTGCAGTTATCTTTTGCTGCATAACAACCCATCCCAAGGTCTAGTGCTTTTTAATGACACAAGCATCATCATCATCATCGTTATCATCATCATACCAGGGACTGAACCCAGGGATGCTTAATCACTGGACTACATCCCCAGTCTTTTAGTGTTTTTTATTTTGACACCAGGTCTCACTAAGTTGCTTGGAGCCTCACTAAATTGCTGAGGCTGAATTAGAACTTGCAACCCTCCTGCTTCATCCTCCTGAATCACTGGAATTACAGGTGTGCACCTCCATGCCCAGCTGCAAACTTAATATTTTTTAAAATATATAAAATTCAAATCTTGAATTTGTATCAAAAACAAAACACCTTAAGCTTTGAAACTCTATCCTTTCCCTTTGTAATTAAAAATTTTATATTTTAAAAATGAAAAAGCAAATATAAGGGAATTCAAGGAAATATAACAAGGTTGGAGTAATCAAAATCTGAGCTGGGGTCTGGTTAATAGTCATTCATACTGGAAGATAAAAAGTAGGCTTTATTTAAAGTTAGTCTTTTGACATTTCTTCCACTGCCATAAATGTACATAGTAATAGAGCACCTAATAAATTATAATAATATTACAGAGCCAGACCATGAAAAATACTTTATGTGTTATTAGAGGAGAAATTAAAAATTTTATTACTTAGGGTAGACACTTATAACAAATTAACCCAAAAATGTTAGTGACTTAATATAATAGAACTATATTTCTCACTAATGTAACTATTGCTATAATGTATATGTAAAGTTGGTGCCTTCCACAATGTGATTCATGATCTCTGATACCTTCATCTTATGTCTGTACCATCCCCTTGAATATTAATTTTTGTCTTCTAACCAGAGAAAAGAAACAGGAATACACTGAACACATACCAGTTTCTTTGCCGTTTCATCTCTGGCCTCAGCCTCCCCAGTTGCTGGGAATATGCAGGTGCCATGCCTGGTGGATAATGTTTGTTTTTGAAGCAGAATCCTAAATGTCATCTACTACAACTACACTTCTGATAATTGAGTGCTTTCTATGAAACTCAACAAAATGATCACCTAGATCATATTCTTTTCAATGTGTCAGAACATTCCAGTACACACACACCAATAAGAAAAGTAAAAAAAAAAAAAAAAAAAAAAAAAATACTGAAAAAATAAAAAATACTGAAATTTTCATAGGATTTATTTTTGTTAAAAATAGGTGATTTATTCATTGCTATTTTTACATTCATTTGCAGTCATTTTTTACTCAAGTAATATGGAAAAAAATTCTACATATTTTATAGGCCGTCTAATCTGTTCATTGGCTTCCTTTATTAAAATCTGTTGAAGCTTGTAAGCAGGTTACAAACATGTTCGAAATCTGTGTATGAACACTGAAAAACTTTTGGCCTGTGTACCCCATATCTGTACTAGAATACTTACTACCCATACTACCATTCAGAACTGCTTATTCCATATTTAAAGGAGTCTATTTAAAAGGTTTCCTTTCCTTTCCTTTCTTTTCCTTTCCTTTCCTTTCCTTTCCTTTCCTTTCCTTTCCTTCTCTCTCTCTCTCTCTTTCTCTTTTTCTTTCTTGTGAATGACTATTAATAATCTTCTTGAAAATTTTGTTTTTGGCCCCTACATGTGCACCATATTGAGCAAATATAATACATCTCTTTATTAGTATTTTTTAATTCCCCAAAGAAAGTACTTCTAAGTTCCTTTAAACTAATACATGATATCTCATTTATTATTCTTTTCTGAACATTGCTGAGTCTTTCCCAGATCTTCTCTTCCATTATTCCTATTCCTTTGTTTGTTTTTATGTCAGTGTGAAGATAGCAAAATTTTTATTTTGTTGCTGAGGTTTATTTACATAGAGGAGGATAAATAAAACATGTTGGGCAAGACTACAATCTCATCACATAGAGCTGCTAGCTAGTTGCCAAATGTGTTGAATGTCACCCTGTGTAGTTAACAAAAATACACAGGAAAATCCAGTGACAAACTGTCTCATTACTCTACAGGTTTTGATCTATTTACTGCATCTGTTTTCTCAACCTGGTAGACTGGTTGATATAGGTGTTGACTTCGAAGATCCTTTAGGTTAAGATCAGAATTAGCTTTCCACATTAATGTTCCCAAACTGTACCTTGCTAGCTACATGGCTTTCAAAAACAAGGAAATGGTGGACACATTCTCAAATATCATCTTTTTATCAAGGGTGTGTATGATGGAAATAAATGAAGTGATCAGAAGGCAAAACAAATCAATAAAAACATTCACCCCTGAGTTTAGATTTGTTAGTTATCACTTCATTCCTCCAATAAAAAATTTCTCCTTTGTCTTAATGGCTCCTTTGGTCCAAATCACCTCTGTTCATTCCTAGGTAGGAAAAGTTGAGCTCCATCTACTTCTTAGGTTATAACATGATGTTTTAGCAAGCATTTAGAATTGCCAGACAGTAAGCTAATCCTTGTGAGGATGAAGAGTTGTAGTAGTTGTGGAGCAAGGTGGGGAAGAATCTCCTAAAGTGCTTTTTCTAGGGGTGCTTTCATTGTGGAATACAGTTGGGTGACCCATATATAGGTATCTCTCTCATCCCCCTCAGTAGAGTTAGGGAGAAAAAGAAGGAAGAGCATCTGCCCCATACAAATGTTAATTTACTAATGCCCCAGCTAAGAATAAATTTTGAATTTGAATCCTCAGTTATTTGAAAAAAAGAGTCCTTCAGCTCTCTATTCCATTAACCTTTATTATGAATTCTAATAGCAATCACTTGAAAAAAATTATACTATTCACAATTTTGTGCAACAATTATGCTTCTCTCCAGGTTGAAAATAATCAACCCTTATTCATATTCACTAATCTATTTCTTCTATGACCGTAAAGGCTATATGTAACTTGCCTGAATATTCTAATGCATCATATTGTAGTTTGTTCCCAGAAAAATAGAAGAACTAAGGATAATCCCTAATGACAACTGATGAAAAATGGATGTTATTTTTCATTGGTATTTAAAATTTTTACCTTTGCATTGGTTCTGGAGATTCTCATTAATACTTCTGGGATGCTAAATAACATCAATGTGAATATATCAGTCCTAGGAAGTTGTTTTTAAATTTTTGAGTCAGTGGCTTCCCTCTGCAACTTATTTTGGGCTAGAAAGAGATGATGCTCCTAAGTCTGATCTGAGATACACCTTTGCTCTGATTGCCTTGGCTTGGAGGGAGTTGGTGTGCTTATTTCACAGGATTTTGCACAGAAAAAGTAGAAAGAAAATTGACAGTTCCATAAAGCTATGTTTAAACACATCAAAGGTCTTATATTTTCTACTAAATGTGAAGACGCTTATACTTAAGTAAGATGGTAGTAATTTTCAAAAAAAAAAAAAATGAAGGACTGCTGATTTTCAGAAGACTATCAAAGAAAGATACAAACTAACAGCATAGAGTTTTTGTACTCCTCATCTGTCAAAGGAGAGCAAAAATGTAAGAAATAATTAAATTTATTAAGTCCTACCTGAGACTTCATAATAGGACCAAGAAAATATTTCCACACATTTTTCGATAGCAATTGTTTTTAAGTCATTTATTTATTCTGACAAAAGTAAGCACACATTTAGAGGAATATTCTATCTATGATCTTGGAATATTTTCTTGAAGAATAAAGGAGTTGGTCAATGTCCATTTGGGTAACTTTACTGCTCTGCATAATCATATACACTTAGAAAACATGAAACTTGACAATTTTTCTATCTTGTTATCTTTTAGGTGTGTATTTTTAATTACAAAATCAAATGTGCACACTACCTGACTCTCTTGAGCTATAACATTATTAGTGCCATTTTAAGATTGCATAGCTTTCTCAGCTAACTCTAAATAATTAACGAAGGTAAATTAGATGATCTCTGAATTTACTTCTATTTCTGAACAAAGAAGTTATGCTTCTTTGAAATGACACAATCACCATTAACAATTCCCATTGGTCTCTACTGCATGAAAGGACTGTTGGGCACAAAAATTAGTTAAGATTCTGTCCTACTTTAATTTACAAAAGAGGTAAGTCTAGCTGTATTTGTGTAGCAAAGTCCTCATTTATTCTTGTTTAACATCCTATAGAATATGAATTTAAAATATGAAATACACTTTTGTGCGTGAAATAGAATTTATAGGGAAATAGACTCATTCAGACACTGATGGGGCTAAGGTTCCAAGTGTAAAGAGCAAAACCTGTGCCGAGTACCTCCACAGCTTTAGAAACAATGCCAGACCACCCTGCAGGACAAGCAAAGGGTGCGTCTGCCTGGGCATACAAGATAGGATGGAGTTCAGATTCCTCTGGAAAGAGTAGGGAGATATTTCCTTCTCACCCACCACGATCTATTTCTACCCAAAAAACACTTCTGACAGCAAATTTTTCTTTATACCAACAACCAGTTCTCCCATTCTCCAGATGCATCTGGGTGTTCTAAAATTTAGTTTATTTCTGCCCCCACATGGAGTGACTATCAGATCCCACAAGTTAAGGACTCAATCCCATGAAACTGCCCCCATTTTATACACCAGTTGCAAGTCCTGGACCACAGGAACTTTGACCAACTGGCTATAAACTCTGGGTGGCTGCAACTTCCTCCTCAGGTTCAGTATTGCTTTGGAACAGTTTACAGGACTCTGCCAAACATTTCACTATTATGATTGGTTTACTATAAAGATGAGCTGCCAATTGAAGAGGGACACAGGGTGTGGTCCAGAAGGGTTCTGAGTCCAGGAGCTTCTGTCCCATGAAGTTATGTGGCTCTGCCCTCCTGTCATGTGGCTGAGTTTACTAACTAGGAAGTTCTCTGGACCTTGTCATTTAGGAGGATTTATGGAGGTTTCAACATGTAGGCATGATTATTAACTTGGTCTCTAACCACCCCTATCCTCTCTGCAGAGATTGGGAAAGTAGGGGTGAAAGTTCTAGGCTTATAATTAAGGCTTCATCTCTCTAGATTATGGAAACTATGGAGATTCTCACCAGGAGTGTTCTCATTAGAACCAAAGAGGCTCCTGTCAACCTGGAAATTCCAAGGGAGCCAGGTATTCTGTGCAGGAGTGAAAGACATGCCTGTCAGTCCCATCACCGGGGAATTCACAAGAGCTTTTGGGGCTCTCTGTCAGGAATGAGGAACAAAGATCAAATGTGCATTGTTATGTCACATCTCCCCAAGTCAAGAGAGAGAATTTGAAGAGATGGCTAAAATTCTGATATTTTTTCAAACTGAGAAAATTAGAGGGTGTAGGCTTTGAATTAGAGCTGCTGGACTTTCAAAGCAATGCTTTGGGAATTAAACCATTTCTACTGATGGTGAAAGCAAAACTCCATTTCCCCTGGGGACCATAATAGATCACAGGGGAGGAAATTGCCTAGAGAACTGCCCTGGTAGAATGCTGAGAATTGACATCAGAAATAACCAGCTAAATAAGTGCACTGCCACATCTTAGTCATTGTGGAGAATTTCATGCAACCCACATAAGCATCAACAAGAGAAAGTATTAGTACCAGGAAACTGCATACAACAATCCCCTCCATCCCAAGCCTAAGGCATGTGAGGAAGTCTTCTCCCTTCATGTCTATCCCTTGTCCCCTCTGTTCCTGCTCTAAGTCCTTAAATGGATTCAGAAACTGTGGCCATGGAGAAGAGGGAGGCAGTGGGATAGGAATGAGATCAGAGTCTGACCTTTCCCTTGTTCTCAGCAAGGCACTTCCTGGGCTAGCTGTACCATGCTGAGCTACAGTAGGGTATGGGAGAAAGCACTAAATTCTGTGAAGTTAGGCGCTCTCTGGACCAGACATTTTTATTACTAAAATGATGATATTTAGCATGTGAAAGCAACGTGAAAATATTTTATTATCTGGAAGTAATAGGAAAATATTTCATCCAGGGGTTAGGGAAGAATGAGTCTATGGGTCAGATTTAAGAGAACAGTGTGGGGAAAAATAAATTGTTTTCTGATTACATGCTATTGTGTTCAGCCCATTCAATATAATGATTAGAGTCACAGCAAAGAGGCATGGAATTCATCCACTGTAGGTGAATAGAATTCTGGTTCGCAACTAGAATCTGTAACAGAGGCAGGGTAAAATAAATAAGCTGGATATTAACAGCATCCTTTTATATTTGACTTTGGATAGTGACTGTTATACAGTCTGCACTATCTTCACCATCTTTGTTTTTGTTTTCCACCTACCCTGGTGCAATATTTTTATTTATTTATTTATTTTGTACTGGGGATTGAACCCAGGGGCACAATTACCACTCTGCTATATCCGCAGACATTGTTTATGTTTTATGGATCTCTCTAAGTTGCTCAGGCTGGCTTTGCACTTGTGATCTTCTTGCCTCAGCCTCCTTGGTCGCTGGGATTATAGGCAAGCACCTCTGTGCCTGGCTAGTGGTACAAGTGTTTCCATTTAATTTAATCATGGGATGGTGTGAAGGAATTGCTGAGGAGGAGTGTGGGTGATGTCATTGATCAGTGGGGCACAAACCCTCTTTTTGAACGTTACACAAAATCAATCTTCTACATCCTCGTGAAACAAATGTTCTCTTTTTCCCTACTCCCCAGCCACACTCCCCACTTTTCTTTTCACAAAGAATTATCTTTTAAAAGAAACCACCAACCAAAAAATATATATATTTTTCTCAATTTTTACTTCCCTCACAGTGAGTCACACCTCAGAGGAAGGGAAAAAGCAATGATACATCTGCTTAAGCAGGAGTTTTCATTTTGTCTTCTAAGCCTTATGGCTGTAATGAAATCTGTATAAATTCTGGATCACAAACATATAATCATTACACTAATAGCTACCAACTGTGTAATCTTCCCCTCACTTCTTTTAATATGCTCACACGTAATTCCCAAGGTGTTTTGGTTAGTTACATCAAACCAAGTGCTCATACACTACTTAATGTCAGATTTCTCTGTGGCAAACCATTTCTCTTAAGAATTCCACACAGGATAACTCTGTGGTAGTTCTTTTTATTTTATTAAAAGATATAGGTATGAAACTATGGATAACTATTTTTATACATTATTAGTAACAAAGTTAGTAGAAAGTCATCGTTCTTTTTCCCTTTTGTGGGCACATGGGGATGAGCCCTAAGGAAAGTGGTTTTGTGCATGATCTTGAGAAAGAAAGAGCAAAGCTGTTCACTTGCCACAGGAACCCAGTTCTGACCCAGACTGCTTCTGCATCCCTGCAATTGTTAAGAACTAAACCCTATTTTGTCCTATTGTATTTCTTTCCTGTCAACCATCATACCTCCACTGTTGTGATATGAAGAAATTGATTCAATTTCTGACTCATTGCTTTTCCTATTTGAGCTTATCATTGTCCTGGACCATCTACAAAGCAACCACTCAACAAAGCAAGTGTGCAATAATTCTCCTGTCTCTTCCTTCCCTTTCCTCTCATTCTCCAAAGTTGTCTGTTTTCTCTATTTCTTATTGCCATCTCTCACTGGATTTTTGTGTCTTATTGTGTGTTTTTTTAAAATTTATTTATTTTTTTTATTTTTACAGACTGCATTTTGATTCATTGTACACAAATGGGGTACAACTTTTCATTTCTATGGTTGTACATGATGTAGATTGACACCACTCATGTAATCATACATGTACATAATGTACATAATGATATCTGTCTCATTCCACCATCTTTCATACCCCCGTCCCTCCTCCCTCTCATTTCCCTCTACATAATCTAAAGTTCCTCCATCCTTCTCTCACCTCCCAAACCCCCACCCCCATTATGTATCATTTTATTGTGTGTTATGATCAAAGAAGGAGGAAAAACAGATGAAGAATGCCAGCCAAGAAATTAGCTATATTTATATATTTTAGTGACTTTTTTCATGAAGTTTTTCTTTATTACCTAATAATAATTTAAAAAGGAAGTTTGTGGAAATAAACTCACTAGTTGAAAGGAAAAAAACCCTTATTGCATTTGCATTTTAAATAATTAGAATATTATAGGTGTGATTTGTGGTTTTAATAGTTGCCCTTGTTCTTTTGAACTATGGAAGATATATGAGAGAGAAACATTACTTTAAGAACTCACAGATGCTAACTCCCTGCCTGAACTATTTGTATAAACAGAAAATGTAGCTACAGCCAAGTGATGGAGACAGCCAGAGGCAGACCTTCCATGATTGAGCTGCTGCTCCCCATGTTTTATTCATTCTTCTCTTCCCTCTTCCCCATAAATGAATGCCCATTCTGGTCATCAGGACCAAATACCATACCTTTTACAGGTAGTTATCCTCAAGAAGGGCAAAGTGTGAAGTGGGATTGAAGAGACAGCCAGCCTCCCTGCCTCCTCTCCAGAGTTTTTTTCCCTCTGTAGCCCAGAGTGAGCACCCCTCAACATCTTTCCCACCTTTCTCCGTGCCTTCCCTACAGGCATCAGATCCCCATGCCTCAGATCTGATATAGGGGCTGTTTTTGTTCTCTGAAGTATTAATCTGCTCTAATGCATCTTTGTTTATCTTATGATTCTTTGGAATATACAGGACCTTGAAATAGGCAAATCAGGTATTACAACATATTCAATTAAATTTTGTTAATATAGTGATTCAGTGTACAACTCCTGCTTAAAACCTGAGCAAGCTGAAGTTTAGCTAGAAGGCCCAGTCTCATTGACCCCTTTTGTAGTGCATGATTGCAGTACTGTTAAAGGCTGAGACCATGAGGCTAAGTTCCTGTTGGATCTAAGGACCTGCCATCACCAAATTAGACTTTCTTTTCTCTGGAAGGTCTGGAAAATAACCAAGGGTTCTCATAAAAGACAACTCTACCAAACCACAGAAGTCTCAAATGCCTGCTCCATGAGTATAAACTAAAGAGAAAATTTAATCTTCAGCAGGGGCCGATGGGCAGGGAAACCCAAGATCATCCAACATTAAAGCATAGACTTTAATGTTTCATGTGAGAGAGCTTGTGTTACGGAAAATAAAATCAAGTTAAATTAGTAAAGTAGTAAAATTAGCATTAGTAAAATTATAATCTAGTGATTGCAAAGTAGAATTGAGCAAAAAGGGTAATCCCAGAACCTAGGTAGGAGGAAAAGTCAGCCTTCCAAGGACAGGACTGGTTTGGGAGAGTGTCCTCAGCAGTTTCCAATCAGAGGTTAAGACCCACTGTCTTATCACATGGATACCTGACAACACTGAGCTGAGATGCACCCCCCTGTAGGGAAATCCCTGGCCATTTGGAGGTAAGAGGTGTCTTCCCTTACTGAAGTTAGCTTATTGTCATCTCAGTTTTGGATCTGGATTTATCCCCCATTGAAACATTGTTTTTCATGATTGATAATTTCTATAGAATTGCCTGCATTGAATTCAACTTCAGGCACTGAAGAGTTTAAACAGACATTTGGGAATGAAATTGGACAAGTAAAATAAAAGTGATATATAATTCATATACATAATTCATGGACTTAACCGTGCAATGGCGAGATTTAGAACAATATGAGTAATTATGTAATAAATACATATGAGGCATACTCATATAGAAATGTAATTCTTTTAATTTTATAGTCAATTAACAAAACATCATTTTCTCATTTTTGGAGGCTAGAGATCTCTTACTACTCTGTCCACAAATGTGGTGTCTGCAGGGAGGTGGTGAATGGTTTATGGTTCATGTCTGACCTTATGCCACCTGCATACCATTCAGGTGCCCCACTGTCTAATGCCTTTAGACTTGTGTTGGTACCTGTGAATGAGGAGGGATGTAGTAATATCTGCAAGGTAGAGTTACTCTGACTAATGACATATTAAAACACAGCTCCTGCCTTCACTATTGACTTCATCCCAGGCCACTCCTTCTCACACCACACTGTGCACAGCCTCTTCCGAGCAAGCAAGTATGTGACCAAGGCTGGTATGCCACTCAGTGGAAGTGTGCCACTTCCTCTCCTTTTGTTGGGAACACTGAGCCACTGGAGAGCCACCTGCCTGACTCATTTAGGTCTCCTCAAATCATCAGAAAGGCCTTCCTTGACCAAAGGAGCTAACAGTGGACCATTGGCCTCTTACTCTGCTGATTTTACTTTCAGTGCATTTTCACTTGGAATTATGTTAATATTCTTCCTCTATTAACACCCTGACTTTCTGTCCATAAAAAAAGTAGTCTATACAAGGCCAGGGACAGTTCCTGTTATGTCTGGCAGCATCTGGGACAATGTCTGGCATTGAGACAATAAATACAAGCTAGATGATTAAGAGAATAAATTTTTCTGAATTCCATAGCAGACTAGACTGCTCACCACAAAATAAGGACTCAAAATATGCTATTACTTTTATTATCACTTTTATTATGATAAATTGACGCCAACCTATGATAAATCATAATGTGAAAGGTGGTTTGTTTTATTTTGTTCTCTTTTGGTACTTGGGATCAAAACTAGGGGTACTTAACTACTGAGCTACATCCCTAGTCCTTTTTATTTTATTTTTTTATTTTGAGACAGAGTCTAATTTGCTTAGGGCCTTGCTTAGTTGCTGAAGCTGGCTTTGAACCTGCAATTCTCCTGCCTCAACCTCCTGTGTCTCTGGTATTACAGGCCTGCACTACCATGCCTGGCTGATTCTTAATTTCTATACCACAGGCCTGTTTTCCTTTTCTGCTACACCAAGTTTTTTTTCCCCCCTCTTTGTTTTTAAAAGTAGAACTTTGACTCAATATATTTGACTGGGTTATCTATTTTCTGAAATCAAAAAGGAAAATATTTGTTCTGTGGTAAAGAATGTGTGCATCTAATACTGTGATTTTTATCTCAGGATACAGCAGGACAGTTTCTAATCATTCTCAGATTTGCTATAGTGGTGTTGGTTCTAATTAATAAGTTTCATTGAATCATAACACTCTTACGCCTATTAGCATGGTAGCATGTGTGTTTATCTACCATTTATATAGTTTACCTACCAGTTACATATTTTACTGACTTGCTACTTACATTTTGCTATTCTACTTGTTTGTACCCATCATAGACCTAATTTTTCTAAAACTGTAAATTCCATGAAGAAAGAAGTCAACAATGTAACTCTTGTACCCACAGGTACTAAATATGTTTGTTAATAAACTATTTGGTAGTTACAATTAGGTTATCCTTTATTTTTCTTAATGTACTTCTCAGGTTTTTTGTTACCATGAACAAAGGACCTGAAAAAAACAACTTAAAGGAGGAAAAATTTATTGCAACTAAGGGTCTCAGAGATTTCAGTCCACAGTCAGTCAGTTCCATTAGTTTGGGCTTGAAATAAGGCAGAACATCATGGCAGAAAGACATGTAGGAGAAAAGATACTCATCCATTTACAGCTGGAAAGTACAGAGAGACAGAGGAAGGAAGTGGCCAGGGATAAGATAGACCCTTCCAAGGCGCATTCCCTGTGACCTACTTCCCAGCTAGGACATACCTCCTGTGGTTTCCACCATCTCACAGTAATGCCACCAAAGGATTGGATCAGATTCTTCAGGATCCAATTACTTCCCAAGAGTCCTAACTCTCAATGCTAGTGCATCTGGGACCACACTGTCAACACAGGCACTTTTGGGGGGATATTCCAGATCCAAACCATAATACCCAATAAGTATTTCAGAATGTCTAAAACAGTGTCTTGCTTCAGTTTCTTATTTGACTTTTAAACAGATTTCTAGTTATAATTCTTTCCGAATTTATAACCGATAAATTCAGTAGTTTGTTATATCCAAGAACATTTCAGTCTGGAAAATTGGTTAATAAAAATAGCACATTTTCACTGCTCTGCTTTCCTTTATTGTGAGGAAGAGTGTTTTGTCTGTGTGTCTTGTTCTGTTGTTCATTTGCATTTTGGACTATTGCATATGCCTAGATGAGACCAAATTTTTTTTTGATTTTTAATTTTGTTGGTACTGGCTATTGAACCTGGGGATGCTTTACAATCAAGTCAGGTCCTGCCATCCCCAGCCCTTTTTGTATTTTCTCTTTTTTTTTCTTTCTTTTTTTTTTTTTTTTTTGGTGGGGGGGTTAGACAGATTCTCACTAAGTTGCTTTGCTTAGGGCCTTACCAAATCGCTGAGGCTGGCTTTGATCTTGGGATCCTCCTGCTTCAGCCTCCCAAACCACTGGAATTACAGGCATGCACTACAGCACCCAGTGAAACTTTGAACGTTTTAAGTGAGTGAAGTTTAGATTCTCTACTCTTTGTTCACTTCCTCACCTTGCCCATGGAGGTAGTAACTTGGCCTACCATCTTATTCACCTTCCCTCTATCAAAGCCAGCTGCAAATCAAAATATTTCAGAAATCATTCCTTCTAAGCTAAATACAGCAACTATGCTGAAAGTGCACTTCTTTGCAAATTTGTTTTTAACAACCTCAGGTGAGCAGAATTTCAGTCACAATGAATTCTAGCCAGTGGGTCTTTGTTGTGTTCCTGAAAGTTCAGAACTCCTCCTGCCCCTGCTAATCTTGTTTAATGCTGCCAGTGTGGGCAACCTATTCTATCTCTACTCTCTGCGTTTGCCTTCCCTGACCCATCACCCTGGTCTCTGCACATTACAATCTGTTCTCAGTCATGTTGTTCTCTATCTGGACACCTTCTGCTTTGACTTTGCTTGAACAAATCTCTCAGATGAAAAGATCATCTCATCAAGAGGCATTTTGGATGTGTTGTGCTTCCTGACCACTCAGTGCAGAGTTCACCTTTCTGCTCCTATAAACTATTATTTATCATTCTCTTTGAGGCATGCATTTTCATCCTTGCTTATAGTTGCTGTGCACATATCTATCATCCTCCTATACTGTAATACAGCCGAAGGTGGAGCATTTGTTGGATTGTGTACGTGAAGTCCCCAAATGGAATCAGAGCTTGCCATTTATGTAGTTATTAGGTGTACCTCCAGATTCATTTCTACCTTTGGAAGGTGTAAGGGACCCAGATGGGAGAAGTGAAAATTTTATGTAAGTGATACCTTGGATTCCGGAGATCACTTTCCTGTGATCTAAACACAAATAATGGGGCATCCCCAGAGAGAAAGGACAGTGTTTTATTTTTTATTTTTGGACACATCACAGGGAATCTCTAGAAGCCTACAGAAAGGGTAGCATCATGCTGAGTAACCATGGGGTTTATATTAGTTTTTCTTTTATTTTTTCATGGTTTCCACCAGATTTGTCAGCCAGAAGAGTCTATCTTTTCACTCTTCTCTGGAAAAAAGCACAAAATTGTTCAGTGATACTCAGTTTCTGCCAGGTTTAACAATCACCAGTGGCTTAGGTTGCCCTCATTCTCCTCAAAAACAGACCTGAGGGCAAGGTTTCATGAGAAAATTATTTTATTAGAAAGTGTTTCTAGGAGTGAGAAAATGACACAGAAAAGGAAGGACAGCAAGTAAATATGTGATAGAAACAAAACCCTGTGGATCCAGTCCCTCAGGGTGACTCTGATGATGGTGAAGTTTCACACTTCAGAGATGTCGGATCATGGGCATGATATTTGAACTTCCTATTGGAGTCTGCCCCAAGGGTGCATTTCTTCTTGTGTACAAGCAAAGCAGACTCCAGCTGTTGGAAGGCAACTCACCTCCAGAGAGCCACAGGTGTGAATCGCTAGGAGCGATTGCACTCTGAAGCCAGGGCATGTGACTGAAAAATCCTTGAGGTATGGTGTGGAACAGTGGCTTTGCCTCTAAGAAGGCTGCTGGGCTCCTGTAGTTTTCTGGGAGAATCTGGATCCAGCAGGGGAGGTGAAAGGAATAGTGCTCCCAGGTGCAGGCAGTACACAGGTGTATTGTCTATAGAGCATTTACAAGCCAGATCAATGACACTGGCTAAAAGACAGTCTCTTTCTTATTATTACACACCAATAATTCTGAATACCTGACACTGATAACATATACCAAACCCCTTCCCATCACATATGCATGCAGGTACACACACACACTCACACTCCCTTGGGGTACCACTGTCCTGGCCCATTCTTAGGTCCTCAACTGCATACAATTGTAATGCCTGCCATGTTTAAACAATGATGTTTAGACAAGTTATATCTTTTATAAAAAGTCCGTTATTATCCCCATAGGTATAAATTATTTAGTATTCTTTTTAAACTACATGAAAACAAAAAAGCTGAGAAAGAGATTTTCTATATCTGTGAAGTATACATGTGTCTTTCTGCAACTGATAGGGCACAGACATAGAGAAAGCAGGGGGCAGCAGTGAGGAAAGTTAGCTCAACATTTCAGTTCCTTCTACAAATGGTTCAAGAATTACTACAAAGTGCTGGATATGGATTGATATGCATGTTTTGTGATAAATGATTGCATAAGAATAAATTACCCATTAATATGTATAGGCTATATATATGCAAATACTATGTAGATATGTACAAGATGTATATTACATATATATGTGCACATGAGCTGTGTACATATATATCTAATCTGTGGATCATTTCTTTGTTTAACTTAATTCATTCCTCTGTCTCTCAATATAACTTTACATATGTATATATGCATATATATATATATATATATATATATATGCATCATCATATCAAATTCCTCTAAAGACTCTTCCTATCCATGGAATAACTTTTTATCCTTTTTTTTGTCTTTATTGAACAGAGCACTACTGCAGTTCATTTCAGCCTCCTGAGCAAGACAAAAGGACCTAATTCACTAGAGAAGCCTAATGCATAGTTAAATTCTGCAGATTATTTGCTAGTGAGTCAGCCTATTTACCAAGATAATTCAACTTGCAAATTAGTCATGTAGAAAGATTTAGTTGGCGAAGATAGAGTAGGCACATTTGCCCTAAAAATAGACACTATGCTTGTTCCTAAAGCAGTACAGTAGCACCACACATAAAGAGACACAGTGAGGCAGCGAAAGACCTTTTTTTTTTTTTTTCCTTATCCAAATGATCAATTCCTTTCCCTGATAGAGCTAGAAGCACATTGCCAAGCATTTGTGCCAGCTTCTTTCTGCACTGGAAAATAAACCCTGGTCCATGCTAATGAATCAGGCATTAGCAGCACCAATTGGTCTGGTTTTTCTTTTGCTTTTTGCATTGCTGACATTTCCTCTTTCCAGCTTGGGAGTCACAGCTGCAGCAATAGAGCTGCAGCATATTTCTGGCTACTGTCTCATTAAAATGGCATCATGGAGCTAGGCAAGGGAAGTAGCCATTCTGGTTTACTTATGTAAAAAGTGGGAGCTGTTTAGAGTCTGATCAGGAATATTTGAAATCTCTTGAAAAATATACTATGCTGGGCTACAAGGTTGGAACACTGTGTTGCCTATCAAGTTATATCAGATGATAATTCAGGGTTGTGGGGTGAGTCCACAACTTGAAAGAGATCCGTGCCTCCCCTTTCTGGAGTCAGTGACTTCTGGTATGATGTTGGCTGTGCTCCCAGTGCTTCATTACAAAACCTTCTTTCCCTCTTGTGTTGAAGATGAGCTAAAATTGTTTTCCCTTTAGATTATTTTATCTTTAGACTTAAAGTTTGCGAATATAGTAGGAAGTTAAATTAATGCACAGACAGCTAATAACAGTATAATTCTGAAATGGATAGGTTGTTCCCTATCCATCCACTGGTGTTTCTGAACCAGGTCCTAATGCAGTGCAGATCATTCTAGAGAAGTTTCAGAATGGGGTGCAGAGAATTACATGGTTTTGTGTGTATTTGACAAGGCACTTATAAATGGGAAAATGTTCCTGACTAAATAGTCAATACTTCAAGTGGAAAGATACTGCACCTAAGATATGACCTTATGAAGTACTCAGAAAAATGCTTCTCTATTAGAGGATAGCATGACTGCTCAGAATAAACTGGTGCTAGAGCTCATTAATGAGGCTTCTTCAGCAAATTACCCTTACTGTGGATATGCTTGCATATTGCTGGACCGAAATACCAAAATTTGCATGTGTTTTTCCAGCTGTGCTTGTTTGTTTAATTTAAAAGATCAGCTGCAGAAGAAATTCTGATCATATTCTTAAATTAGGAGATGGCCCCAGTTCCTGGATCACATTTGAAAGCTGAGTTGTTTCACAGTCACTTCCTGTCATTTGTTGCCTCTTCTCTACCCCCTACTCTGTTTGAAATTTGGTCACCCATTTTATTTACAAACTGGGTGGATTTGAGTAATAGACATGAGGAAATATAGACATTAAAGAAACGTAGGCATAGATATTGTCTTCTAGCAACTTGCAATCTTATCTAGAGTGGCAAAATATACTGTACATAGATGGTTGGAAAAACTGAAAGCATGTCAAAGATATGAAATAGGAGGACAAATAAAAACTAAAGCTTGTTGAGATTTCTCATATGCTCTGGAGTAGTCTAAAGTTAGGTGCATAATCACATGTAACCTCTCAGTCATGTACAGTAGGAACTCATTCTCCAATTGAGATATTTGAGGCACAAAGAGGTTAAATATCGTGCTTTCAAATTCAATGCTTACTTCATATAGTCAGCCATTATCCCTATATAAATAAATCATTTTCTTATCTAACTTATTCAGAATGGAAAGGAGTTAATCTGAGGTCATTTTTCATAGTGCTAAGTTTAGAGAAATTTACCAAAAATAAAAGAACAGGGGGTTTGGATTTTAGGTTAATATAGAAAAATGATTATCATGTCTACTCTTGAGGCAGATTTATATGCTAGTGGAAACAGAGTAAGAAATGTCTTGGTATATGATGAACGCCCAGAGGAACATGTGAGACCTAGAGTCAATTCTGATTTCCTTCTAGCAGGTGCAAGTATAGCAAGTGTAGATCAAAAGCTCAGATTCTGAGTCAATGCTTCCTTAAGAAATAAACAGGGTAAAG
Source organism: Glaucomys volans (assembly GCA_020662805.1). Classification (NCBI taxonomy): domain Eukaryota; kingdom Metazoa; phylum Chordata; class Mammalia; order Rodentia; family Sciuridae; genus Glaucomys; species Glaucomys volans. Next base: position 116,474 of record JAJEJO010000945.1, on the reverse strand, counting down.
GAAGTTTTCTATGCTTTCTCTGGAAACATGGGATATTACAGAAAAATATACTGGGTTGACCCAGAGAGTGTGGTGTCCTGCATTTTCCTGCTTTTCTGCTTTCAATTCTACCTATGAACTTCAGCTAGGGTCCCCTCTATAGATGTTAAAAGGAAAGTGCCATCTTTCTTGCTTGTCCATACTTCTAGAAATGTATGTATGTACATGTATGTAACTCAGTTTACACATAAGCACAAAACATATGTAAATTAGCATTTAATATATTTTTAATGACCCCGCCCCCCCCAAAAATGTCAGAAGTATTCTTTTGGGACTAAAAACTTCAGCCATTCCTTGAATCCTGAATTTCTTATCTGCTACTATTTGTCTTTATGAGAAGGGGGAACTCTCAAGTACAAAAATGAAAATTCTAAGAAAATCAGAGATATATTCATGGTTAAATTTTTCTCCTATGTAGAGAATCATAAACTATGAATGTAACTACTAAAGTAGAGGGTGGATGGAAGGCATGTGTCCAGTCTAAAGAGGCTTTTGATGATGAAGATGGGCTCCCTAACTAGGAGTGACCAGCTGTAAGAAAGGAGGAGGAGGAAAACAACTCTAGAAAAAGGTTAAAGTTTTTGGATATGTTAGTTGAGAGCACTGTAGGTTTTCTAGGAAGAAACTTAGTGATGTAAACACTGATTGATGGGCTACATTCTGCCAGATTCATGAAGGAATGAATTTGAGAAAGGCGAGCCCAAATGCATAAAGTCCAAGAAGGGGCCTTTTTCAGTAACCTGGTCGTGAGGAAGTGGAATCATCCAGCACCATGTATTTGGCAGGAACGTAATCCTATATGCTCCTCAGTACAAGAGAGGTTTGGCAGAACTGATATTCTTCAATAAGTCCTTAATATCTTCAAGTCATAGCTATGAATGAAAATTGCAATTTATGGTGACTGGGGAGATTTTAGAAGACAAACATTATGAATGCAATGATAGCCACACCACAAAAGGTATGGACAAGGCTAAGTCAGCTGGTTAAATTGGGGGTAATGGGTACTGTGAGTGAAAACTCCTGATGCTTAAGAATGCCAATTTCTACTTTGTGCTCAGACTTACTACCCTAGTCCCCACTTACAGAAACCAAACCCTCATTGACGTGTGTGTGGGGGAAAATGTGCACAATTCCTCATTCAGAATATGATGGCAAATCTGGAGAGAATATACAGCAGCCAAAAATGCAATGCAGAAGTGCATTCAAGAAATACCTGGTAGAACAAAAAGAAAATATTGGCTTTGCTAAAAATTAAGGGAACTGGATCATTTTAGGAAGGTCCTGCAGCTAGCTGCTCTTCCTCATGAATGAATCTTTATCTACAGCTAAGTATAGTACTGATTGTATCAACCACATAAAGTATAATTGTATATTGAGGATTCATTTTAAGTAAAGCATTAAAACCACCCATAGTGAAATAGTGGGGTCTTGAGTAACCTTACCAAGGCCACCTCATGCTAAAATATCAAAGTGAACTTGAACTAGAGAGAACTATAAAGGAGCTAGAATTAGCCAACTCAACACAAACTATTTTACATTCCTTGTATATCTCTGTGATGTCCTGATCATCCCAGTCATCATTAGGGTATCCCATCATTATCTGTGAAATACTTTGGCTTAAGCAATCAATATAAAATTTCAGATTAGTTTTATGTGCATACCAAGCATGAGGTTCTACTTTCTTTGACCTCACAGAAATAGTCTGGAATTATTAAAAAACATTTGACCAAAACATAAATCATATGTGACATTTCCAATTGAAAAGCCACTTGATAAGATAAACTCAAAAGACAAATTCACCCAGTTCTATGAGATATAGTATCTGTAGTCTGTTTTTAAAATAGTTGAAAAGGCAACATTGATAGTCTTAGCAGCATAAAATTGTGATACCCAACAAGTTATTGGACAGTGTTTAACATTTTCAAGACTCTGTATCTGAATACTATTGTGACAGTTGAAGTCTGGTCAAAATTGAAAGTAGCTCAGCAAAACAGTCATGGCAAAGGACACCTCTTTAGTAATTGATAGGTTATTCCTAAATCATTACTTCCTAAAACATTGGGTCTTAACATTTAGTCGTATAACAAAAATCTTGCTTTTTGTAGTCAAAAGAACTCATTTGGTATCCTTTTCAAATACCAAATTTTTATAAGAGAAATGTTTATCTCATATTCCCTTTATTAAGCAATAGTTCCAAAATAATTTGAGAATAATACATTGATGAATATGCCACTTTCAGATATGTCCATCATGATTGAATTTTCAAACACATGCAAAGGTTTAGCAATGACGGATGATTATTTCACTGACCATATCTCTGCCTCTGTTCTCTGAAGCTTCAACACATTCCTGAATTAGCACATGCATTAGCTTCCTGCACCACTAGATGAGATACTTAAATAGCAGAGAAAGTTCTGTCTGCTTTGAATAACAAAGAGATGATTTCATTTTTCTCAGTGTGCTTACAATTCAAGTCTACAGCCTTATTCCATTTTCATGGAATAACAATGTAAATGGCAGCATCAGCCCCACAGCACTTCAATTCTCTGACATCCTGAATCCAGAATTTCTTCTTTCCTGTAGTGAATAGTTTTCCAAATGTCTCCACAGTCTGAATTTAGATTTTATAAATCTTCAGGGAACCTTTTCATTAAGATATGGGCTACTTACTTCAAAACTGGCATTAGTCATCTTAATTATTTTAAAGGGTATAAATATTTTTTAGAGTGAGTTTAAATTATTATTAGTGAGTACTAAATTATTATTCTAGTTCTCTTGTCTTCTCTATTTTTCTATGCATTTAGTTTGGGAAATCAAACAATAGTTTCTCCAAAGAATTCCATCAGATGGAGGTCACTTCTTTTCTCAATTCAAAACTTAGTGCTTTCAGAAGACAGTCTATGCAAAAAAATCAGGTAGAATGGAGAGCTGCCTCTGCTTCCCAGAAGGATAACTGCTGATTCTATGGTTCCTGTATCTAACATTACCAAAGTGCTTTCAGTGAAAAACTACTGTGGTTATGGCCATTTTATAATTACTTATATTAATGTTTCCTCTCAAACACTTTCTCCCCCTGAAACTTCCTCTGCTCTGTTTACATCTGCCCTTTCTCTTTTGAAAAGGCAATTGTAATTACTGCCTCAAAGCATGCCTTTCTCATATAACCATGAGGACAACTCCCTGAGAGCATAGAGACTAAGTTATGCCTCCTTATTCTGGATCCCAGTAGTTGGCACAGCTTCTGGCTCATGCCAAGTATTTGATAAGTAAGAAAAGAGTGAATGAAGCTTTATTATTAGTGTTTTAGTCCCAACCCGTAACCAATCTTTAAAATATTCTTGAATAATCATCACACCTCATATCTGCTTTTACCTAGGTTATCCAACAGAGTAAAATAAAGATGATTGCTGCAAATTTAAACTTCCAAAATGTTTTCTTAAAAAAAAAATCCATTATTTAGAGAGTTTTGTAGTTAAACTGTGTTGCATACACTAATGATATCAAGTTGGAGAGGGTAATTCTCAAAGGAGTCACATTTACACTTTTCTTTCTCTCAAGTTTTGTATTTGAAATAATCATTTTTTGTTTGTTTATGTCTCTCCCTCACTGACCGCAAAGGGCTACAGAAAATACCAGATAGTTCATAAAGTATTTATTCATGTAAGTGAAAATAGAAATGCATTAGCAGACTGAGATCTTACGATTCTTTTAGCATTGTTTTCAACTAAATACACCATGGAGAAAATGCTCTAGAAGTGAATAAGATAACATAGGAGCAAGAAAGTACACATGAAATAACTGGAATATATAGATTCTTATCTCAGGGCTTATAAATCTTAATTTGGCAAATATATATAGGAGATGATATAATATGAGACATTTCAACTGCTGGACAAAATTTCAGCAGAACTTCAACCTAATATATAGGTATGATATTTCCATAGTCATCAAAAAGAATATTAATTCAGTAATATCTAATAATGGAACATGAAATTCACAGGTATTGTGTGCATACTTTTCATAAGTTTTTTAACCACAAAACCATGAGCTAAAAAGAAACCCAATAACATACCCAATTATCTATAAAATCTTTAAAAAATAGACACATGCACAAACATTCATAGATCGGCCTAATCATTTAGAGTGCTTGGACCTCATGGACAATCTTTTCAAAAAATAGGTCATTTATGTTAATCTTCATTGGATTATCAAATTGATGTAAACAAATGTGCTGCCTACATGTGTATCTCTAAACTTCATTCCTTGAAGTAGTTATGCCTCAGATGTTTAGTAAGGGACTTTGAAAGAGAGAAGGCTTATAGACAAATCTGTACAGAAAAGCTGCATTAGGTGAATTTAAAGAGGTTCCTTTACTGCGGGACTTTTCAGAGCTTTTAGTTTACTGAAATATATTATGAATTAATATTCAAGATTAATGAGATATAGACAAATCCTAATTTTTCAATTACTTGTTCTCTGTGTTTTATACTTTTTTAGTTTATTTTAACCATGAATTTCAAAAAGAATTGTAACAAAGTATAATGTATTTTTATAATAGAATGCTATTATTAGTCCAGAAATATGTTATTATGCAGACAAACAAATAGCATTTCAGGGAAGATTTTAAACATAGGAGTGCTTTTAATTTTTTAAAATAAATTTGAAAATTTTGTATGAGATTATTTTTCCCACATAAACTACATGATTGTAACATATATGGAGTCAATATCCAACACTGAATTGTCTTTGCCTATAATGATAGTTGTAACCTCCAATTAATTGTTTAAAGATTTTACATTCTAACTAGAAATTAGTGTACTTGCACATACATATATGTATATACACATAAAAAAATATATATATATTAAATGTATGGAATATATATGATATATACACCTCTATACCTATGTGGAAAAGAGGAAATTGCCTACCTGATCATACTTTATTACAATAGGGCTAATCCTGCCAAATCAAAACTGACATAAAAGTAATAACAACTGTAAATAATTGATAAATTCTTAATGTATGCCAAATTCTACACCCTATACCCCATGTACTCATTCATTCTTCAGTGCATTTTACAGTTGTCGAACCTAAAATCAAATAAACTGACATGACCCAGGTCAAACCAGTAGAAAGGTAGTTCCAGGATTTGTGTTACATGTGGGCATTTTGAATACTGCTATCATTTGAATAAATAGGTTGCCATCATTCAGAAAGCTTTAAACTGCAGTGAGGGCTACTGTTCCAAGTGTTGACTTGATCTAGGATCTTCTATGCATAAAAACACACAACTTTTGATTTCCTCTATTAAGAGTAGGTTGGTGCTGGATTTGTAATCATGCTTCTAACAAATATTTTGGCACCTTGTTTTTATTTATCATGAAGAAATTTTCTTTTAGGTATTTAAAAATGTCTAATCCTCAGTAAAAATATTCTACCCACTCAATTTCGTATGTACTTTCTTTAATTTAGCATAAGGAACACAGATGATAGCAGATAGATCATCCCCAAGATGACTGGAGAAAGCACCCTTGCTAAGGACACAGATGTAAATTTGATACTCTGATCACTAGCATCTACTCAGTTGCTTGGCAAGAAAATAAATTATCTTTGATTCTTAATTTATAATTGCTGATCAGTTCATCAGCATGCTTTAATGGTCTTACTTCCAAATATATTTGAACTATTATACATCCCTGCATCATCTTCTAGACTACTGCAATAGTCTCCTATTTATCACAGTACTAGAGTCTTTTCCAAATTTATCTGAGATCATGCCACTGTCTTTCTTTAACTTATTTTTCAGTATTTTTAACAATCAAATCCAAGCTGTTTAACAGGGCACTTTGGGATACTTGCCCAGTCCTCCTGTCTGTCTTCAATTCCATTTTTCCATGTACTCACTGTACTCTGGACACAACTGTCCTTTTCTCTCCTACCCCAGGGACTTTGCACTTACCTTGTCATCTGAATGCTCTTTGTCATCATTATTATCCAGACCTCCTTTGCAATCCACAGGATATCTAATGAGGTTTCCTTGTCTATTGCATCATCCCTCACCACAGTATTCTATCACATTATTTTACTTGCTTCTAAGAACTTATCATTACATGAAATTTCTTTCTTTTCACTCCGTTTTTTCCCACTAGAGTGTAAATCTTGTGCTTTCTTGTTCACTAATTTATCCTTATTTCTAAGAATGTTGCCTGAGATACTGAGGAATTCAATAAAAAGTCTTATAATGAATGAATAATGCACCAAATTGTGATTAATAAATGAAACTGGCATTAAGCATGAGCATGAAAAAGACAGTCGAAAAATTGATATATAAAGATTGGACCTAAAGTGAATTGTGAGCATTTGATAATCCATAGCACAGAGATGCAGATGATGAATGTTTTATAACAAGAGCAAGGCTATCCTAGAGCAGAATGCTGTGAGGTAAGAACACCATGAAAAAGACAGGTCGGCAGAACATGAATAGAAGGTGAATGAAATGAAGGAGAATTCCAGAAGTTGCAAAGCCATTATGTGAGTTGTATCTAAGAATGACTGTGATTTTCTTTGAAAGAACTGAAAACTAAATCATTCTCTTTCTCTCTCTCTCTCTCTCTCTCTCTCTCTCTCTGTATGTATACATATATATGTGAATACACACATAATAGTTAGATAAAGATAAATGTACAGATAGATATATAGGTATACATTTCTATATCCTATAGCAACAAATACATGAACATAAATGTTACAAATGCAATACCATTTACAATCACTTAAATACATATTTTATATGTAGAAACTTTGTATATTTTATGGATAGATACTATTTTTGACTTTTTTCTTCATTGTCAGTTTTGGTAGAGATTTGCCAGTATTATTTTTCTTTAAAAGATATGCAGGCTGGTGTGTGCGTGTGCGTGTGTGTGTGTGTGTGTGTGTGTGATTTATCTCAAAGAGGGAGAGAGAGAGAAAGCAAGGGAGAGTTCTCTGTCCGTAGCAAAAGCTCCATGTAGAGCAACCTATCCCAGTAGGGTTTATTATTTGGATATAACTGATGATAATTAGAAATTAGAATACAAAACTTGAATGTGAGAGTTTTGAACTCAAGAAGCTTGGAATTTATGTTTTTACGTGGTGGCATTTTCATGTTGAAATTGAAGCATGGTCTAAATAGTAGGACTCAAATATGAACTTGATTTTGAATTTAGTCTTCTTAGGCTAATCAGGGTTTCCTTATTTTTTGGTGATAATGAAAAGTCCTATATTACACATATATATATGCATATATATGTAATATATGTATTTAGTTGTCAATGGACCTTTATTTTATTTATCTATATGTGGTGGTTATAATTGAACCCAGGGTGTTGCATGTGCTAGGTAAGCGCTCTAGCACTGAGCTACAACCCCAGCCCACTATATTACTATTATGTAAGAATATAATACCTAATTGAAATCTTGAAAACAGTCTATATCAAGAATTTCAGCAAAATACCAAAAAACTTATAATTGCATCTTGATTTTTTTCAAATATGAGAATGACTGAATGATACTGATAAGGTATTCTCCAGATTAATTATCCTCACTCATAAGTAACATATATAACAAAATAAGATAAAAAGTTTCTTTAAAATTTTTACTGTTTTCCAATTCTATATTGGGTTTTAAGGGGAACAAACTATGTAATGATGCATTTTTTAGTGCAATATATCCCTAGGAAAATTTCCCTGTGAGTTGATTGTCAAATTAAAATAGCTATTTAAAAAAAAAAAGGAAAGAAAAATCTGGCCAGATCAATAAATGTGCTACAGTGAAATCAAGGAATAATTTATCTTTCTTAGAAGTTTAGTGCCAGTTTATTTCTTTCTTAGGTTGCAGCTAATCCATAGATCTAGACTAACTGCATGATAAATTTTAATCTTGGCATGTTCAAACGATAGATCTCTTAATAATGAGAAGCCCATCTCTCACACAATCTGCACTGAATCAAATGTTTAGCAGAACTGGGTAAAGCTTCCCCTAACTCACTGCTCATTGGCACTTTCTAAGAGAGAAAGAATCGTTAGACAATTGAAACAAATGCACCACTTGGGGAAGTATCTGGCATCACATTAAAGTCCCAGGAAAAAGAAAAATGTTTCTGCTTTTCTGACCTGTCTCTTGGCTCCCACTTCCTAACTTAGTGATGATTACTCACTTGCAGTTAATTTTTGCTTCTATTGAAAATGTGGCAAAAACTGCAGAGAGAAGGGGATGATTATGTGTTTGTATTTATATTTGAATAATAAAAAGGGAGGGCTTGGCATAGAGATTTCTTTTTTCTTAATAACCATAATCAAATTAGTAGGTACTAGGAATATTTAGAATACAGTAGTCCCCCTGTTATGATATATTTCTAAACCCTCAGTGGATGTCTGAAACCATGGATGGTACTAAAACCTCTATATACTGCTATTTTTCTTTAGATACATAGCTATGACGAGTTTTGTTCATAAATTAGGCCCAATAAGAGACAGATAGAAACAATGATAGAACAGTTATCACAATGTATTAAAAGTTATGTGAAAGTTATGTGAATGTGGTCTTTCTTAAAATATACTGTACTCCAGTTCCTATTGTAACAATATGAGATGATACGTGAAATGATGGAGTGAGATAGAATGATGTAGGCACTGTAACCCTTGAGGCACAGCATTTGGATTCCTTGAACACAAGCAGTATTCCTTTGATACCAAAGCAGTCACTCTTATGTCTGCCATGGGGTAAGTGACTAAATGGGCAGGTAGCAGATCAATGTGGACACCCTGGAGAAAGGGATGATTCACATCCCAGGTGGGATGGTACATAATGACAGAGGATTTCATTACACTGTTCAAAGGAATGCACAGTTTAAAACTTAGGAATGGTTTATTTCTAGAACTTTCCAGTTCATATTTTTAAACCACATTTGACTTCAGATAACTGAGATTGCAGAAAGCAAAACCATTGTTAAAGGGAGACTATTGTGGTGTTGAAAATGTCATATCTGTAACCCTAACAGTTGAAAATCGTTGGAATCCTTCCCTTTTTATTTACTATGCCCATAGCCAAAAAACACACCATTTTTCTTAATTCCTTGTCTGTGTTACCAAAGAGGTGGGCAGGGTTATTGGGTTTTGTTTTGTTTGTTTTTTTCTGCCTGTAAAGAACACAAGCACTTTTTCAAAATTAGTCCAAAACAGTAATGGCTTTTTATATCACTTTATTATATTGACAATTATGACTTGTAAAAATTTATGGGAATTTTATGTCTGTTTAGACTAAGCATATTTACTTGACTACTGTCAATACAGACAGTTTTAGTTGGGAATATTTGCTTTTAAATGGTCACATAATTTTAAGAATCACCTCATATTCACCAGCCATAGCCTACATTATTACTTTGGTATATTTCCTTTTAGAAATTTTTCCTGTGGTTAAAAAATTAACTATAATATGTAGGGAATTCCAAAGCTTGCTTTTATTCACCAAGACTTGTATTACACGTGTCCTTCCTCCTCTGCACATGTGGGTCTCCATCATGATTTAGAGGCTACGTATATCAAATTCTCTAGTTTTGTCAATTTCTGTTGTTTGACAACTAGGTTATTCATTGTATGTGTCTCCGTATGTGTATATGGATTTTGTAAAAGAATTATGTTTTCTCTAAAATATTAATCTACTTTCTAGAAAATTGTTTTCTATTTTAAAACCTCATTATCTATTTTGTAAGAAATTTCATATTTAGCATATTTCATAGTTTAAAGGGTCACTGTAATTCTTTTAAAAGGACCATCTTGTACCCACAGTTAAGAAAGTACACAAAAGAAAAAAATAAGGCTATAAATAAATTGGAAGCATATAAAAAGGGCACAGGGGACAAACTGAAAGAGATCCTAATGAAACCAAATTTTGAATAACTTGATCAACAAAATAAATAATGATGCTATTTCTCTATAATCCAAATAATAAAATACATATCTGTGGTTATAACATTGAATGAATACATAAATGGGGTAAATTATAAATAAATGGAATAAAGATGATTTCTTCATCAATTGTTTCAGTTAGTAAAATGTACAGGAAAAGAAAGAAGTAAAAAAAAAAAATATCATTAGCTCATCACTGTAATAAATACCACAGATCAAATCCCTGAAGGAAGTTCAATTAATGAGCAAAAATGTAGTGGACAGAAGCAGGATTTCTCTATAAACACTGTGGAACAGATAGAATAATGTCCTGCCAAGAAACCCATGTCCTAGTCTGTAAAGTTTATGTGTGAATATGTTACATACATGGGAAAGAAAATTATGGTTGGGAATGTATTTGAAATTGCTAATCTTGCTGATTGACTGACCTGAAAACTAGGAGATCATCCTAGATTATCTGAGTGGGTACCCTTTAATCACAACAAAGGGGAGGTCAGAGCTATGCAGTGTGAGAGGAGCATGAGCTGTGGTTTTTGACTTTCGAGATGGAGATTCTCCCTGAGCCTGCAGAAAGGAGCTCAGCCCTGCTGTACCCTGATTTTCTCCCAGTCAGACCTGTGTCTAAAAATACAGCACTGCAAGATAACTAATGTACTATTTTAAGCTAAATTTGTGGTAATCTGTTATGACAGCAATAGAAAATTGACACAATTATGAATTACCTGAAGAAAATAAAATTTTATGGTAGAAAATCCTGACAAACACCACGCTCACTAAGTGATTCAGATTAACATTGCCATTAATATGTCACCATGATACACATATGTATCATGTGCTCAGAGGCGGGACATGTCTGTGCCATTCTTCTCAGTGGGACAGGACCTTAAATCAAGTCACAAGAAAACATCAGACAAAGCAATTAAGAGATGTTCGAAGTAAATGACCAATACTCATGGAACATACCAAAGCTACAAGAGACAACCATCTCAGACTGTAGAAGACAAAGGAGACCTGAAAACTAGATCCAATGTGGGATCCCAGAATGGATTCTAGAACAGAAAAAGGCATGTCATTCAAAAGAAATCTATATTTTTGTTCATTCAATGTTGAAAAATATTCAGTCTTAGTTTTGATAAATGTTCTGTAGCCAGCCTTCAAATATACCCCACCTTTCCACACCCCAGTTGCTTTTTCCTGCAACATGAGATACCTTTTCCTCATCCATTTTCTTTAGAGTCACATTGGCATAAGGAGAAGGAGTGGGTGGAGGACCACTGGGAATTCTGTATTCTTTTGCAATTCTTTGAAGTTTAATATTGGGTCAAAATGTATAAATGAAATATATATTCACATGTATATTTATTAAATGGCTTAGGAACAGTATACTAACATTGGTCTAAAATGAACATTATTTTCTTGTGCTTTCTAGAGAAAGTATGCTTTTAAATTACACTTTAGTGAAAAATATTCTAATACCTGTCAACATCCCTGAACAGATAATTTTATTTCCTATTCCTGGAAGATTCCAGCCTCTATGGCTTTTCTGTGTGCTCATGTGTGTGTTTAAAGTTTTCCTTAATCCTAGCCATTTCATTGATGACATATTCACTAGTACTCAAAGGCCTCCCATTAGAAATTCATTTTAGGCTTTGTTGGTAATTTTTACTATTATTACTTTTAGGTGACTTTTTCCATATTATTTTCTACTAAAATGAGATTTTTTTAACTGACTTTATTTTATTGTCTGGATGATTGTGCACTATTATTTTGCCAGGCAGTAACTAACCTCCAAATCTGAAATTTGTAATGTAACTATCAGTCTTGGTGCAGCCTCTCCCTATAAGACTTTAACATTGAACCATATTTTTCAAGGACAAGGATTTTGCAAATTTACAGACATACACAAGGGATTAAAGAGACTTATCAGATAAGCTAAATTTAAATTGCCTGATAACTTTAAATGAGAAATTCTGTTTAAAGGTCTACCTTGGGAGCTGCTCCAATTCCCATCACACTTGGGCTTCTTCTTTGCTGGATCCCTGTAACTCTTTGCCTTCAAATACACCCCACCTTTCCACACCCCAATTGCTTTTTCCTGCAACATAAGGTACCTTTTCCTCATCCGTTTTCTTTAGAGATACAAAAATTTTAAATAGGATTATTGGTTGTTTGGTTTGGATTATTAGTAGCTGGTCAATGGGAGAGCAGGTAGAGCATGAAGGTATTCATCTAAGGCTATGAAATCGTGGCATTTTCCTTGTAGAAAACGGAAACATGAAGAGGTCAGTTACCCTCATCACATAAACATGTATTGCTCCTGCATAAGCGTCTGCAGCTCTACCCTGCCTTAACACGATGACATGGGAGAGTCCGTGTGGCATGTAGAATTTCACCATTTGCTTAGGTGATAACCAGAATCACTGTTGTCATAATTGTGTGTGCCTAGCGATAGTATACTTCTAATGGACAAAAGAGTTTAAGCGAGGATAAAGTTCTGACGCCAGTGGGAAGACACAGGATATTAGAATACTAAATTCAAAAGAAATTAGTTTAAATATCCATCTATGTCATTCACATGTTGGATGAATTTGGGGAAAGTGAACAGTTACTCTGGACCTCAATTAAATTACCTCTTAAAAATTAAGAGATGATTAATGAAATAAAGTTTGTGTTCTCAGAATAACATGTATCCACACATGTATTTTTGATATCTTTTAGCTTTGACAACCGTACTTATAAGAATTTCATAGGAAATATTACATTGGGTTATTCCAGTAGAGGTAGAAAACATCTTAACTTGTGAGTTTCTGTCTAAGAGCATGGAGATGAAGAGAGAGAGGGAGAAGGGGAGGGGGAAGGAGGAGAAGGAAAGAGAGAGAGAAAGAATATGAATAAGAATGAAAGAAAGCCAGTTCTGAGTTCAAGTGAAGAATGAAAATTTGTTGTCCTGTGACCATGGGCAAGTTGTTTTTAACAATTCTGAACTTTACTCTCTTCACTGGTCTAATGAGTCACTAATGATTGACATGAGCAATACATATAAAGCACCTTTCTGAGTAGATAGCACATAGATCCCAGCTTTAATAACTGTTAATTTCATCATTATTTCCATTAAGTATTAGTGATAGTGATTGCAGTATGGGGTAGTAGAAAATTGACTCACAGAAATTAATTACATAAGGATTTAAAGTATTTTGCAAATAATTTTACTTTTTTCAAGTCAGTAAGGGTAAAATGATTAGATTTAATTCATAGTACTACCAATGGAATTTTTTAATATATAAATATGTTATATAGGTGGGTCATTAGAATGAGAAAAATACAGAAAACAAAGATGTGTGTATCTAGATACTGGAAAAGAATTTACCTAAGCATGAAAATATCCAGCATATACATATAACAGAGAACAACTGGCTATTTAACCATGAGTGGGAAGGAACTGGCATAATAATTACTTAAGAGTGAGTGCAGGTAAAATCTGTCTCTCTGAGTATCTATCAATCATGTATCATGTTTTAAATTTTCTACTCTAAATGATTCTAAATCCTTAAAACTGAGCTGACATGAAAGACCCTTCATTGTGGCTTTCAAGTGGTGATATTTGAGAAAAGGGGACATACTTACTTACATGCAATATTTTAGCCACATTTTTTTTAACTTTGGTTTTATGTTGTTACCTAGAAATAATATAGGAGTGGAGACAAAGCAATAGCAAAAATATGTATCATGGAAATGGCCATGTCACAAATTAGGAAACTTCAGATTTAATATTTGAATGGTGGAAACAAAACTCAATGTAAACATGCCCTCAATTTAAGCTACTTTTTCATGTTAGCCTCACTCTAATGATCTTCAAAATGAACATCCTAGCAGTTCAGTCATTCTTTGGGAGACACGTTGGGTTAGCTGATTGCACTTTTGCTCCCCTGGAAGGTGGAGTAGAGAACTGGGGGTGGATGGGAAATGGGAGAGGTCTTGCCTCACTAATCAAAGCCTCAAGGAAAACCCAGGCTCATTTCCTAAGAAGAAAAATAATTGGAAGGTCAGCATCAGCACTCACATTTCCTTCTTAGTCTAAAAAGATTTTGCTCACAAATAAACTCAAACATTTATTCTGTTGCTATTATGTAGTGCTGAGAAATCTGTACCATGGAAGAGAGCCGAAATTTATGAGTTTAGAGATAAAAATCAGAAAATTTTGGCCTGGCAGTTTAGTAAATAAGGAAGAAGGGGAATGTTCCTGCCATGGCACATGGAGGATAACACGTGAATTTTATAAAGAGATGTATATTTCCCTTAAATGGCACTGAAACTGATTGGACAGAATATTGCAGAATTTGTAAAATATTTGATTAGTCACCTAATATTAGTCACACCTCTAAAATAGTCATGTACATGATTTAGAAAAAAAAATTAATGGATTTAAATATCAACACCGTTGGCAGATGACCTAACATCAAAATAAAACACATTTTCTCTGGAAAATATAATATATATATTTCTCTGGAAAATATAATATATATATATATATATATATATAATACACACTCTTAAATATTGAAAAAAAATGAAGGTAATTTAGGAAAAATAATTTGATTTTTGGGAAGTAAGAATTATCTAATTCTATTAATTCTACTAATATTTTCCTGTTGATAGTAAATAAATGACTTTACCCATTATATGAGAGAGACATCTGTTAAGTTTGTTTTTTTTCCTCCCCTCATAGATATCAATTGATATATATATTTTGGGTCCACTAATAGCGGACAGTGACATGTCTGGGTTTTTACAACTCAAAGAAAGCACTTTTATGTAGAATAAATATTTTCACTAAATATCAGTATGCTATGATTATATTTTTAATCTTAAAAACTCACTTGGGGTCCATGAAGCATAATTTATCTTTTGTTTGCTCTTCAGCTAGGTAGAGGGATAGAAGGTAATAAAACATGTGCTGCTCCCCATCTTTTCCTGAAAACACATCACAGTGTGCAAGGTGCTTGTCTTATTTGAAGATCCAGGGAACCAACCATAGAAGATAGGGTTCTTCTCCACAGTTTGCCATTTGGTTTAGTATGGTTTGATTTGTCTTGGCTCCTTGATTTATTCCATTACCTATGAGTCATAAAATGAGATTTTAAACCTTTTACTCCCTTTGGAGAACAGAATTTGAGGATGTAAATATTCCACACAGACCTGAGTGGAGACCCAAGAATTAAATTCTCCAGATCTATTACATTAAAGAGAAGCAGAGGGTGAGTGCTCAGATTGAGTTGAGGCTACTGCATGAGCAGGTAAAATGTGATATTTTGATATGATATATGTGCTTAGCTCTGTGGGCTGAGGAGTTTGTTCTTCCTGTTTTGTTCTCTGCTGTGTAGTTGGCTAGCACTACTACATTTCTCAGGTTTTATTCTTGAGATTAGTATGTTTTCCTTGCATACCTATAGGGGATGCAAAGCAACAATAACAAAAAGCAACATTCATACATCTTGATAGAGGAAAACGGTCCTATGATGCCTTTTTAAAAAATAAGCTCTCTCTCCCTGCCCTCCCTTTCACACATTGCCCCTGCCTCTAAGGAAAATGGGAGTACTTATGTAAGGAAATGTCTTACATTAGCAAGGTCTTCTCCACCTATCAAAGCCTATAAAACCTATGGCTTCGTGAGATAAGGATTGCAATGAAAAAAGGACTTTTGACAATGCTCAGAGTCTTGCTGCAGTTGAACCCATCTGGCCTAATGTGTCCCTCTCTAACAACTCTAAATTTTAGTGTCTATGTTTTATACTACGAACAAGAAGATGCCAACATGTATTTAGAGAACTGTTCTTGTCCTCTCTTCCTTCCCCTCCCCTCTCCTCTCCTCCTACTTTTCTTTTCATTTTTACTAGGCTCAGAGTTAATTAAAAGACCTTTTTACTAACTCAGTATGTAAATGTTACCCAAATGGAGAAGTTTTAGAGTCACAGTAGATACTGACATGATTAAAATAGAACACCAGGAGCTATTTTAGACCTAGTGTGTTTCTTTCCTTTCACATTTTAATCTTCATCATTCATCTTTATCTTGTCACATGAGCATATTACTGTGGCAGACTTATTTCTGAAAAGATGTAAATGTGAAGTGGTGGCTTGTCATTACCACACTTAAATTGTTTGAGTCGCTATCCATTTAAATTCATCATCATAGGAAAAGTAATTTTAAAAAATGATTATGTGAAGCCACCACACATATGTTTGTATATGTATAAATGCCTATGTGGGGGAAACTTTTGAATTATCTGATTGCATATGTGGTCTTCGTTAATCTTCCATTCAAACCCTATACTTGTATAAATCTCCCTGTGGTTTTCACTACAGTTAGAGCGCACCATCTTTTTATTATTTGAATCATTTTTTTTGTTAGCTTCCATTTGGAAAGGAAAGTTGATATATTATTGCCTTTTTGTAATTTTTGGATTATCTTTCATATTTGTACATTTATGTATCTCCTTAAAGAAAATTCAGCCTCTGGTAAATATTCCTGACCCCAGAGAAGACAAAAGCTTCTGACTCCCCCAGGGAAATTGTCCTCTTGGAAAGGTATTTCCTATCCCCAGTTGAATTATCAAGCCAATTCCATAATTATCAATTTAAATGTTGAATAATCACTATGCTTTATGAATAATATAATACATATATTCAGATATGTATTATAGTATTAAAGTATTCTTTCTTTACATGATTGCAACATAAATTAACTAATTTAATCATATAAATGTAGCTGATGCTAGAGTTAAACTAAGGGTATTTATATAAGCCCTGAACCTATACAAGGAAATGGTTAGGTAAGGACATAACTGGTAGACACAATAATATAAAAGCACTAAATCTAGTGGATTTGGTCCCTTCTTATGTGCTTGGGTGTGACCTTTGAAGAAGGCTAATGGATAGAGATGTTTTAAATATTTTTCTCATAATTACTTGAAATATATTTAAGGTTTTTGGTCATCTTCCTTTCTTTGGATCATTGACTTCTTATGGGTTGATTAACCTACCATGAATGCTGTTTAGTATTTTAATAACTAAATCTCTGAGAAAACCAATATGGCAATGTCCTTTACTAAATTCTTCTCTGACATGTGAGCAATATTGAAAATACAGATCCAGTGTGACTATATCCAGAGCCTTTGCATTTCATATCACTTCAACCTGAAATTCTCCTTCCTTGCTGATACCCCTTTGCCTGTGTTATTTCACATGTCAGTATGAATATAAATCCAATTCTGTCAGTAGCAGATGGATAACTGATACAGCTGTGTAAAGTGAATGCTTTACTCAAAGTTGTACATCTAAAAATAGATGAGAATTATTTAGTTATGTACCTGGATCCTTCTTGAATTTAATGTCCATTTAATCTCTCTTTAATTTTCTAATCTACAATCTCTCTGTAGGTCAGGAACTGAATATTATTCTACTTTTTGTATCCAGAATTCATAGGTTACTTAGAGTTTAGTAGTATTCAATAATGTTTGCTGAGAAGCTCTTCACAAGCAGCTCACTTCTATGACTACACTTCTGATCTGATGTTCTTCATGTTCTCCCAGACCTAGATATTCTATTACTGTCATATTTGCTAGATATACTGCTGGGAAAGTGGGATAGGGAAGTAAATTGCAGTAAGATGTCAATAAATGATATCTGAATATGTATTTTCATTAAAATTGTGAGTTGTGTTCTGAATGTATGTGTCCCTCCCAGATTCATATGTTGAAATTCTAACATCCCCAATGTGATGGCATTAAGATGTTTGAGAGATGGTTAGATCATGAAGGTGGAGCACTTATGAATGGGATGAATTCCATAATAAAAGATTTATGGAATCTTATTTGCTTATCCATCATGTGAGGACAGAGCAAGAAGGCACCATCTGTGAACCAGAATGTTGACTCTCTTGAGATTCTGAAACTTCAGCTCCTTGCTCTTGTACTTTTGTACCCTTAGAACTTTAAGAAATCAATTTCTAATTTTCATAAGCCATTCAATCCATGAGATTTTAAAGCAGCCCAAACAGACTAGGACAGAAAATTGGTCCATGGAGTAGGGGATGCAGCAAAAAATATCCCAAAATGTGGAAGCTGCTTCAGGGCTGGGTAACAGTAGAGGTTAGAAGAGCTTGGAGATGCATTCTAGAAAAAGTCAACATTGAAGGGACAATTAAAATGAGGGCTCAGAATAAAAAGAGGGGAGCTGGAGAGAACCTTCAATCATCTTAGAGAATGTGTGAGTAATGCTGAAAGAATGCTGGTAGAAATGTGGACAGTAAAGGGCATTCCATGAGGTCCTTTATGACAAAAGTCACCCTCGACATAAAGTGGTTAATAACTTGGACCAGTTATGTTCACATCCTCGTGTTTTGTGGAAGGTAGAACTTTTCCGTGATGAAACAGGCTATTTGCCTGAAGAAATTTTGTTTTCCTTTTCTTTTTTGGTACCAGGGTTTGAACCCAGGTATGCTTAATCACTGAGCTTTTTTATTTTTTATTTTGAGACAGGATCTTGCTAAGTTGCTAAGGGCCTAGCTAAATTGCTGAGGCTAGCTTTGAACTTGTGATGCTACTGCCTCAGGCTCCAGAGTTGCTGGCATTATAGGTGTGCACCACCATGCCTGGATGCCAGAAGGAATTTCTAGTTGAAGTGTTATAAGTGTTTTCTGACCTCACTGGAATATTTGTTGTAAAATATTAGAAGAGAGGAACAATTTAAGGGTGGAAATATTAATCAAAAGGGAAGAAGGGCTTATAATCTGTAAAGTTCTCTGCTTATCCATATTGAAAGGAATGAGAAAGGGTATTTGGGAGAGAACAAGGGTGTGACCAAGCAACTACTTGATGAAGTTAGTGTGGATCTGCTATCTCATCAGACCCCTGGTGCTACTTATTAAGACAACAGAAGAAAGACCCCAAGGGCATTATAGTGGTCATGAGGAAGGTATGTCCCCTCCCATTACAAATCCAGAATGCAAAGTCCAGGGGAATGGAACAGTTTCAAGGCTACACTAACTGAATTATAATACAACACTGTGCTCCTTGTCCACCCCACCTATAGCCCCAATGGGATGCTGGGAGGGACAGGATGCAGGAGCCACAGCTCCAGAGAGCATATGTGGGCAACCTCTCATGGGACATCTACAGTGACATGCATAGTTAATGAGTGGGAGTATGGAACCTCCCACCTAGATTCAAAGGCTGCAGCCACCCTGAGGGCAGGACCACTACAGAGAGTCCCCACTAGGATGAAAGCTGGTGGAATTTTGTGAGTGTGGTCATCCCTGAAACTCCAGATTGGTAGAGCTACCTGCAT
Organism: Glaucomys volans; assembly: GCA_020662805.1. NCBI lineage: Eukaryota > Metazoa > Chordata > Mammalia > Rodentia > Sciuridae > Glaucomys > Glaucomys volans. The sequence goes on along the minus strand of JAJEJO010000945.1, from coordinate 97,141 downwards.
ATGACTCCAGTCGAAGAGGGTTTGGACACTCAGACTCAACCCAGGAGAACTCAAGGTGGGCTATGCCCAGCAAAGCCATGGGACAGGAGGACAGGGAGCCTTGGGGGCACTCCCTGCTCTGCGTGTCTGGGAGGCTGGACATTGTGTCAAAGAAAAATATTCTTTAGCCTTAAGGTTTTGAACTTGGCAGAGGACCTATAGCCCTTTCCATCTCTTCTGTTTTTCCTTTTTAGAACAGGAATGTCTGACCTATGTCTGGCCAACCATTATGTTATAAAAGCACATAACTTGTTGGATTTCTCAGATTCACAGCTGGAGAGCAATTTGCTTCAGGATGAAATGTGTGTACATTCAGTCTCACCCAAGTCTGATTTAAATGACATTTAGATGAGACTCTGGACTTTAAAATTTTGAGTTGATACTAGATCAAGACTTTGGGAGCTATTGACATGGAATGAAAGTATTTTGAAGGGACAGAATGCTATGGTTGAGTGTTTGTGTCCTCACCCCTACCCTGATTCATATGTTGAAATTTGAAACCCCAGTGTGATGGTGTTCAGAGTTTGGGACTGGGTGGGGATTAGGGCATGATTACTGAGCCCTCATGATTGAGATAAGTGCCCTTTTAAAGGAGGCCCTATAGAACTCCTTAATCCCCCCTGCCTTGAGAGGATGCAGTGGGAAGAGTGCAATCCATAACCTGGAAGAGGGTTCTCACCATGCGCCTGGTCATAGTGTATGAGAACTAGCTGCAAGATGCCAGGAGACAGAAGAGACAGACACTCCTAAGATTGCACAGAGTAAAATTTATTTGGGGACTCATGTACTGTAGCATGTCTTGGGTGACAGAAAAACAGGTGGACCCCTGATTTGGATCAGAAGCAGCTTACATAATGGTCAAGGCATAAGTGACCTAATCTCACCTTGAATGAAATTGGTTTATCCCAAGCTAATATCAAAGATTCCAGGCACATTCCTGGAGCTGGCCTTGCCAAGGTCCAATTGCAAAGCTTCACCTACTACTCCAATGGTTTTATCTATTTTTATTGTGCTGTGGCCAGGGTTACCCAAGAGTCATCATGGCATTCCAGACTCAAGATGGCTGGAGTCACGTCAAGCTGGATACCTATCCTAACCTCCAGAATTTCTGTTGTATTTTGTTACATGTCTTCAGTGTATTCTGTCAAAATTTATACAGAAATCTTTATTATTAACAGGATTATTGCTTCTATAATGAAATAGTAGTCTTACTGAATTAAAAAAATTAAACCTAAAAAATACAATATATTAATCTACTCTAATGTTGAGATTGAATATATCTATATTGTATGGATATCCAAATTGTATATTATATGTATATAAAACCATTTTAAATAAGGTAGAATGACTGGAATTGGTTAAATTATAGAATATATGATGATGTTTACTATCTGTAGGACTATGAGACAAAGGTCATTGGGCTTGTCACTCAGAAAACTCCATTGATTAATCCAAGTTTCCTTTGTTGTATGGTAGCAACCAAAATTACATATAGTCTAAAAGAGTAATTACATGGTAATTGCTCTGCATTTGGATCCAGTTGGGTTTATCCAATCAAGATTTTCCTAAATAGACTTCATCATGTCAGAATAGTGACATTAGTTCATTAGTTTTAAATGAAATGGATGAACTAAACAAACCATCCTGATAGAAAATACCCAAATTTATATGTAAATATATACAACAACTTACATTTTAACTAAAGACACTTTCCATGGAAATGAATCCTTCAAGTTTTTTATTTGCAATAGAATTAAATCTGAATGTTTGCAATGTTAGTAAAAAGGACAATTACATTAATTTTATGATTTTTTCTTTCAACTTGCTTTTTTCTCTTTATAAATATCTATTTTGTTGCATCTAAATTTTTGTTGAGTTCTTGGTTACCTGATTTGAATTTAAATCAGGGCAGAACTTCATAAATCTTAATAATGGTCAAATGTTCAATGTAGTAGTGATGTACAGAATGAAATATGAATCGGAGAAAGTAATTTTGAAAACTCCAAACTCAGCAAGTTTTACGTCTACAAGTACACTGTACGTTAGTACTTCTTTAGCACTCTGGCAATTCAGTATTTTTAAAAATTTCACTTGAATTAATGAATAAGCACATGTTTTATATGGTCCTATTTCCATTTTCTTTTGTGTCTGTGTGCCTATGTGTGTGTGCATACATTCTCTCTCTCTCTCTCTCTCTCTCTCTCTCTATGTATATATATATATATACACACACACACACACACACACACACACAGATATCTATAGAATATATATGTCTGTAAATTTATTTACAGATACTGATTTGTAATTTACCAAATATATTCTGTTTTCTTTTGGCTTTGTTTTGTTTTGTTTTGTTTGAAGTGGCCTACCAGGGATTAAACTCAGCAACACTTGACCTCTAAGCCACATCCCCAGCCCTATTTTGTATTTTATTTAGAGACAGGGTCTCACAGAGTTGCTTAGCACCTCGGTTTTACTGAGGCTGGCTCTGAACTTGTGATCCTCTTGCCTTAGCCTCGCATGCCCCTGGGATTATAGACCTAGCCCAAAGGGTATTCTTAATACTCAATGTTTTGGAAAATACTAGATCTATTTTATGAATTATATAATTTAACTCCCATAATTAGTTGATAAAGTGATCATTTTATTATCTTCATACTATGGTAAGACACACCAATCTTAGGGTAAGTTCTTAGGTCAAGACCATATAACTTGTAAGAGATGGATCTTGGGTTATAGCAAGGTGATATCTGTTTCTCAGCAGTGGTCTTAAGTACAGTGCCACAATCATGGAGGTGAAGAAGTGTGCTTTTGGATAAGGAGCTGCATAGTGCCCTAGGATTATAACTCAATGTCACAACAAAGTATTTTTGTGACATTGCATTTCACTGGAATTTCTCCCTTCTCTTAATTCCCATTATGGCATTTTCTCCCTTTCATTCTTTTACCCCTGAATACATGCTACTTACCATTTTATAATGCAATCTTATTCTGAATAGACTCTCACATCCTAAGGAACCTGCATCTGCTCCTCTTCTTTCCTTGGAACTTAAAAGGCAGGGGAACACAGGCATTGGGTAGGGTTATTGACACTGATGACAGAACTGAAGCTTGACTTCCATTCCTTGAATCCCAATATATCTCCAACCTTGCTGTTACACACTGATTAAGTGACACTCTAACCCCATGTTTGTCTGACATCCTTTGTTGGCTTACAGTTCTTTGCACATAGAACATGTCACTCTGGGTTTAGTCTAATCCCAGAAACCTGATAAATGTTTTTGCTCTCTCAACTTCTTTTAATTGACCATTGCTTGTAATGAATAGATGGGAGAGGGCTGGTCAGTTTTTATGTTACATAGATATTTATCTTGTAAGTGTCTATTATAGACATTTAAGCATTCTAATTTGTATTTAACTCTGTTCAATCACTTTGTCAAAATAATTTGGAACTCTATCTCACAGAATCTTTGAGGACATAGGAAATAGCTTTAGGTAATTTTTCCTTCCCCCTTTTCACATTGCCCTTCCCTTTAAAAACAGAGGTATGTTCTATCTTTAGAAATTCAAACTTCTAACACAAAAAAATAGTACCAAGTAGCTACTGAATAATTATCAAAGCTGAATTTTATTAAAGAACAAACTCTCAACCTCAGAAATTTACCAATTTCAACTTACGTGTCACTAATTTTCAAGTGTGCTTTCCTTGATGTCTAATGTTTACTTGCAGTCAAATATTTTACAGACTGGTAAAAACTTTTATAATTTGATAGATGTTTAATATTGACAGGTCAGGTTTAATAGTACCAGTTGGAAACACTGCATTATGTCTCAGTGCTTAACCAAACCATTGGAATGATATAATTCATGTGGAATAAAAAGGTCTTGACAATGTATAATTTTCTGGAATAAAATAAAAATGGTTCTGGAGAAAATTATAGAAAATTTTGATGAGATGAGATGTTGATAGTTTCAAAAGCTCATTAATAAACCTCTGATTCCTTTATTTGTAATATATTCAACTTTCAATGAACACAAGGATTAAAATCATTGGCTTCTGATTAAGGATGTATACAAAACTGTTTAGCTAACAACGCTTTCCCCAGAATCTCACTGAGAAATTGCAGGAGCAACATGTGGTTTGAATGTATATGCTAGTAGCATCTGAAAACCTCAGGGACTCTTTTCCAGAGAAATGTATGAATCTGATGTTGGTGACACCCTGGAGCAATGCTTTCATTCCAGTCTTCATTCCTCTGCAAGTCTGCTGTCAAAATAATTTCTTTTATCATGGAGTTTATAAAGTGTCTTCAATCTACAACCTTTTGAAAATGCTTTTGCACCTTGAAATATTTCCATTTCTCTTCAGTTTTCTTCTAAATACTTGTCTATAAAGTTCCTATTTCATGCTTTTCCATGCCTCACATTGTTCATCCTTCTATTTCCCCATGGAGATTGACAGACAGTTTATATCAGACAAATCAAAGACAGTTTTGAGTGCCTTGATTATTGCACTCTTTCAAGAGTGCCTGGCACATAGCACTCTATAGGCAGAATTCCAAACCTTTATGGTTTTATCAAATGTCCTATTACGGCCAGGACTCTGGTTTCAGGTTAAGAACCTATGCCTGATGATCCATCCTAGAATATGCTTTTGGAAGCAGAATATGTTGTTTTGACAGGCCAGTAGAACAGATGGTTGTGAGTTTTTTGCTTTACACACCCTGACACTTTCCTTATCTGCTCTTTCATGTGCCTGCTTTCAATCAACATTTTTCATTTCCACATGCTTTATCTTCCTATCTTCTGTTCCTATATGTTTTCCAGTTTATGACTATTGTTTCTTATTTACCAAAACCATGGTTGTTGTCTCAGAGATGTAATGAAATCTTTTTGGCAAACTCGTCTTAATCATTGTAGGGCATGCAAGTTTTGACCATATCCTACCCACCTGAATATGGAAATAAATGACTTTAGGTCTGTCTATGATGATTTTTTTTCAGAGTTGTAGGACATTCTAACATGTTCCAGTCCAACTACATACATCACTGCTGCTTGTACCTTTCTTTCCTTTTCCCTACTAGCACTCTCTATTGTACTCTCAAGGCTTAAAAGTATTTTTTTGACTATTGTCTAGCCACTAAGTCCTCTACCCCGGTGGAAAAAAATAACAGTATTCCTGTTATAATTATATGGGGATTGATTCAGATTATCTTACCTTTCTCTTTGCTGCCTCCCTTTTCTTACTCCTATAAGAGATTGCCTTTCCTCACTCATAAGCGGTTATTGTCTACAGGAAAGAGATAGCTTCCTGCATATGAAGGAGCTCTACTCTGAGCTAGTCAGTCTACCAAATCCATTATCGTGAACTTTTAAGCCCTGGCAGATATGTTTTTTCACAATTGAAAGTTATTCAACACACTGAAGTTGAATTGGGAAAGTATGCAAGATCCTCAAGGCAAGACCTGTGTTTTAAACATCTTTTGTAGAGTGCTTGATGAACAGTAGACATTATATAAATACTTGATGATTCAATGAATAAATAAGTAAATTTAATATTAAACCAATTTTGTCTAGCATAAAATATCAAGTTTATTTTAGAGGAAATTTGAGTAAAAATAGATTGATTTACATAGAAAAATAGGCTGTGAGGACACTCTACAATTGTTTTTAGAATAACAAATTTTCGAAAGGTCTTATTCTCTGAAATGGGATACTTTCTCTTCATCCATGCATGAAATCGTTCACATGTTCAGAAATCTAAGTATATAACATGTATCTTTGTGAATAAGTAATTATAGTTGGTATGTCATTTGTCCTCTGAAATTCCTTCTTAAGTTGTTACAAAGATAAGCATTAAGAAGAATGAGGAAGTCAACCCAAAATATCTAAGAACCCAAAGAAAACTGGTAAATCCTAGTGCTAAATTAAAACAAAAACAAATGAGAGGAAGGATATAAATGACCTATTGGTTTTTATGAATGACCCTTAACATTCTTGCTTGTAAAATTTTCAGATTAGAAAGTAGTGATAACTTTTTCTTTTTTATTTCCCCCCCATATTTTATCATTTCCTTGAGGAATGTCTAATAATAAAGGCTCACTTCAGGTTAATTATGCATCTCTTGGTTCTAAATGGTTAAAGCTGTTAGTACCAGAGAATAATTTCTAGGTATGTTTTCTAACCAGTGATTAGAATGTAAAATTGTCCTTGCTCAGGTCCTGAGAAGCTTCCTGTTGGAAGACAACAAATGTTAGTTGGCTTTTTTGTTACTTTTAGAATGTGGGCCAAAAAACTTTTTTATACAAAGTGAGGCTCACAGGCTATAATGACTGCAGTGCTTGTTATTCACCAGAAATCAGTTGTTACACGTACTTCAGAGGCTTTGCAATGTTTTTGCACCTTACTCCTTAAAAACATTGTGTCACTGCCCACTTTTTAAAAAGCTTGGGATGTTCTAGGCTTTTTAGAATGTTCCATTCCGAGGAGGTGGGGAAAAAGTGAATTAAAATAAAAAAAAATTCACAAGGGCTGTCTTTTCACTGATGATTATTCTAAATTCCTGAAGTTTTATATCTACCAAAATATAAATACCAGAAATCAAAGTACGAACCTGGTTTTCACATCTAGGTACTATCTAGGTGGTTGGAAATGATAGACCCTCTGAGGGAAATGGCCTAGAGGACTTTGATGTGCCATGAAAGATTACTCTTCTTAGAAGACTGAACTGTACCTACAGAACAGGTTGGAAGTAGGGATGATAAGGGGGAGCTTCTTACTAGGCTCACCTGAAAATATACACTTGGAGTCCAATTTGTAGTTTAGAAGGAAGGAAAGAATAAATATGTAATTTCAGACCACTGAGATAAATGTTTTGATACTCATATGATATATTATGATAATCAAGTGAAGCTGTCATGGAGTGTCATGGTGGCTTGCTGGAAAGAGAATCCTTCAAAATTTGTAAGTAAATTTAAAAAATTGTTTCAGAAATAGAATCCCTTCTCATCTATTTTTGCCATCTTAGTTTAAGCCTTCGTCATTTTTTCTGCGGATCAGTGAAGTAACCTCAAAACAAAGTACTTGACTTCTTTTTCTCCTCCCATCAGGCAGCTGCCACATTGACCCTTGAAACATTTAAATTGTGTCACATAATTTTGCACTCAAAATCTTTCAGTGGCTTCCTGGATTACAGTAAAAGCTAAAGTTCCCAGGGCCAAGGTGGTGTCTGATCCGAGTCCCCACAGCTCTCTGACTTTGTCTCCACCTACCATCCAGTGCCCTATCACCCTCCTCTCCAGACACACAAGACCCCTGTTATTCCTCAGACACCCCAGATTTGCTCCTCCAGTGTCCTCCAGAAAGTTCCTCTGACTGGAGAGATTTTTCTCATACTGTTCACTTGGTTAGTTTCTTCATGTCTTTTCACAAACACTATGTTTTGGATGAGGCCCAATCCAACCATCCTATTTAATATTCTATCAGTCCATTTTCCTCAGACCAACCACTCCTGACACTTCAGACCTTGCATTCATTTTTTTTTCAGAGCATTGAATACACTATGATATTATCTACCTTACTTATTTTGCATTCCATATTAGGTTTCTATTGATGTTAGGACAAATTACATAGGTATAGTGGCAACTTTGAAAGGAATAAAATGTCTAATTCAGAGTCCTGGCAAAATCTAGTTCCTAGCAGAGGTCTAATTATCCTTGTTGGTTGTCAGTTGTAGCTCCTACAGTCCCTTCTCCACTGCTTACCATTAGATACCTACATCTCAGTGCCAGCAGCAATTGCTCATCAAATTCTTCTTTGGCATGGAGCATTTTCCATTTCCTCCTTCTACCTCCCTTCTTTTTTCAATTCACTTCAGAGAGATTTCTCTACTTTTATAAGATCATGTGATTAGATTAGGTTTACTAGATGTATCAGGATAATCTTCCTGTCCTAGGGTCTATAACCTAAATTGCATCTATATATCCCTTTGCCAGGTAGGGTAACAGATATTTTAAAATATCATGTTAATCTATAAAGAACTCACAAAAATCCCAGTTGGAAAAAAAGGCAATATAGATGAATATACAATCAAAGAAAAGAGATATCTAATACAAATAATAAATGATTAACTGCATTATTAACCAAATAATTTAAAGAAAGCAATGGATTCCATTTTATGTTTCAAAGCAATCAATTTTTAAATAATTATGCTAAGTATTGTTTAGGGTGACATGGATTGTGTATACATGTGCAACCAGAAGGTGTATAAATCACTACAATCTGGAAAGTGAAAACACAACCATGCTAAACAAAAATGAATATGCCAGAAACTTTCAAATAGATGCTAAGTTTTAGCCTGTTAATGCACAATGGAACTCATGCCTAATGAAGCAGAAACTTGAACCAAAATTGATGTGCAGACCTATCCACTACAATGTGAGATGTAGATTAAGAAACAACCTACATGAAGTCCTAATAAGGACATCGATGGTGTTTTAATTAACAAGAAGATGTTCACAATATGTTAAATGAAAAAACTGAGAAAGTGCACAAAGAGTATATATTCCTAAATTTGCACTTCATATATAACAAAGGAAAAGCATAAAAATGCCAGCTAGTGAGTGAGTGTCCCTAGAGAGAGTGGTTATATATGAATTTTATGTTCTTTATACATTTATGACACATTATAATTCTGTTCAGCCAGGATGTATTACTTTAATATTCAGGGGTAGATTATTTAAAACATTATGGGAGAATAAATATTATGTTCAACATACAATGAAAGGTTCACTCATTGAAGCACACCTACTTCCTTAGCATCCATTAAATTCAAAGAATAGAGAAATGAAGAGGGAACAAGCCACTTATTACTTGGAATTTTTTAATGTCTATTCATATGTATTCTTTTTGATTGATGCTTGGAAGAAAAGAAAATAGAAAATTAATAAGATGTGAAGATGGGGATGTCATGTTTTCTGTCTTTGTTCCAGCCCTTCCTGGTTAATTCTGTTTCTTAGTCATTTAATTTCTTTGTTTCCATAATTACTGCTATTTTAGTGTCCTCTTAATAAACCATCTCAAATTTGTGCCATAATTAATTAGTTACCAAATTGCCAGTCATGTTTGCCTTATTTAATAGACACTTGTCATAATTTCAGAATTTTTTATTATCTAATTTTTGCTATTTTGAAGGCTGCTTAATTTCAGAATTTTTTATTATTTTTCTAATTTTTGCTATTTTGAAGGCTGCTTCACTGAATGACTTAACTCTGTTTATTAGTGTCTAATTATTTTCCTGGGGTAGATTTCTGACTGAACTGAGTGAAATTTATTAGATTTATTAAAAATTATTTCCAAGTTTCTTTCCAAAAGGTAATGCCAATTTGCCCTCTTACCAGTAATTTGAGAGTTCAAGTTTCTTATATATATGAATCTCTATAACTAGGACCAACCCGTCTTGCTCTTGACCTTCTCTTGTATTAAACTGTTTATGGAATTTCCATAAAAAGAAATTAATGGATTTCACTTTCCATGGATCATTACCTAGGCTTGGAAATTTATACTTCACAAGAAAAGTTTGGTCATATTGAAAACTATTAAAATGTTTAAATCCCAATTAATCCTTGAAGTTTTCAATTGTTTCTGTTTTACTCAAATATTGACTGTACAGGTATTGTTAATAATATTGAGTCATGCATGAACATAATAAAGATTCTTCGCAGAGGTGAATCTGTTGGTTGAATTTATATGATTGCTTCATGTGTCATTTATACTCCAGCAATTCAAGCACTTTTAGTCTTTCCCTTATTGTCTTCATGCACCATGTGTTTGGAAGATTATGCAAAATTAGATGACAAAAGGCACAAATTCTAAAAATAGAACATGTAAATGTCAGAGTGATTTTGCTTTTTATATTTCAAGAAAGGTATTTGGAAAAGACTCTGAAATTGGACATACCACTACTGCACCTTCAAAGTCAAGTACATAGCTTTTGGGGGGATTGATAGTTTTTTACCTTCCACTGTTGAGGATGATATGGTAACATTGCTTACCATTCCTGTTCCCCTTATCTTTGAGAAACATGCAAAGCATAAAAGGCATGTCAGGAAAGGAAAATAAATGACTATTTTTAAGACTTTTTAAAAAACAGCATGTAACTATCTTTTTCATGGCTTAAGACTTTGTGGAATTTATAGATATGACAGAATATTGCACTCTAGCAGAGATGTATCAGAGTTTATGTTCATCAGGAGAGAGCCAAGGAAAAAACATCAAACAAGGATATGGCTCTGCCTTTATTTAGGAATTCAGTTAATAATTGTAAGATGAAGGACATATTATACTTCCTTGATTTAAAAGGCATTTTAATTAATTACTTTGTTCTCCTGATAAAGCTGTTTTGAAGCACACTTGCTATTAATTATTTTTCCATAAACATAATGCATGTATACATTAGAGAGAATATGTAAAATAAAATGCTTTTTGAGGTTTTGCTTCCAAGGCACTGACTAATTAATTAGTGCTATAAACATCATTCATTATATCATACTCCAAAACTTTGAAATGGTTTTAAATGTGAAAAGAAGCTGTGCTGCAGTTTGTCATTATCGCCATCTTGGGCTAACAGCAAAGAGGAAATTTCTAAATAAAGGGGATAGTAGGACTGAAGGCCTGAGAAGACAGCATGACCTCTCCCAAGAGCTAGACCTTTGTTCTGACTGGAACTCAGAATCCATGTTGGAGATTAATTGCAGATGAAGCTCAAAGGAGACAGCATTGGCCTTAAAAAGAAGTAATGGTTCTTTTAAGGACTTGCCTCTTGTTTGTCAAGTAAAATAGAAGAGTAAAATTTGATTTACATCTTCTGGAAAATGAGCATTTTCTTTTGTAAGTAGTGGTGTTGATGATGGCCAAAAAGGAGAAAAAGCAGGAAGAAGGATTAGCAAAGTTTGTAGCCATCTAAGTAACAGAGGGTGAGGAAAGGATCTAAGGCAAGGGCAGTGTCAATCGAGAGGGAAGACTGGAATTTGCAAGTGTTAGTTGACTGAACAGTCACTGGTGATCAATTGGGGAAAAGCAGGCTGCATTGTTGACCTTGAAGATGATCATCTAACATTGATCTAGACATCAGAGACTCAAGGCCTGGACAAGAAAGGAAATGAAGCAAGTGGTGTCCACATTCTAGAAGGGCAAATTAAAAATATTTTTTTAAGGAAGTGCAGACAGTATCAACAGAGGTAGGAATATAAATTAGGTCACAAAAAGAAAATGCCCAATTGAATTAGCAGGTAGAACTTAGCAAGGGTGCTTTTATGGAGTTGGAAAGGAGGGAACTAAATTGCCAGTGACTGGTGGTGGAAATGGAAGGTGGTGACTGGAGATGCATCTTAACAAAGGCATGGAGAAGGCAGCAGAGCCTGGTAGCTCGGAAGAGACAGTGTTGAGATGATTGCATTTTGTTTTAAACATAGGAAAAACTTGAGAAGGATTTTTGAGTTTGAGGGGGGGAAAGAAAGCAAGTCAAGATTGAGAAATTGCATATTGGAGAGAATTCAATGATGGTGGCAAATACAACAGGAGATGAAAACATTGTGAATTCAGAGCATAGGTGGGAGAGAATGGTCACATACAGGATTAGGAACTCATCGTTAATGGAACAGAAGGGAAGGGTTTGAAAAATTTACTACAGTTCTTAATGGACACACATGCTTTAAGTTCTTTGTATTCCGGTTTCCTCATTTGTAATTTCCTTTTTCCATAGCTTTTAAGGCACAAATGAAATGCATTTCATATAGCATTTTGTAAAATTCATAATCCTATACAAATGCAAAACACCATCTTTAAAGGAAAACAATTCATGCTTCTGTATTTTTTAACATTCTTCTCTGCTACTTCCCTTTCCATATTGTTCCAGGAACATTACAGAATAAGCATGCTTTGTAGCCTATAAAGGGAACTTATGTATCATTTATAGCATTGAAACAGAGTGGTAATGCACTACTTAGTGAGGTGGAAATGTGGCACCTGAGGGCAAGTTTATACCTTTGTTTATAGGCTTGTAGCAAATAAGAAAAGTCTGATAGAAAAACCTGGCTTTTCTTTTGTTACTTCTTCTGTTTTTGCTGGTGATGGTGGTGATGATGAGGGGGTTGTGTGTGTTTGGTCTTTTTCTGATCTACCATAAACCTGTCATTTATTTTCAGGTTTCCTAAATCAGATTTATGGAAACTGGCAATAATACCACTTAGTTTTAAAATTGTTATGTCTTCCCAAATATACCGGAAGCTCATTGAGGTCTGAAACTGCATCTTTAATGCCTTTTAAAGATATGCTAATGTCATATGCATCAAAGCTACAAACATGAGCATGGAAACAAACTTGTTTGCTAAATGAGGAAAAAAAAAAAAAACCCTGAGGAAAAAATCCTTTGTATTTCTCCTAGACTTTCTACAGTAGACACTGATTAGCCATATTTGTGTTACTTTTTGAACACAAAGTAAAATTTGATTTCCACTGATTTTCATACTTTTAGACCTCATGTCCCTGATGTAGAGCTTTACTTGTTGTGAGGCATTTGACTATTTCTTAGTTTTTTTCTCCTTGGAGAACCATTGCACTAAATCTACTTTACAGTGAAGGGATCTTATCACTCAAGAGTAATTGTCATTTATCCTTTAATTTATTCAGGAAAGATCAGTGGCCCAGGCAGACTTTACCCTTGCCTGGCCACCAGGTGTCCAGGAAGAGCTCTGAGAGAATTGTGCTAGAGATGTGCCTCTAGGAGGCAGTTCTCACATTGGTGAATTGATCTGAGTGCATAGACAGAGCCACACAATGGCCCTGGGTATGGCCTGGCTAATCTTTTGCTGCCAGGTAGCCTCACATCAACATACAAACTGACCCAAACTCAGTTTGATTCATTTCACCCTTTTATGTTGAAATGCAGGCATGGCAAATGCAAACTGTACAGTAACTTGTTGGTGAAAAATTGAGAATTTTGGTGAATATCTAACTTAAGGTTGACCATGCTAGTTATTGATAACTGCATTCTGCTTTTCCTGGCAAATGGATCATAACTTGGTTTGCTGACTTTCCCACCTTAACTTCCATACAATACCTTGCTTCTTAAGGTGCCCAACGTTTTCAATGTCTGCTTAATTATCCATGTTTCTATCTTCTTCCCTAATTAACTTTTACTATTTTCATGGCTAGTCTTCCATTCTACTCTTTAATCCCCAAATTGCTGGTTAAAATAAGTGGATGTAAAAATTAATAACAATCTGAATATGAAACATAAAGAATGAATCAGTGGTTTTGTTATTGCATTCAGTAGTTGTTCATTTATTTGACATGTTTATTGAGGTTTGACCATTATTTAGGCAAGGAAATTAGAACAGTATGGAGGACATAGAGGGAAAACTTTATTGCCTTGACATCTAGCATTGTAAAGCTTATGTGTTGTTTCCTGCTGATGTTTTGTTCATTGTTGGTGTTATTCATGAAAATCATTCAAAGAATATCTCAATATTCTTTAAACATGTTAAACATGTAAATGGTAGATTTTTGAGTCACAACAGATATCAATATATAAATATGAGAGGATAGAGAGGACAATCTAGACATTCTACATAAATAGCAGAGATATAAGTTGTAGAAAATAATAAAGAAATATGATAGTCATGAAAGGAAGGGGATTAAACATCAAACCTAAAGTTGGATGATTTGGGTTAGAATTTAGACTAAACGTTACCTCTGATATATACCATGAGTATATATGTTAGAAGAATAAATATTTGGACATAAAATTGTGTGAGAATGAAGAAAAGAAAAACCAGTACAATAATATATCTTTTGCTTTTAAGTGCTTTGCACTTTGAATTTTTTCTGCATATGATTGCTCTGTCAACAGTCTATTTTTATCAGAACATTATGAATTCAATCTAGAAGAACATTGTCAGAAAAAAAGGAAGGAAGTCAGAGGTATGTGCTATTCTTGGACCATGGGTCAGCCTTTTAGGTGTCACTGCTTAATTATATATTCTCAGTACTGCACAAAGAGACTTGGATGATAACCAGATCCACCTCTTTATGGCTGCCTCTCTGACCACATCAGCTGACCCATGGCGATTTCCTTTCCTCTAAAATCCTAAAGTTAGCTATTTGTATATCCCATATTTGCTAATTACCACATACAGCTATGCAGCATCATTTTTCTTTTAATTCAGACATAATTTGTTTTCTGAACTTTTTTTAAACGATGGAAGTAAAAGAGCATTCATTGAGCATGATATGTGTTGGACATGTCAGTAAATGCTCACATACTTTGTTCAGTCTGCTCTAGGAAGCTATGTATGCTTCCTGGAAGGGAAAAGCATTTTCCCTAGAGCTGGATAATCTAGTCTCTTCTGTAATGTTATACAAAGTGCTTTTAGAATCTGATTCAATCATGTTAGGGTTTTCTGAGTTTTCAAAACAGATGGAAATAAATCTACTTTTAAGATGGTCAAGAAGTAGCTACTTATTTTGAGAACACAGAGACAGAAGAAATATTATTCAAAATTCTCCCACTCTTTACCCACTCTTCCTATTTAACAGTCTG
>JAJEJO010000945.1:0-80000 GCA_020662805.1 Glaucomys volans | reverse complement strand
TATAGAGTTCTCTATCTATTGATCTATTAAGAAACTTTCCTAGTTGGCATATACTTTTGTTTTGGCTTTCAAAAATTCAGTATTTAATGTTACATCTCAGCTTAATCATGAGCTCATAAGGTCATCACTATAATAATGAATTACATAAGATATACCAGAAGAAAATACTTTTAAAGTTCCTTAACTTTGAAAATATGCTTATTAGGAAAATTTTGCTTTTCCCCTTAATGTAATATACCATGTTTGTTATGAAAACCTGATTTTGTACTTGTCTTAGGAATGCTAATACATAGTCTATTACCACACCTCAATTTTAACCATCAAAATACTTATGCAGTGTCTAAATTGCCTTGCTCATCTGTTCAGGTTTTTTTCTCCATGCTTATTACATGTGAAAATAAACAGGGGAAGTTGTGGCATAAAGTTCTACTTATCTCCCAGTTAAAGGATAAAAGATTATTTATTTATTTTCTAAGCTACCATACATTTGAACATTCTGATGACGAGAAGTACTAAAATGAAAACTTATTTTTTTGCACACAAATATGATTTAAGAATTATAATTGTGTGTGAACTCATTCCCAACTCCTATACTTTTCAAATATCTACTAAATGGGTACTTGTAATCCCACCATATATACTATTAAATATGTATTGTTCATAATTTGGTCATGTTTATTATCCTGTGGGCATCATGTACATTTTTAATTGTCTTATGGTTTTTACTATAACACCCTACAATCATATTTATATGGAATAACATAATTTTTCAAAAAATTGTTATTTACTTTGATTAATATATTTGAAATTATTTCTTTCTACCACATTTAATATTATGTTTCCTAATCATTTTTTTTTTTGTACCGGGGATTGAATCCAGGTGTGGTCTACCATTGAGTTACATCCTCGTCCTCTTGTATGTTTTATTTTGAGACAGGATCTCGCAAAATTTCTGAGGCTGGCCTCAAACTATTCCGCTTCAGCCTTCCAAGTCACTGAGATTACAGGCATGCACCACTAGACCAAAATAATGTTATGTTTCTACTTGCCATAAAGACAGAAATTTAATATATTACAAGTACAATGTGCTATGTACCTGTGTGAATGTAAGCATACACACACACGTTTGTGCACAAAACTATGAAGAAATAAATAACTACTCTTTGAGACATAACTCTTCTTTGAGAATGTATTTTCAGAATTGGTATAAACAATTGAAAATATTCTTTTCATTCTCAAGAAGAGATTGAGACAAGATTTTTCATTAGAAGACTAAGGTGTTTAAGTCTGAAATTTATGTTGCAATATATGAATGTCTAAGCATATCTGAAATTGTTTTAAGTGATTAATACATACCATTATATTTGTCATAGGAAATAATTTATTTTTAAAACTCTCTAACAATTGTGGTTTTGGCCATAATTCTTGTTCATAATATATTTTATTTTAATTGGACACTTTACATTTTAATCCTGTAAGTAAGTCGATGTATTTTAGCAGTTATAAAATTTTCAAAATAACGTGGTATAATTCTAAGAGACCCTTAACTACAAGCAGAAATGCATCCATACCAGCATACATGTGAAATGGAAAAGAACCAAAGTAACGCCATTTGTTGTGACCTGGCTCCATTGTATGCTTGCTTATAATGTTTTCTTTACAGCCTCCTGAAGCTGTATCTATGTTGACAGCACAGTAGAATTTTTCCACATCCCTGACTATGGCCCCATGTATAACAAAATGACTCTGAAATGTATAATCAAACCAATCTCTTATTTAATCAAAATAATTGTCTCTATACCTACATGTGCCTCAATTGTTCTTGTGATTTTTGGCTTTATAAACTCTGTATTTCCAAAATTCAGGTGCTGGGAGTTCTTTGAGGCATTAACCTGCTCCCAGCCACCTCTTACCTGGCATACTCATTAAAGAACCCTTCTTTCCCTTTTAATTTGACTCAATGTGTGGGGTGGTTTTTAATTCTCACACACTCTGTAACCCATGAAGGGACACTTTAAGTGTTCTTTGCATTCTATTTCATATGTATATACCCATAAAGAAATTCAGTAGCCTCTCTGCAGTGGGATGAAGAGAGCTTTTCTTTTCTAGCTATAATTAAATAACCACTGGTACAAGATGAGGCTTCTGATGGGTCACGTGATATGACACAGGTAAGATTAAATTGAATATGGTTCTGACTAATAAATTCTTGAAATCTGGAACCCTTCATAGGAAGCTACCCATGCCTGCTTGTTGGTCTGTTGTGTTGTAACTCAGAAAGCTCTGGTTCGGTACAGGCTATAAAAACTATGTGTCCTTCAGTGGTTCATTCAATACCTCAGTGGCTTAGCTGCTTTGGTATTTTAAAAAAGTAAAAATATTGCTTCTACATTCTTGGATTATTTAGAAGTTTAAGGGAACCAACACATTAAACAATAATTAGAAAAATGATATCAGAAGCTAAAAAAATACATATTATTTTATTATATACATTTTTCTTGTTATATTATTTATCTTTGTGAAGGTAGAAATGATGAATTTGGATTTTCATTTTCAAAAGGGAAAAGATGGTCAGAGAAAGGCAGGTTAACAAGCAACTTTGTCTTTGAAGGTCATGCTTAAATTTTAAATTTTCTCCTTATTTTGACTAAACACCTGTCCATCCCAAAGTTTCAGTCATCAGTTGAGCTAGTTTTAGCATCAAATATCTCTTTTTTGAGAAAATCCTCAGTTCTGTCAGCCACTATGATTAGTTGGATCACAGATGCATTTTCTCATTTCTTGTGCAGGAGTAAGTCAGTCACAGGATTTTCTTGGTATTGGAAGATGGACACGTAGCTGAGGACCATGTTGAGGCAGAATGTTCATTGATTATCAATATCACATTCATATTAAAAGCAATATTTATTATCTATATGATTTAACTTCTTAAACGACTAATATATTCATGCATTAAATGACTAATCCTATTTTATTTTTTAAATGAAATAACCAGTTTTTTAAAAAATTTAAATCCAAATTTTGAAAAACATTGATAGTGATTCCTGTCTAAATATACAACAGTACAATGCAGTAAACACACATAAAGATTCTCCAAGATGTAAAATAAATGTTTCTTTTAGATTCTACAATGGAAGCAACTTTAAAGTTGTTTATGTTTCTCAAGTCTGTCAATCTTAGAGAACAAAGATATTTGACACAACTACCTGTTTGTATCCCTTGTTGCAATTCTTTTTTTGTTATGTATTCTATTTAGCTAGCAGCAATTTAAGGTTCGTGGAACAAACACAGTAGTTTTTAAGATTTTGGAAGACTAACTTTTCTTTTAGCCACAAAGTAGTCTCAGAAACCTGCACTGACCTAACATTTCTTTCCAGAATTTCCTTGGCTGATGAAGAAATCAGAGTAATGAGAACCCTGAATTCACATTATTCCCATGCTCCTGAGCCTTTTTATTTCCCTACATGTGACCTTTATTTTCAGTCAAGCAGTGACAGACTTATGTGTCACTGAATTGTTGTTTAAATTCAGGAATCTCACTCATAAGATTTTTTCTTAATTTTTTAGTATGAAAATATATGTACCTCTGGATAGCAAGTTTATGTGGGAATATAGTCTGAACTACATCAGTATGCAGGGCAGCTCCTCGGCTCTTGCAAGAAGACAGGTTCCAGAAGCATCACAGGGTGAGCACAGATCAGGAAGGCCACTCTGGATGTTTTGTCCTCAAAGTGAGCTTGGTTCTTCAAGGCAGAGTCTTTATCTAATCTGATCATCATTATATCTTCCCCTCAAAGACTTTTGTTGAATGAAGAAAACTTTTCCTGAAATTTGTCCAGACTCAAAGGCCTAGTTGCTTGAGTCTCTATTGTAACAAACATTTTGTGGGTCAGCATGAGACATCAGCAAAAATTAGGTCATACATTAAAATATACCACAATTACCTATCACTGTAAATGCTGCATCATTTGTATCTTGGAATGGTGTGAATGATTACTAAGCTTCATTCTTCTCTTTACTCCTTGGATTTCATTCATTACAACTTTTTCTTCTCTTCAACCTCAACCTACACAATTTATGTATTCATTTATTTGTTAATTTATTCATGTATCCTGCATTAGTACACACTTTCCATTTGATGCTTTCCTCAGGATCTCTGGGAGTTAAAACTCTGAAATCTTCAACGTTTGATAAGATAGATGGAAACTTAGTTTAAGGTCACCCTCTTGCAGAGAGAAGTATGAGGATGTGTATAGCTTTGTCTCACATGCCCGAAACAGCCTCCTTTCTCCCTCTAGCCTTTTGAGTGATTCATATAAAAATAATTAACCAAAAAGAAGATAGTTTAATAGAAAAGGAGAAATAAGCCTTAATTTTAAATGAATAAAATAGATCCAGAGACTTGGTTTGGAACAAAATAAGTGAAAAATTAACCTTTGATTAGGGCTCCTCAGCTGCTTATATCAGGTCTTTGAGATACTCTGTTGAAGGGAGCTCATGGTTATAACAGCTCAGCAAGGAGAAAACAATGTCTGGTGATGATCATACATACCTGAGCATTCCCAGTATTTGGTGATGTTGCCATTAAAATTAGAGAATCATTTTCAGACACATTACTTTACTGTGGGAATGACCCATGGAGATAATCAAAATGAAACCTGACATTTTAAAATAGATAAAACTAAGATCAGAAAAATGAGGTGTCATGATTATGGCATTATATTTATGGGAATACTTGTAAATAGAACAAGGGCAATTCATAGGGATGTTCAAAGTGAGGGGAAGTTGACATAAAATCAGAAAGCCCCACCTGCTGGCATCCAGCATCCCAGCTGCTGTCATTTTGTTGGGTCTGACTTATTATTATTATTTATTTTATTTTTTATATTTTTGGTGGTGCTGGGGATTGAACCCAGGGCCTTGTGCTTGCGAGACAGGCACTCTATCAACTGAGCTATATCCAACCTTCACAGCCTTAAGAACCTCAGAGATACTCAGACTGTACCCTCCCTGTTCATAGAGGCAGTTTCACCCTTACCTACTTAAGCTGATTTGGAAATACTGTGGTAAAACAATGCAAGATGATTTTATAATGAGAAGTCACTGTCACATGAACAGGAATTCAGGAGCAGACTGGGGCATTTCTTCTTCCAGTAAAACTCTATACTACATGCAGTAAAATCAGATGATTGGGCAGCGTGAAATCAGAGCAATCTGCACTCAAGGGAATGATTGACTGTTACCAGAACCTGGTCCAGAAAAGCTTCAGAGAGGATGTCATAGCAGATCCAGGAGAACGGGGAGATGATTCCAGATACAGAAACACACACACACACACACACACACACACACACACACACACACAGAAAGAGAGAGAGAGAGAGAGAGAGAGAGAGAGAGAGAGAGAGAAAGAAAGAGAGATATCAAGAAAGGAACACAGAGGTAGGAGAAAATCCAGGAGAAACTGATATCCCAGAAGGCAAGATCAGGTGTGAAGACAATATAATTAAAAACAAAAACTTTCTCCCCAGCCAGAAACTTTCACCACAAAGTAGAAGAGAAAGAAAACAATTTTATTACTGAACAAACCAGAATGTAATATGCATCAGAGCAATCCACTGAAAAGATTGCAAAGATAGAAAGAAATCTGCTTTGATATAGACAAGCAGATAAAAACCATTTCATCTGTGTTCTCACGCTAAATAACAACTAGCCCTCAGGAAAGAGAATTTGACAGTACCATTGTCTAACAGAGTTAATCTTAACTCACTTGGTAATTAAGGTGACCACTGTGTTAGCTAGTTGACTTTATCCACAGGCTGTTTGAGAAACCAGAAAGGCCTGGTGTGTAAAACTGTCAAGAAGCTTATCATCATTTAAAAAGAGTTACACATTTCAAAGGGACAGAAAGAGCTTATAGGTTTACCAAAGAAAACTAAGAAAAGGGAGAGAAGTCTCTTCCTTAATTTTCAATAGGGGAGAATAGGTCTGTTATTGGAAATTTGTATTTCCCCTAGGGACATTCT
This sequence comes from Glaucomys volans, assembly GCA_020662805.1. Taxonomy (NCBI): domain Eukaryota; kingdom Metazoa; phylum Chordata; class Mammalia; order Rodentia; family Sciuridae; genus Glaucomys; species Glaucomys volans. Next base: position 73,974 of record JAJEJO010000945.1, on the reverse strand, counting down.
TAAATTAAAAGTGATGGACTACCTCAACTGCTGAAGTTCCCAGGATTATAAAAGGGGGGTGGAGCAACAGAAAGGGCCTGAGGAAAGTGCAATGGTCAGCTCAGGGAGGTCTGCCCTCTATCCATCTAACAGTGGAGACCATCCTTTTAAAGCCATTTGACTCAGGACTTAAAATGTTTGTATTTGAGAGAATTATGTTGGAATCCTCTACCCCTAGGCATTTTAAATTACTTGACTGTGGCAACAGATTCTATTTACAACTCTGGGAAATTCCCTCCCCCATTTTTTTTTTTTTTTTCACCCTGAGGCCCAAGGACTGAAAAGTAGGGCAGCTTGTCTCTGTCCTTCTACAGCTGCAGGTGAAGAAGGCTGGTTGTTTTCTGTTTGTTATTGTTGTTGTTGGGGGTTTTTCCAAAAGGGAAATTGACAAGTTATCTGTAATTATTCACATAGCTTTTATTTCTCATTAATCTCATTGTCTGGAGTCATTTATACAAAGCAGTGTTTTAAAGCTTGTATTTTACTATGAAGATAAATGATTGTGTTGATACAAGTATCTCCATGTCATTTAAAAGTCACAAAAAATAATAAGTTCAGCCTAAAACCATAAGCAACTGTATTAAAGGTTTTCTTTTTAATCATTATATGTTAGCTTGGAAACTTTGTTTTTATTTAATTACACAGTACCTAGTCTATTTTAGGGATCAACATGTTTGTATATTTGTACCTGTATTTTCTGTATGCAAAATTTGTGTAACATTTATGCTTTCATTTCATATATTAAAAATGTACATGGTGTTAATAAAAGCTATCATTGAAGCACCAACTGCTTGCTAGTGTGCCATGGGTTATTTGGAAATGAAGAAAAAGTAAAGACTTGTTTCTTATCACAGTCTTACTGCTAAAAGATGACCAAAAGACACAGATAATACATGAATCTATGTAATTTGTACAGTATGACAGGTAATGCTTAATTGATGTAATTAATACATTATGACTCAAAGCCCCTTTTGTGGGAAGATTCCTGGGATTCTGAATCAATAAGTAATAACCAGGAAATATATTTTATAGAAGATAAAATATGACCTTTAGTTTGAGTGATAGTGTCTTGCTTGAAGTCCATGGGTGTCATAGAAATCACTCAGCCAGTGTAGGCAGAAGGCACCTGAACTGGAAAGAGGCAGAATATGTCATAGTCTTATCAGGGGTTACACTCAGGCATTAAGACCTGGTAAGAATCCAAGTGACCTTGCTTTGCTTTTCTCTTTCTATGTGGGTAACTTAGTTCCCTCACTGGGCTTCACATACACACCTCCATTTCTCTTCCTATTTCCTCTGAAATCAGCTTTGTGTACTTTTCTGTACATGATGGAAGATTATAATTTACACCTCAAACTCCCAAGTTTTTGCATCCTCAAACAGTGCCTAGCAAATAGTGTCTGGCATCTCATAATCCTGAATTCAATATTCTAAAAAAAGGAGAGAAGGAGAGTCTGACTCAGCTGAGTAATATCACATATCTTTTCAGGTCATAAAAAGGTGATCATCTTGGATAAATGTCCATAAAAGGATCTCCTAAGCAAAGGAGTAGTCCAGGCAGGTGCAGAATATTCAGGTGGAGTTTGAACAGGTAGTAACAAAGCACCGAAGGGAGCATTGATATGTGAGAGGGAAAATCACGTTGTAGAATTATGTGTGCCTTTCTACAATTGGCAAACTTCTATCAGGGAAGAACATCTTACTGAAAGGTTTAATTCTGACAGCATTCCAAGTTGAAAAAACAAGTAACCAAAGTCATCGAGAGTGGTAAAAATCCTTGCCTTGATTTCCAGTCTCCTCCGAATCATTTAATACTGCTCCCATGTTCTGTTAAAAGCTGGAGCATTGCATTGAGCTGGAGTCTAGAGGTCAGGGAGACATCAGTCTCTTCTCAGTGTCAAAACAAAGACAGGAGCTAAGTCAGGAATCAAGGCAGATCAACAGGCTTGAAGTATGGAAGTGGACTCTGTATCAGGTCAGTCGCTATGTGAAAATAAGGGATTTCAGGCTCCTAGAATTGGCAACCCATCTGAAAGGGAGAGAATCCAGGTCAAGATTAAGCAGCATCTTAATTGGTCTAGGTCAAAAAAAGGACATGATCTTCATTATAAGAATGGATCTTTGGTATGTGGTTTACTTGGCTGGAGAAGGAAAAGGGAAGAGATGATGAAAAGCGGGGTAGATCCTGACAGTTGACAAATTCCCACCATTCAACAGATGGAGGAGTCAGCAGCATAGGGAAAAGTTGAAATCATGCATGGTTGAAATCATGAAGAGAAATAAAATATGCAGTATGAGTGAGGGCAAGCAGAGTATGAGGAAAAAAAGGTCTAGGACTGGCCTTGAGGAATACGTGTATGTGTGTGTATATACTAATATATGTGCATGTGTGTGTGTGCATATTTTTTTTTTTAGTCAAAAAGTCAGTGTAGAACAGGGAGTTGTTTCGCCACAAATCAAAGGGTAGGTGGGGGTAGGAGCAATTCAAGGAAGGGGAAAGGATGTGTCAGAAATAGTAGAAATATGAAGAAAAATGAGACTGGACAAAAGGCCATTGCATTGCATTTGGCAATAAAGAGGCTATTAGTGACCTTTGAGAAAGCAGAAACAGGAGATTGGTTTGATCAGAACTAGATTTCAAGGGGTTATAATATTGAGTGGGTGTGAAAAATCAAGGCAACATTCATTAATCAGTCTCCTCAGATGCTTGTCAGTGAAAAAAGAAAGAATTAGAAGATATTTAGAGGGATTAAGGGGATATGTTTTTGAAGCTAGCGGAGACACAGTTTTTAGAAATGATGCCTGTCACCACCTTTCCTAGTCCTTAGTCTCATGTGTACTATTTCTCTAATGAACCATTAGTCCACTGAGCCCCCTTCCCCTGACTTTCTAATGCTTATTTGTTTTCTGGTTTGCATAACCTCCACTTGTCCATCATGGATACAACTTCAAAGGAGACAAACTATAAACCTACACATTTTTAGGAGGATTTGGAGAAACATCATGGAAACAGTTGATTTAGTGCCACTAAGGAATTATCTGAGAATTCAATTTACTTTATATACTATCCTTAACATGGATAACAGGAGATGGTCATTAATTTTAGACTAGATTTAGGAAAGAGATGAATCATTTGTGTAACTATTTCTTACAATTTATGCCTCCATGGCCAGTAAAATTTCAACTAGCATTCTAATAGAAGAAAGGAAGCAAACAGACAAAAACAACAATAAAAAGCAGACTCCACAAAATCTCGAAGGCTGAGTTCTCAGGATTAGAGAGAGAGGAAAATACAGAAATAAGGTTTATTATCCTTTTGTAGTTGGTAGTGTCTCACTAACCTGATGTTGAAATTAGAGGAAACAAGGAAAATGAGTTCAGTGAATGTATTATGGTTCTCTTGAAGAACAAAATCAACAGGAAGTGTGATTATAAAAAGGGGATTTATTAGATTGGCTTACATGACCAGAAGCTAGATAGTCCACAATGGCCGTCTGTAGCTAGAGAGCTAGAAGAACCAGCAGCTGTGAAGTGCAGTCTCAGAACAAAAAAGATCAATAGTGCTACCCTAGTCTGAGACCAAGGCTTCTGGAAACTACCTGAAGAATCACTAGCAGAGTCCACTTTAGAAGAATGAAGAAGTGAGAGCCCAATATCCTCAGACAATCGAAGCAGCAACCAAGAACCCTTTCAAGAAGAGCCGAGTTTGCCTCTGCATCTGCTTCCTTATTCTTCCAACTTTTATTCCATCCTATTGGGGCATGCCTCCCATGCTAAAGGAGGGGCTCCACTTCAGTTCCTTTCCCACATTCCAATCAATCCTGGACATGCCCTTATGGACACACCCAGAGACTTCTTAATCATCTGCATCTCTTAATCCAATCAAGTTGACAATTCAAATTAACCATTACAGTGAATATTTAGGAGTTTAATTTTTTGACCAAAGGTATTTCTCAGTTACATATTAGCATTTTCCCTGACATTGACATTTTTATCTTCATGTTTCCTCATGTTGTACAGTAACCAATTCTTTTAAAAAGTTTCTGTGAAAATAGTAGCAGAAATGAAAGAATCACTGTCCCTGGTCTGACCCAGCCTTTGCATGCAGACAAGTCTGGAAATAGGCAAGATGCTTGCTTACACATATACATATCCTCAGTCTAGAGCGGTGGTGATATTTATGTATCCTTATTCTGGAGGGGCGGTGAGCTCTGTGACCCTCAAGGTTTTCATCCATTCTTTAGCTGTTCTAGAGTAAGTCAGTGAAGGATTTGCTTACCCTGACACAAAGATATTAAAAGCACAAATGTGTTAATCAGAATTATTCCCATATGATGCTTTTTGAATGAAGATACCTTTTCCTTGGCCAAAGTTTGTTGGTTGATTAACTGAACAGCACAATTTGAAGCAACTTCTGTAACTTCTGTTTTATTTTATTTAGCCAAAATTACTTTAACAAAAGATAAAAATAGAGAGGTTGAGTGGACATAAACACCACCTTCCCTCCAATCGGTAGTGGGGTGCGGGTCCAAGAGGGTGGAAGTAGTGGGACCACAGGAACACAATTCTCCCATATTACTGTCAGATTACCAGTTTGTGAATTGAAGAAAGGAAGCTGATTATAGGATCCATGGACCAATTTAATTTTAAAACAATGTTTAGAGAAATCCTTTATGTTTCTTTAGGTTGCAGAGTAACCAGCTCATTTTTAAAAGTGGCTTTAAAAATAGTAGTAGAAATGACTGAATCACTCTCTTTCTCTGAAAATAACTGAGAATAACACTCATGGGGATGTGTAGTCTGGTCATATTTGTTTTGTTATTTTAGATTTGTTATATATTAAGAGCTGCCATTTATCAAGAGCTTACCAGGTGCCAAACATATGATTTTAAATCCTTCATATTATACTCATCAAAACCAAGAGAAGAGGGGATGAAAAGCCTTATTTTGCAAATGAGGAAAGCAGAGCTCTTTCTAAGATGATATACCTGGTAGATAGAAAGGACTGAAGCCAGGCACTTTGCCTTGTGGATTGATTGTCACAAACATTCTGCATTCTGCTACACTAAGCCACACTGAGGCTTCTGTGTAATCCCTGAATGATATGCAGGCCACAGTTGTGGGTCATTTTATTAATTTTTTTGACGTATTGCCAGAGGCTAGCTTCAACAGATATTGATAGCGTTGGTAGTTTTGTCTCCAGTTTTCTTTTTATATGTTTTCCCTCTGCTTCTGTAGCTAATCAGTACCTTTCAGCATGACGCATATTTTAGATTGTTATTTCTGGAGAACTCTTTCACCTTGTAATTGTCACTTTTGTGCCATTTTTCTGAAATGATTACCATGTTCGTATCTTTGAGGAGTGGTGGCCATTTTGCTGTGACGCTAATAGTGACAAGGGTATGTCTTCGTCCGCTGTGTGTCACCAATCAATGGTGGTGTTTTTCTTTGATGGAGTCCATCATAATTGCTTCTTGTGAAATCATGATCATTAAAAGGGTTATAAATGAAATCTATACTTTTTTTAAATTCAAAAAAATTACTCTAATCAATGTGATATGGGTGCCCTTATTTCCTTTATGCCATTCTCTGTGATAATCTGCATTCATTATTTTTCCCTCTGATAGGCATGTTAATGTTTACAGTTCTGGGATTTGTTGATATTACAAAAATGGTCAAGCAGCTGCCTCCATTGATAATATTGCTGACTTTCCTCAGGACATCTTAGGAATAATTTGTTCTTTATGGTTCCAATAAAGCTAGCCATTCCTTCCTTCCTCCACAGAGAGTGAATGATCACTTTTCTGCTTTTGACATTCAGAGCAAAACAGTGACAGCATTGTAACAGATAGGGAAGAGTGATGTGGAAGAGTTGGAATTGATGCTTAGTGTCCTTTTCTTGAACTATCTTAAACTTTGGAAGGGAAAAAGAGCTTTTAATTGTCAGCATCTAATAATAAGTATCCATCTCTTAAATAACAATATTATGGTTCCATCATTCACAACGTGACCTCTGTGCTATACCTAAAAATAATTCCAATTGTTTGAATTTTTAATTTAATATATAAAGCATATGCAAAATGTATGCTAGCTAACAACATTTTTCATTTATTTTCATGTTATTTTTAATTTTAACTAAAATCATTTTACTGTCTATGGAATGAACATCAGTCCCTAAGTTTGATAAATGAGACCATTCTTAATGAATTTTGTTTGGGTCCAAAAACCACAAGTAACAAAGTAGGTAATTATAGCTATATAGTTATAGCTTTATGCTTTAACATGCAATTTAGTAAAAACATGTAAAAACACTTCTTAGAAATAAACAGTATATTTATACTTCTAATTGGTCCACACATTTTATCAGATATATATCATTGATGTGAGGTAGGTCAGTATTATCTATTACTAGGGCTTCAGAGGCAGTTCAGTTGCTTTGCCCAGGATTATACAAGGAGCTGATAACACAGCGAAGACTTGAAAATATATCTGCTGATATCAAGAATAAGGTTTGCTCTCCTTTAGAAAACCCTAGCAAGGCAATTTGAAATAGCCAAAGGCATCAGAATTGTTCCCTGTCTGGTTCTTCCACTGATGCAGTCTCAGCTATCTTGGTGTTCCCAGGTCGCAAGGTTTCCTGATTAGCTCTGCAGTGTTCTGTTCCTCTGGTCCACCCCACTGGGCTTCACACCCTCATCTGTTCAGTGACTTTCAATTTGTTTTTGCAATATTTTGTTCTCTACTAGAGAGTCTCTAAGTGGGTATATCAGGTGGGATGGAGCCACTGGGAGCTGTACAGGAGTACTGTGGCACCCACCCAAGCAATCAGTAGCAGTGATTTTGATGGCATTATGTGGTAAAGTTGCCCTCTTGAGCCATACTGCAGAGCATAAAAGTATGGAATATACTAGGTTGGAGAGGAGGGCATGCAAATAATGGAAATCCTCAGCAGTAGTTCCAAGTATAGTCAACACAGTACCAGGGAAATATCAGAAGGGGCAGAACAGGAAAGGAAGAGTGATACATTGTACAGTTCTATGAGAAATGATCCTGGAAAAATACCTTTGAAAGGAAAAATAAAATAGAAGCTGTGCATTAGATTTCCCCAGAATTTAAGATTTTTATGAGACTTAATAGTATGAGGTTATATTAAACTAATTAAGAAAATATAAGAAACCTTCTTGGCCTTGGTACAGCTTGGTCTCCTGCAGAACCTTGGAGTCCTCTGGCTATTAGTGCTACCCATGTGGCTTGACAGTAACTCACATAATGGTGGAGTCTCTTCACTCAGTCCTTTGCCTCTCCCAGTGCCACCTAGTGTGGGACTCTTAACTTACTCGCTGACCCCTGGAGTTTTTTATGTTGTCTGTACAATTATCAGGTTCTATGTTATAATAATTTATAAGCCTCTGAATATTTTTCTTAAATTCAAGTATATAAGAAAGTACTTGATTATATTAGCTCATTATAACCAATATGTAATACCATCATGCTCTCTATCTCTATCTATTTTGAAAACCACACATAGAGGCTTTCTGCTAAGCTGCCTTAATCACCAGGAAGTCCATGGATGACAACCTTTTCTTCTAGGCTTGATCAAAATCAGCTGGCCATGTATTCCCAAGCAGAGTGCTTCCTGCATCAGAAGTCCTTAAGAATCTCTGTACAGATGAATGATGTGATAAGAGTCATTTGCTTTTCACAGAATTGTATTAATTATCTTATTCAGTAATCACCAGTTGGATGCAGTGATGATGAGTCAGTACATGGGCCTTACTGGACCAGCATTTGATATGCACCACTGAGTCATCCAGTATTTTTTTCTTCAACTTCATCATCTTTAGTCTCATGACTCCTGTGCTTCAGCTAAATCAGTGTGTTATACACTTTCAATTTCTATATGCTATAGTGTTTTTATGGTTTGTCTACCAAAGATTTAGGTGTTAGAGGCATGGTCCTAGGTGTGGCAGTGTTGAGAGGTGGTGTGGACCCTCAGAGGGAAGTACTATAGGTAGTTTTACTGAGACCTTAAACTAGTTTTCCATGCAGTAAGTTATCACAAAACTGGCCTCTTGCTGCTCTGTGTGTATCTTCTTGTCCTACCACATGATTCCTCTCATAGGCTCCCACCATTGTGCCACACACCAAAATGTGAACTAACTAAAGGGATCCTTGGCAGAGCCGATGTCATGCTCTTTGGACTTTCCTCCTCCAAAAGTGTGAGCTAAATAAAATTCTTTTTTTAATAAAGTGTCCAGGCTCAAATATTTTGTTACAGCAATGGAAAATGGACTAATAGACTATAATTTTCTTCTCTGCCTTTTAATAGACCCATCTTTCTCTGAAAAGCTCTTTCTCTCTTTTTCTCCAGAGAAAATCATGTTTTATCATGTTAATTTGTTTCATTAATACAATACTCACTCCACTAGAACTTGCCTACTTGAAATCCCAAGAAATTAACCCTTCCTTAACAAGTACTTTCTTCAGTTCATGTTCCCTCAGACTTTATATTGTAGAATGTTGATCTTTAAAGTAATAACCATTTTTATTCTTTAGAAAATTTCATGCTTTTTTGGCCCCTTTTCTGCTGAATTTGAAAGCTCCCCAGTCTGGGCATTTTTATATTTTCTATACCCTTGTATAGTTCTTAATTCCATATAAAAAGTGCTCAGTAAACTCTTATTTATTTATCTGTTTGTTCATTTATTCATTTATTTATTGGTTTTTTGCTTAGGGCCCAGCTAAGTTGCTGAGGCTGGCTTAGTAAACTCATAACAGAACTAACTACATGACTTTGCAAGATTGGCGTGGCACGTGTACCCTGAGGCTCTTTGGAAGTTTTGAGATATATGATAGAGATGGAAAAATGAGTATAAGAGCATAATTCAAAAAGCTGAAGAAAATCAGCAAGTATTTTTCAAATTTTAAAATTCCCCACTAAGGTAAGAAACAACAACAAAAAACAAAATGACTAAAACAAACAAAAACAGAGAATATAGGGCTTAAAGCTAGCATCGAATGAAAATTATTCCAAAAAATAAATTAATGCTTGTGAGAAATGTGTGTTATATAAATTCTTTTTCACAATTTGAATAAGACAGCAAACCTAGGTTGGAATTTGACCCGTAAGAGTTGAATTACACAGTGTAATTATTTTTGTTAAGTCTATGTAACATGGACATGTAATGTAGATGAAAATGATATTTTCCAGAAAAACATGTATGGAAGGAATATGTGTAAAACTCCAGCATCAGGTGCATTTTTATTTTATTTTATTTTATTGCAATAACTCTTGGAACTATTCACATAGGTTTCCAAAAATAAATGATCAAAAACCCAAACCTTATTAAAAAGCAATTGATATGAAATAAAGATTGATGAACCTAACTTGAGACTGAAGCATTGCAATAAAGTGCATTTTCTGTTCAAGGAAAAACACTGAAATAAGACTTCTCTATGATTTGAAGATATTTGGCAGAAATTGTTCTGTCTTATAAAATGAACAAAATGAAATTTTATCTTCTTGATGATTCAGAAGCATGCATTACTTTAAACAAGTTTGTGAATGTAGGCAGAGTTCAGTTAGCTTAGAAGCTGAATAAAGAAGAGCAAATCAAGTTTCCCAAATGATTATAGACTCCACAATGTACAAGGATCCATTTTTGGAGAGCTGTGTTGGAAAAGCACACTTTTACTTACATTATACATATAAAACATGCAAATGAAGACAAATAACAGGAAATAATTTCTGAGCACTTCATTAAAATATAAAATTTATCACCTCATAAACTCCAAAAGGCATTATTTTAGAGGTTAGAGAAAGGGAGATACTTCTTTAGAATAATTAGAAAATGTCTTCCAAGGTAGGTAAAAATTTAGATCTGGTTAGTTGTGAAGATTGGAACTAGTAAAATGTCATTAGATGGTTTAATGGAAAAGCAAATTGAAAAATGTGGATATTCACAGAGTAGAGAAAACCAAGTTAGAAGTAAATATTATTCTTTATTTTTAAGAATGACATTAGAAAACTGGCAGATTTACAGAAAACAAGTTATTTCAAATATCATGAGTACATCAATTTTACTGGTCTGGAAGGAAGATGAGACCAGATTAAGAAGGAATTTAAAGGTCAAGCTGAAACATTCAGAGTTTATTTGGAAGTTGTTCCTATAACCCAGCATTGAAGACTTCTGAGGAGTGAAGACATGGAGTGGGTTTTAGGAAGACAAAGCTGGCGGCAGTGTAGTGTTGAGTATAAACTCAAAATCCAGCCGCGATGAAGGATTCATGAAGATGAAGTTATAGGCCAGGAAGTTAAGAACAGAGAATTAACTATTATTGAGTGAGATTTTCTTTTGTAAGTGGCACTATATGAAATGACTCTTTATTAAAGACACTAGTGAAACTTCAGAAGAACTACAAAATAGGTACAATTTTCCCATTTTGTAAGTGAAAAAGTAGGTTTGGAAAGGTTAAGTAATCGACCAAGTAAATGCTTAGGAAACAGCTGAGCCAGAATTCAAGACAAGTTCCGTCTGACTTCAAAAATCGAAGCTCTTAACAGTATAATGTAACAAAAATAACATTTGAAAATGTTGATAAATGATTAGCAATGAAGTACAGGTGGGTGGTCAGATTTTAAAAAACAAAGTAGAATCAAAGATAACTGCCTGGGAGTGAGCACACTTGCACAGGTAATTGCTTTTATATTTAATCCATCTGAACATCTAATATTTTGGTTTAGGTATAAATTTTGGGAGATATACCATTACAAATAAAAGATTGGAAAAGAAAGGATCACATATTTAAAATTCTAAATAACTTTTATCAAAAAGAAATACACAGGAACCCACAGAAGCAAATCCAATCAGTTTCCAAATGTTTTCCTGTTATGGTGTAACCCTTATGTTGACCTGTCAGAGAGTTTGAAACCATGTTGATGTTTAGTTAGAAGATGTTTGTGGCTGCCTTCATTGATGGCACCACATTTGTCAAGTTTTAGACTGAAAATAAATATGCATGCTGTAAATTCAATCCTGCATGGAGTAAAAAATAGGAAATTTTAATAATTTGAGTATCAGAGAATATCAGAACCCCTGCCCAGATTGAAAATTGGGATATTAATTTTACATGTGTTTTATTGTCTGAAAATCTTACATATAAAAACAGAGTAAAGATCTAAAAATTGAGAAGAAAGACATCTGATCAGTCAGAAATTCATCTCACAATGCGTAAGCATTGAAGATGAGGTATTGTTGTTCATGAGAATTCAGACCTTCTCTTAAATGATATTTGTTCTTTTCCTATTATTTAGATGCATATTTAATGATCTTTACTATCAAATACAACCAATGAGGACTCATGTCACCTTCTTAACTTTAGTATTGCATATAAATCATATTACATCGTAGTACCAAAGATGGTGTTCATATTGACTTCCACTTAAAAACTACTTAAAAAGTCCGGTTGGCTTATAACAAAGTTTAGATTTTTTTTTCCAACCCCAGGATTTAATATTGAGAGGAAATGTCAGCATTTAAATGGAAATTTCCAACCCAAGAAGAAATTTTACTTGTATACAATGACAATCTTGTTTGATATTGTATTATAAGGTATTTAGTGTAATGAGCATAACATTTAAAAATTAATTTGTTGTGAAGACAGTTTACATGTTCCAAAACATGGCCATTGTTTTTTTTTCCAGTTTTATTAATTTATCATTTCCATCTCAAACAATTCACCCACCTAAAGTATACATGGAATTTTTGTTAGTATATTCACAAGATTTTGCAGTTATCACAACAATCTAGTTTTAGGACCCCTTCTCCCCCTATACACACTAAAGAAAGTAAAGAAAAGAATCCCTTCACCCATTAGCAGTGACTGACCATCTTTACCTGGCCCCATTGCCACAGTCCACCACTAGTCTACTTTCTCTATAGTCTTTTCTGGACAATTTATGTCAGTGGAATTATATACTTTGTAGTCCTTTGCTGCTGCCTTATTTCATAATATGTTCAGGGTTTATTTATGTTGTATCATATATTAGCAATTCATTCTTTTTCTATCAAATAACACTCCAGTATATGGATATGCCACAATTTTCTATCCTTTCATAAGTGGCTATATATTTAATTGTTTCTACTATTGTAGATAATGATGCTATGATTATTTGCTAATGAGTTTTTGTGAGGGTGTATGCTTTCATTTCTTTTTTTAATTTTTTAAATTTTTACACACTTCATTTTGATTCATTGTACACAAATGGGGTACAACTTTTCATTTCTATGGTTGTGCATGATGTACATTCATACCATTCATGTAATTATACGTGTGCATAGGGTAATGATGTCTGTCTCATTCCACCATTTTTTCATACCCCCACCGCTCCCCCTCTCATTTCCCTCTTCGTAACCTAAAGTTCCTCCATTCTTCTCTCACCTCCCCACCCCCACAACCAGATTATGTATCATCATCCACTTATCAGGGAAAACATTCGGCCTTTGTTTTTTGGGATTGACTTATTTCACTTAGCATGATATTCGACATTCCATCCATTTTATTATTATTCTTTGTGGCTGAGCAGTATTCCATTGTGTACATATACCACAGATTCTTTATCCATTCAGCTGTGGAAGGGCATCTAGGTTGGTTTCACAGTCTAGCTATTGTGAATTGAGCTGCTATAAACATTGATGTGGCTGTGTTACTGTAGTATGCTAATTTTAAGTCCTTTGGTTATTAACCAAGGAGTGGGATAACTGGGTCGAAAGGTGGGTCCATGACAAGTTTTCTGAGGAATTTCCATACTGCTTTCCAGAGTAGCTATACCAATTTGCAACTCCACCAGCAATGTAAAAGTGTGCCTTTTCCCCACAGCCATGCCAGCATCTATTATTGTTTGTATTCTTGATAATAGCCATTCTAATTGGAGTAAGATTTGAATATATACCTTTGAATATATACCTTTGAACTGGTATTTTGGGATGTATTTAATTTTCAAAAGCATCAAAATTTTGTCAGAAGTAATGAAATGAATTAGTGTTGATATATATTGGAAGGATGAAATTAGTAACCTTCCCTATCCTTTCTTCATTAGCTTCTCCAAATAATCAGAAGTAATAGTCTATCATTCTCAAATCTCATACCATTTTTGCATGCTTACAAACATAAAACATGTATAAGAACATTGCAAATACAAAATCTAATATGAATTAGAAAATTCATTAGAAATCTATTAGAATTTTCATTAGAAAACATTACAAAATCTAACATGCATATGAAACTTGCATGACTTACATAAATGGAATCATGCTGACATTTGCATTTCTCTGCAATGCAAAGTATTTTTCTCATTTAGAAACCTTATCATGAGTATTCCCTCTGTCCAAAAGATCTATCTTTGTCTTATTTTTTCTAATGACACAACATTCCATAACATTATTATGACAAAATTTATGTGAACATTTGTCTCTCATTAGATATTTAATTTTAGGTGTTTCCCCTTCAAATCTTTTTTGGGTACAAAGGTATAATAATCATCCTTATATGCATGTTGTTTGTAAATAATGCAAGTTCTGTAGGCTACATTCCCCAAAGCAAGATGACTTAGTCAGTACTCATCCTTAATTTTAATGAAGGTTACTAATTTTTTTTAATTTTTTGTTGTCAATGGACTCAATATTATTTCTCTATTTTTTTATGTGGTGTTGACAATTGAACCCAGGACCTCACATATGCTCGGCAAGTTCTCTACCACTGAGCCACAATCCCTGCCCTAAGTTTGTTTTTTTTATGCATAGCAATTCATACTTCAACCAGCAAATCAAGAGTAACTGTTACATAGTCTGTCACCAGCACTGGATATAGTAAATCTTTTTAAATTTGCCAATTTTATTTGTATTTTGTTATTGATTTAATATGCATTTTTTACTACAAATGAAATGCAGTATCTTTTCATATGTTGATGAGCAATTTAAATTTCTTCCATGAATTGCTAATTCTCTCCTTGCCCTTTTTCTATCAAGTCTGATTCTTATAACAACTTATTGGAACTTGTTATACATTAAGAACATTTATTTTCACTTATAATTTGTGTTGTAAATATTTTACAATTGATGTTTGACTTCATTTTTGTAGTCCTCTATCTAAATTGCTTGTAGCATATTCATATATATCCATTCTTTTTGCTTTTTAGTCACTGCTATCTACTTACGAAGTATTTTTCTTCCTGCTAGTGATAGAAATACTTTCATACTCTTTCTTTCTTAAGTGCATTCCAACTAATATTATACTTATGCAAAGTACATATTATTTCTGTGGTATTCAGTAATACTACTGATGTTAATGTAATGTTCATCATTTTCTTCATGAATAATTTTATATTGAATAATTCATAAAATTTAAATTATTTTATAAAGTGAATACAATTTCAAAATAAGTATTGAAAAATTATAGTGTGTATTATAAATGTTTAATTTAAAACACATTAGTTTAAGCATTCCTCAACATAAAATTTAAAAAATGCTACAATATTTTTATTAAAAAGGGACAAATCTGATTCATGATGCTTTGACATAAAACATCTCAACTTATAAACCTAGAAATTATTTTGATGCTTTCTATTTATTGGTACCTTTCAATGGACAATGGAATCTATTATTTGTAAAACTGTGAAATCTTTAAGCCCATGGAAAATTTGAGACCTCTGGACCTCTGGAAAGTACTTTGTTGGGATGAGAGAATTGTGGAGATATTACCAGCACAGAAACTCTTTTTGCACAACCATCCTTGATCTTTTTAACTTCCAAGCTGTGCTTTCCTTGATTCTATTCAGAATATTAAAATATACTTGGAATTAAATGATTAATTAATGTTAATATTTTATGAGAAAATATATTAAATCCTGTCTTTAATACAACTCATGGAGTAAGTACATTAATTTAGACAACTAGGAGAGATTGGCTCTTTCAAATAAGTACTTTTGGTATGTATTTGAGACTTTAAACAGTGCCTTTAGGTTTTTCGATCTTATACTAACATTTAATTTTTTCCTTCATTGCACTGGAAAGATCAGTATTTGAAAATGGCTTATTCATACTTTTTTAAAATATCATAACTTTTGCTCAAATAAAAAAAATATCTTAAATAAAACTCCCATGGCTTAAAGAGAAAATTATACTTTCCTTCTCAAAAATGTCCCCAAAAAACAACCGAAGAGCAACAACAACAACAATAATAGCAACAACCCCCCCAAAAACCCACTCATGTCCTACCAGTGAATTGACATAGAAATTTGTTTGAGAGAATAAATGTATCTCCTAATTTCCTTATTATTTCCAATTGTAAAAATTATGGTTATTTTAGATGACTCCTTTTTCACCCACTTTATTCTGGTGTATTGCAAGAACTTTTTCAAATCAAGTATTTTAAAATTCTTTTTGTGCTGTCTACTGAATATAGAGTGTATCTCTGACTCTTGATGAATTTGTAATGAACTTGGAGACATAAAATGTACATTCAGAATGGTAGTAAGTAGAAAAATAGGAGGAAAATGTAAAAGAGTGGTTAGGTGGTATAACATCATCTACGAAAAGTAGAAATATAGAAAAGGATGCAGCATTTGAAGTTTGATAATTATTAAAAACTTAAAGCAAATACATGATTTGCATTCTGAATTTTTTTTTTGCTTAAGGAGTAGTTACACAGCAGGTAACATCAGAGCTAAAGGAAAGAATTGGAAATGAGTAGCTGTTCTTGCTTAGAAGTTGGGTAGCAGACATTTGAGACTAAAAGTTTACAAAGTTATTGATTTTTATGAGTTTCACAACAGGATGAGTATTTCAATAACATTAAACAGTTTGAATTATACAAAATATAAACAAAACTTTTTAGGTGAGCACTGCATTCTTCAAATTTATACATGATGATCATTTAAAATAAAATATGAAAAATTCTTTATAAATTTCTTCTTGAATGCTCAACCCAAAAATCTGACACACATGTATACACACACACACACACACACACACACACACGTTAAATGGGCTCACAAAAAAATTCATTCAGATAGAGGTCTATGATCAATGCTTTCTTTTTTAAAGCCATAAGGGAGGACTTCATTTGCTCCATGGTGTAGAACAGAACTACCTATAACTTATCCTTTATTTGCCAAAACAAAAGTTTTAATTATCTGATCAACTTTTCATAAGAGTAGCTCTTTGTCACCCATCTTACCTATCTCCTCTGCATTCAGCCTTTTGTCCTCTTACTCTGTTAGGGATTTTTCCCCTTCTTCAAAGCATTTGTCAACACATGTCATTAGAGCATATAATTTTTTATTTTATTTTCCCTCTCCCTGTAGTATAAATATCATGAGAGTGTAAATATCATGGCTTTGTTTCACTACTGGATCTTATTCCCAAGAGTATGAAGCTCATGGCAGTGGTGACTAACCATTGCTGAAGGATTGAATTCGTTATACATCACTCATTATACATTGAGTGATGTTGAGAAAATATGGTTACACTTGAGAAAAAAATGGAAAACAAAAATACTAGGGCTCTTACAACTTCATATTTCAAAGTAAATGCCTAGATTAATAAAGTTTATAAAATATGGTTATGAAATAGAATAAGAAATCACATTTTAGGCCTTCAATAATAGAAAATCTCAAAAAAGAAAAGTTATAATACTGTCTGAAAGATTGTACACCCAAATCTATTTTAAACAAAATAAATCCAAGTGCTTATCTGATAGAAATGTATCCTATAAATATATAAAGGAATAATATTCTCAAATAAAATTAGTTTTTACCAATCTTGATTAAAAAATATTCAGTCTATCTAAATGAGTAATCTAAATATTAGGTAAAAGTCTTTAAAATCCCTAAAGGCAATAAAGATGACCACTATATGTATGGAAAAAATATTATATCTTGTTTGTCATAAAGTCAAATGAAAAATGAAACCTTAGGACTACTTTTTGTCTGTCATTATGACAGTGTTTTGGGCGGATTGTGAGAAAACTCTAAACTCTAATACATTGCTTTGAGAAGATGTATTCCCACATTTTTAGAAAAGAAATTTGAAATAGTGACAAGCTTAAAAAAAATTCTTACCTTATTGGTCATGGACTTCAATTCCAGAATCAAGTAAAGGAAATTTTTGGAGAAGTGGAAAACAACTGAATATAAAAATCTTCCTCAGTGCGCTAGGTTTTAAGGTTACAAAAGCGTTGTATTATTATTAGCAATAATAATTCAATGATCAGGAGATAATTATGTACCATAATAAATATTCAGTGTTTGAAAATGACACTATGTGGACTTTTACTGTTACTGGAGTTTTTTCATTATATAATATGATGTGAGAAAATAAGTGTAATTCAAAACTACATATCTGCCATTTTATCTGTCTGCTTACCTAACTACCTACCTTTCTATACACTATACATATATATCACACATAAAACCATGAATTGTAATATTTATCTTTGAATTATGTCATTACGCATTGACTTTTTACATTTACTTTTATGATTTGTAGAATCAAGATTATTCTGTGTTGGGTACATACTATGCTTATACTCTTGAAAAGAATTAATGAATGTTACTTAAAATGTTCATACTATATATTATACTGCATATTATATTTTGGATATGAGGTGTCCCACAAAATCTCCTGTTAATGCAGGAATTTTTAGAGATGAAATGATTATATTAACCTAATGACTCCATTCTTCCATTCTATTAGCTGGCTAGTAACTGTGGGCAGCTGGGGCATGGCCAAAGGAGGTGGTCACTGGGAGCATGCTCTGGAAGGGTCCATCTTCTCTGTAGTCACTTCACCCTCCCTGCCCCTCTCTGCTTCCTTCCCCCACCATGAGCTGAGCAGCTTTCCTCTACTGGGCCCTTCACTCATGATGTGCTGCCTCACCTCTGAGTTGAGGGCAATGGAGTCTGCTATCTACGGACTGAGACCTCTGAAACCATGAACCCCAAATAAATTTTCTACCTCTTGGTTGTACTTTTCGGGTATTTTGGTCACAGAAATGCAAAGGGTAACTAAATCACTATACTGAAGAGTGCATTTATAGCATAAAAATGGTGGATGGCTTTGCCAGTCTTTTGGGGCATAAACTTAACCTATTTATTTTTAAGCAGAAGGCAATAAAATTAACTGTCCCAAGAATGCATTAGATATTAACTTTCTCATTATGTGTTTTCTGGTAAAACTCTTATTTTCTGAATATAGTTTTACATTTAGGACAGTATAAAACCTGAATAAATATAAAATGTGATGTCATTCTTTAGAATACATGGTATTAAAATAGAATTTATATCTATTACCAGGTTTAATTCAGAATTTTTAACCTCCGCCTTCATTGTTCAACTATGGTCTTCCAAAAAAAAAAAATCCCATTTTATCATACTGTGTGATTTTTCAATTCTGTTGTCTTTTGTAACACTAGGTAATCAAGGTAGCAGAAATATTGATTTGTTAGTGTATTAATTCTTGTCAAAGTGTACACTAGCTCTACAGCACCATTTATTTTCCAGATTTTTGCTGCATATTTTCCTTTTCTGAAAGAGTTTGTCTAACATAGGATACTGTGGTATTTTTATGGGAACAAATTTTGTATTTTGAGAGTATTTTTCCTTTGAAAAAAATCTATTTTTACTATATTACGTAGATAAATAGTAAGAACATTTCCTTAATAATTGACAATCTTATTTAGAGTCACCTGAAATCAAGTCTGGAAAAATGCCAAAGAGGACATTAACCAAGTAAGGGAAATTAACTAAAGTTAAGAAAGCTGAATTTCAGAGGGAACTTAGGAGGTCAAGAAGTACATATTTATAACTGTTGCTCTTGTTTAGATTAGATTCTTTTTTATTTCAACAAACTGTAAGAAAAAGAATAACATAGTTTTTAGAATGGAGCCCATAATAGTGTTTGAGAAGTTAATGGCCTATCATTCCATAGTTTTAAACTGATAAATTTTATTTATTCACAATAGAAAACTGTATTTGGTTACCTAGGAAAGAGGATGTTTGGTAGTAATAGAATCAAAATTATTTCCTGAATGCTACTGAAAAGTTTATTATACATTAATCCTTTATGGGCATTTTGGTTACACAAATACTTAATTTATTTCTTACTTTTTTATAGTGTAGCCAAAGAAGAGTATTTTTAAAGATAAACACCCACAGTAAAGATTTAAATGGTTTTGAAAACTCCAAAACTTTATCAAACTTTAATTCCAAGATGGCTGGGTACAATTGCAAAATCAAACATTGTTTTTTGTGAAATTACTCAGAAGAGTTAATGGGTGAATTAATCTCACTGTATTTTAACTGCTTACTCTAAATAAAGCACAATTAACATAACTCTATTATACTTGTGATCCTCTGAAAATGTAAGAGTAATTGCCTGAAAAACTTAACTGAGTTCCTATTTACAACTGTCAGTTTACTATTTGATGACAAATAATAAAGCTATGAGGACATTTGTGACAGTTTTCTTACAAAGTAGTTTAAAGTCT
This sequence comes from Glaucomys volans, assembly GCA_020662805.1. NCBI lineage: Eukaryota > Metazoa > Chordata > Mammalia > Rodentia > Sciuridae > Glaucomys > Glaucomys volans. The sequence continues at coordinate 54,390 of JAJEJO010000945.1, read as the reverse complement.
ATTCATTAGCTCTTATTTTCACATAAAAATTTAATGGTTGTTTTCTGTTTTAAGTGAAACTAGTGGACTGAAGTCCAACTAAATATAACTACATTGTATCTAACTTCTGGTAGAACAGTATTACATATAATCTTTCAGAATTTCAGATCTGCTTAGACATGAGTTCTATTATATGAAGTATATATAGTTGTTTTTCATTTTTGTTTTTGTTTTGCTATTAGAAATTAAACCCATAACCTTGTGCATACTAAACATGTGCTCTACTACTGAGATATATTCCAGCCACATATAGTATTTAAAAATATCACTTCTAAAACATGATATATTCCTTTGAGCAAAGACTAATAATAATAATGAGAACAATTGGGGTCAATCTGTATTTACTAATGATAACTGAGCCAGAAAACAAAATTTTAATAATAAATACTTGAGTGATTTTTCAACAGATGAAGAGTTCATATTGTCCCATTTTATTGAGTAAATAGAACACTTACTACAATATAAATTCCTGACAAAAGTAATCCGGTAAAGAGGAAGGAAAAATTAGGGAGAAATCACTATTTGACTTGTTTTTATTTTTTGTTCTTCCAGTACTGGGGTTCAATATAGGGCTTTGTGTGTGCTAAGTGAGTGCCCTACCACTGAGCTACATCCCCAGCCTTTTGGCTGTTATTCTTGTCCTTACTAATTGAGAACAAGAAAAAAACCAGTTCACTCTGAAAAACTAGGAAGAATTGCCCAGTCTGTAAGAAACTAGAACAATCTCCTTCTTGGACCAAAAGCCAAATGTCCTTGGGACATTTACATTTTAAAAGTCTAACCTTTCTGCCCAAAAGGATTGTTATGTAAGGATGTTTGGCACTTGGGACCCTCCAGTCCAGCCCTCTTCCAATAGTTTTTCTAACCTTCCTCCAATATCAAAAGCTCAAAGGCCCTAGTCCAGGAAATTTGTTATGTGAAAGAACCCTGAATGCTTCTTGCTCTGGAGCAAGAATAGACCCTGCTGTGAGAATTGCAATAGTTAGAAGTATGACTTATAAAAGGTGGTTTGTAGTTGGATTTCCTTCCCTTTTTTTTTCCCTCCTCATGCATGGTTATTGAAATTGCCTTTGTGATTGAGTTCTTGGCACCTCAGCTCTAAAAAAGATTTAGATAAATTAAAGGAGCTTCCGAGAAAAGCCACAAAAATGATGAAAGAGTTAGAAGCATTGATTTATGAGGAAAGATTAAAAGAATTACTATGCCTTGGCTTGGCATCCAATCAGGATGTAGTGGCACTCTATAGCTATAAATATTTGTAAATACAGAGGAAAGGAAAAATTCTTTACATTGGCCCAATGAAGCAATATGTTATGCAAGAAAGAGAAAGTTAATACTAGGTGTTAACGTCCCTCCTTCTGGGTTTCCTCTCTAAATATTCTGACCATATCTCTACTAGGAAAGAAATAAGTTATTGACTGTTTGGAATACCTCACTGCCTTATGCTGGGTAGTATGAAGGAAAAAGGAATAAAAATTAAGATTGATTTTTTTTTTTTTTTTTCTGTACCAGTATTTTGGAAACATACCATGTTTCTGAGCTTTCTAGGCCTTGGGGGTTTCTGTCTACCAGTACTGACCATGGTCTTTGTGTAGCTTAGAAATGGCAAGGGTTTGAGCTGCCAGCAGCATAGCTGTGGTGATTCTGCCCACCCCAGCACAATCAACTCTTTGTGTTGCATGGGGTAAAAAGCTCTCCTCATTTATTATGGGCATAGTTATCTCCGCCTTAGCAGCTGTGCATACTGCTAGCTGCAGCTTCTATGGGTGAGCTTAAGCAGACGGGAAAGGCAGGGGTGGGACACCAAGATGCACATTTTCCAGCTGTGCTCAGAAAGGCCTGTCATCCTTCTAATCCAGAAGGATGGAGGAAAAAAAGCAATTCCCATCTTAAGTCTTTCAGAAATAATATACTATTGAGAAGTGAATGGAGATGAAGGAATTGAATTTTATTTGCTTTCTGTGATATGCGTGAGCACCTGTTTAGTTCTGATTCCATTGCATAGAATAAGAAACAAACCACAATTTCCCCCAAAGGAACTTTATTGTATACAGATGGGTTTTCTTCAAATTGACTTGTTGTTTCTTAGAATTCATACATATTATGTGTTACAAGCAGTGTTATAGTTGGTGATTCAATTTTAGATGAGACCACTAAATTCTGTTTAACCAAAAACTACTAATAATTCCATTTTGATTGTACTAGGGAACTTTCTCACTTAGTTATAGAAGAAAATGAACTCTAAGATTCAGCTTAAAATACTAGGAGGACATTTTTCTGGAGGGCCAATTCCCTCAGTGAAGATTTAGGCAGAGCAGATTAGCATCAGCCACTTTTAACTATCTGTATTTGCTTTAAAGGAAGGACCTCATTTGCCTGTCATTCCACAGGAGAACTATTTTCTATTATCTAACATAATTCAGGATTAGTGAATTAGCAGAGTCAGTATTGAAGAATTACATGATACCTTCCCAGTGGAGATGACTCAGATATATTGTTGAAGTAGAATCAGTAAAAGTCAGGAAAAAAAATCACTGGAATAATTATTTGAAATAAAAATAATGAATTCAAACATCTGGGAATGTCAAGATTCTGTTTATGTTCGATCTGTAGTCATGGGTTCTGGTGCAGATACTCTTTTATTCTTTCTTCTTAGACATAGAATTTCCAATAAGCTCATTTTTATGTAAGCAGTTACTATTTAGAAATATATGAATACATACACATATACGGTATAGAAGTCTAAATTTAAACGAGATGCAAAGCAAATAAAGTTTATGTGTTAACATGCATTGAATATTCAAATATATACATTCCAAAGTAGATTAAATGCTATTTTGAAATATTTCTTTCAGCTCATCTATTTTGGTTTTTTTTGAATCTAGATCTGTCTCTCTCTCTCTCCTTCCCTCTCGCCTGTCCTCTCTGTCCCTTTCCTTCCAACTGCTTGTCTTTCTCCTCCTTTAGTTCCTTCTCTTCCTCTTTTTGTCTCTTTCTCCTTATAAAAGAATTGAAATGTTTACCAATTAATTTACCATACTGTGTGACTTTCTATTATAATTTAAAGAACAGGAACTGTTTGAAACTTGTAGTCAGTATTTGATGAGCATACAGAACTGATGCAACTCAGATATTCAAACATGTTTACTAGAAGGGCTGCAAGTGTGTATAAAAGCTATGAACATGAGGTCCACAAATGAGGAAGACATTCTCACATAGATTATTATATTGCCCTGAGATGTTTTAGCTCTCAGCTTTTTCAAAGAGAGAGAAAAGGGACTGTTTTGTGAGTATATGAAATTGTATTATTACCAACTTACGAACTATTTTCAAAGTTTCACTGTTGTTTCTGCATAGAAAGATATATATTCAATTCAGAAATGTCAATCATTTCTATTTTTCCATGGTCTTACAGAAAGAGATTTTATTGACAGCATTCAACCCATTAATACTGTAGTTTTCAATGCATTTATTTTGAAGTAATTCAGGATAACTGAAATAAAATAATAACTATTGTCAAAACCAGTGATAAAGCAACCATCTGGAACATAATAATGGCAAACAAAGTATCATACCAATAGGACGGAGCAATACAGAAAAAAAGGTTTTATTATAAATGGTGAAATATTCCTGCAAAGTTATCAGGAGAGTCTAGCAACTGATGATTTTTAGTTTTACCTAATAATTTTATAACTATATATTCAGAGTAATCTTTTAAAAGAAAAATGCAATGGAATGAAAATCTATGTAAGGCAGAAAAAGAAACAAAAGTAAATGCAACTGGTGCAACAAATGCCTGGATGAAAGTAAATACAGTTATGGATATCAGTATCTCAAATTTTCCTTCATCTTGTACTCCACAGTATAGCAGATCTGTGTCCTATAAAGGCAATAAACATTATATAAGCAATAATTATATTAATTGAAAGTGGAGTTAATATGTAACTGTATAGATACACACTGAATACTTCTAAAGTTATCTGACTTTTATTTTTAAAATCTAGTTGTTTATAACTTCATGATAGTACATATGTAGAAATGAGTCCTCCTTGAAGGAAATGGGAAAATAAATTGAAATTACTTCAAAATGCATGGAAGTGTCAATATTCTCTTTACAAGATTCAATTAGTGATACAAACATATTTGGATGAGAATATATAAAATGTAAGACTACTTGGGATTGAGGACCAGACTTAATAGAACAAGTTTCAGAACAGTTAATTATACACAAACACACACACACACACACACACACACACCTTATCTGAGGTCATGAACTGTATTTTGCAAAGCATGATATGAAAACAAATCTCCTATCACTTGCTTTCAAAGAACGCATTTTATCACAAAAACGTAAATATAAAGGAAAGGTATTATCTCACAAAATAAAGTGTTTCAAATTGTGTAATTCTAGCCTTTTAAAAAGTACATTCTGTAAACAAAAATAACCAACACGTTTTCAGCACTGTTGTAGAAGCACAGATAACCAGGATGGAAGCAGACCTCAAACTCAAACTGATCAGCAAGCTTTCCTTTATTCCACAGCTGAGTCAATCAATCAGGCACGGGAGGACTCATTTTTTGAGTATGAAAATGGCTCCAGGTTATAGAAGGTGTCCACGTTTTATAGTTTACCATGAGGGTGAATTAGTCATTGAAAACTGCAGACATGCCAATCAGGCAGTCAGGTTAAAATTATGAAGGTTAAAATTTTATCTCAGAAAGGCTGTTGTAAAAAGTTTGAAACTCATTGTTACCTGGAGACATAGTAGCTCAGATCCTGTGGGATGAATACTCATATCCCACCTTTCTCCTTCTGGGATTCATTGTTTCCTAGAGTTTCACTATTTGCTTTTCTCCTTCCAGGACTCACAGACAATGGGAAAGGGTAAAAGTCCAGGGCCCAGCATTTCAGTATCTGCCTCCTTCCTTCAGGGCCCACTGTTCCTGGAAAAGGATTTAGTGGGAGAGGTTTAAGGTTTGGCTAATTTCCCTCCCTTTTGCCGAGCCACACTATCTTTCCATTTTTCCTGGGGGCTGTCTTGTAGGAATATTATTTTCCATAACCTTTCACATTCCACTTTTTCCCAAGCTGGGAATCAAATTCAGAACCTATGCTTGCTAATTAAGCACTTTACCACTAAGCTACACCCCAACCCTCATATTGTTTTCATAATTTTCCTGTGTCCTGATGAAAACTTTCTTTTGTACAGTCTAGGTGTGCAAATTGGTGGTTCATTCAACTACTGACTTCCTAGTTCAGAATGAATGGACTCTTGGGTTTGGGTACATGTTGTCAGTCTGAGAGACATACTTGGTCCAACTTATTTCCAAAGATGAGAAAACTCATTAGAAGGAATTTGATAACAGTCAAGTCTTAGATCTGAATATAATGAATCAGAAGTATAGGGTTGTCAGCAGCATTAGTTACTTTGGGGTAAAGGCAATGTCTTTTTTCTTACCTGCAATCATAGGCAACACACTAAGAGGTCTTACCACTTCCTTTCATTTAGGTCAGGTCAGTGTACTATAGCTGGTATAAATTACCACAGGCTGGTTGTTTTACACAATAGAAATTTATTTTCTTACAGTTCCAGAGATTGGAATTTGAACACCAAGGTGCCTGCAGAATTGGTTTGTCCTGAGGCTTCTCTTCTTGGCTTGTAGATGGCTACCTTTTTGATTCCCCTTCACATGATTGTGCTTCTGTGCACCTAAGACCCTGGTATCATTTGTGTGGCCTAATTACCATCCTTTTAATTGTAAATTTAAAGTATATAAATGATGTTTTGATACACATATATAGCAAAATTATTACTATAGTCAAGCTATTAGTTACTTTCTTGTGTGGTAAGGGCACCTAACTTCAACTGTCTTAGCAAATTCCCATTATACAATACAATATAATTAACAATACTCCTCATGCTGTACATTGAATTCCTAGACTTATTCATCCTATAAAACTACTACTTTGTACCCTTTGACCTACATCTCCCCATTTCCCTATTGCTCCTGGTCTACTGTATTGCTCTGTATTTAACTTTTGAAAAAATGTTATTTACTTTAATTAGTATGCCTTTCAGTTTCTTCTGTCATTGCAAATGGCAGGATCTTTTTCTTTTTAAAAGCTGAATAATTTTTTATCTATCTGTATATCTACCTGTCTGTCTCACAATTTCTTCACCCATTTATCAATCCATTAAGGTTTTCTCATTATCTTTCCTGTTCTGATTAATGCTGCAGTAATCATGGGAGTGGAAATGTACCTGCAAGCGGCTGATTTCATTTCCTTTGTGTATATATCTACAAGAGAGATTGCTGGGTCATATGGTAGCTTTATTTTTGATTTTTTTACAACTCTCCATACTCTATTTTTTATAATTGCTAAACCAATTTACATTCTCCCCAACAGCATAACAAGGATGCCATTTTCTCGATACCATTGCCAATACATTTTATCTCATTTTTTGATAATAGTTACTATTAAATATATTAGGAAATTATTTTAATTTGCATTTCCCTTATGATTGCCAATATTAACTATCTTTTTATATATCTGTTGGCTACTTTTTAGTGAAACGTGTATTCAATTTCTTTGCCCATTTTTAATCAAATTTGTTGGGTTATTTTATGCTTATTTGATTTGTTTTTTGTTCTTGAGTTGTGCCAATTTTTTATTTATTTTGGATATTAACCTATTATCAGATCTTTAGTTTGCAAATATTTTCTCCCAGTCTGTAAACTGACATTTAATTTGCTTAATATTTCCTTTGCTATGCAGAAGCTTTTTAGTTTGGTCTAGTCCCACTGCTTTTTTTTAAACTTTGATTTCCTGAACTTTCAGTGTGATATGAAAAACAACCAAACACCAAAGACAATATTAAGGAGTTCTGAGTTCTTCCCCCTGTTTTCTTTCAGATTGTCTGTATTTTAAGGGTCCAAGTTTAAGACTTTAATCATTTGAATTAGTTTTTTTATGTGGTATACAATAAAGTTTCACTTTCCCTTTTTGCATGTAGATATTTTCCCAACACCATTTATTGAAAAGGCTTTCTTTTCCATATTGTGCATTTTTAATGTCTTTCTTGAAAATAGGTTGACATGCGTGCCTGGGTTTACCTCTGGGCTTTTTATTATATTGCATTGGTTTATGGGTATGTATTTATGCCAGCACCATATTACTTTATTTATTTATATATCTATGTATTTATTTTTGAGACAGAGTCTCAATAAATTGCCAAGGTTGACCTCCAGCTTACAATCTTCCTCCCTCAGCCTCCCCAGTCACTGAGATATCAGGTGTGTGCCATTCTACCTGACTGCCTATTATGCTACTTTTGATTACTCTATCTTTGTGCTATAACTGGAAATTAGGAAGTGCCATGCTTTCAACTTTGTCATTTTTTCTCAAACTTACTTTAGCTGTGTAAGGTCTTCTATTATTCCGCATAAATTTTAGAGTTATGCATTCTATTTCTATGAAAAATGCCATTAGGGGCTGGGCCCTCGGTTCAATCCCCAGCAGTGCAAAAAAAAAAAAAAATGCCATTGGAATTTTGGGAGTTATTGCATTCAATCTGTTTCTTGCTTTGTAGTGTGGGAATTCAGACAATATTATTTATTTTCATCCATGAAAATGGGATACCTTTCCATTTTTGTGTGTGTCTTCAATTTTTTAATAAATGTTTTGAATTTTCAATGTACAGATCATTCACTTCCCTTTTAAAAATTTTTGTATTTGATTATTTTTTATGGAATCACACATGGAATTGTTTTCTTGATTTCTTTTTCAAATAGGTCCTTGGTATAAAGAAATGGACCTAACTTTTGTATGCTAATTTTGTATCCTTCAACTGTATTGAATTAATTTATTCATTCAAAAATACTCCTACAGTTTTTCATTGTTGTCTTTAGGGTTTTTGATATATAGGATCATGTCATCTGTAAGTAAGGATAATTTTACTTCTTCTCTGATATGAATGTCTTTTATTTCTTATCTGATTGCTTTGGCTACTACTTCCATTACTGTATAGAGTAGAAGTGGTGAGAGTGGTCATCCTTAAGTAGTACTGTATTTTAGAGAAAAAGTTCTCAGTTTTTCCCTATTGGTTATAAGTAAAATTTATTATGTTGATAAAATTTCCTTCTCAAACTCATTTGTAGAGGTTTATTATGAAAAGATATTGATCTTTGCCAGTATGTTTTCTGCGTCTATGGTGATGATCCTGTAGGGTTTGTGTGTTTGTTTTACTGTTGTTGTTTTACCATTCATGTAGTTAATAATATATATACCTTCAACCAAATTCTATTCCTAGGGATAATTACCACTTGGTAATTATATAGAATCTTTTTTGATGTGTTATTGTATTTGGTTTGCTAGTATTTTATTGAAGATCATTGCCTCTATTTTTTATTGGAGATACTGCCCTGTTTACTTTTATCTTTGTCTTTGAATCAGGGTGATGCTGGCCTCAATGTTTTTGAGAGTATTCACTCTATTGTTGCTTTGTGGAAGAATGTAAGAAGGAATGGATCAGTTTCCTTGCTTGTTGAGTAGTGTTCAGCCATGAAGCCATCTGGTCCTTGGCTTGTCTTTGGGGGAGGTGTTTACTGCTTCATCTCTTTGCTCTTGTTCTGTCCAGGTTTTCTTCTCCTCCTTCTTGTAAGGAAACTTCTTGCACTAGAATCCACACTAACAGATTTTTTTAAAAACTTAATCACTCCCTTAAAAATTTTCTGTCCAAATATAGTTATATAGTGAGAATCTAGGGGTTAGGCAAACAATATATGAATTTTGTGATGACACAGTTTAGACATAGTTTATCAGGCCATTTGTTAAAGCATGTAAAATAAATCATTTCCACAAAAGAGTTCTTGAAATATTTATTACAAAACAAGATTAATGAAAAGATGAGGGATGTTAAAATATGGGGATAATATAATACTTAACCAAAATGTGTATTAATATCTCTTTAATAATATGTAATTTACAAAGAACATTTAAAAATATTGCATGATTGTTTCTGACAATAACCTTATAAGAAAAGTAAAATAAGTCATGGTAAATGTAAGAACATACATATATGTTTTTGAAGCAATCATATGTCACACATTGTGACAAGTATATTTACAAAATTCTCCTCAATTCTTGTAACTCCTTATTTCTACTTTGTATAAAAGGAAACTGGAACTCAGAAAGGATAGGAAACACTTTTTCCTAAAATCCTTTGATTGTAACTTTCATAGAAGTATACATTTGTATCTGTAGATGTATGTTTATGTATATTCGTACACACACGCACGTACTTTCCCCCCTTGAAAAGGCATCTATAAGTCCTAGAACAAATTATTAGTATTACTGTGAAAACATGATGAGGCTTTACTAATTATTCTTATCATTCATAGTTTCAAGTATTTTAGGAACTTCTGTTTCTCTGAAATGATCTATGAAGCCATTTCTGTTCTAAGTCAGTTGGTAATTTATAATAATTAAAAGGATGTTTAACTTATTTTCTTAGATATTAACATGAGACCTATGTTGGAATGGCATAATCAATATAGATTTTTTTCAGAAAATATGATAGAGTGATGGATATACAAGAAACTCATTAAAAGTTGCCTATGAGTCCTGGAAGATGAATTTTAGATACTGTATGGTTATTTAACAAAATATTTATTGTACATTGAATAAAGTGGTGTTCTTAAGCATACTGAATCCTTGTCCTTGAGTTTACAGTTTGTTATGTGGGAAAGAATCAAATTATAGTTTTAATTTTTTGGTAACTGTCAATTTAGTGCTAATCATGAAAACACCAATACTTGATCATATAACAGAAACCCACATGTACAGGAAACCATTGTCCTTGCTTGGGCTCCCTTGTCCAACTATACTTAACTTCTATTGAAATCTTCTGTTTAATATTTTTATGTATCTGGATCCAGGCACTAAAAACATCAGAGTGTGTAAGAGCTACTAAAATGAAAACTCATTAAAACGTTAGAGTTGTATGTTTCTGCTTCAAAGATGCAACCTCACACATTTTCCAGTGGGATTTCAGACCTCACAGATTCCTTCAAGGAAGACAGATAAAGTAGAGGAAGGGGATCAGTAGGAGGAAAGAATTTGAGGAAAAGGGAAATACTAGGGATGGATTAGAGCAAATTATATTCCATGTTTGTATGAATGTGTCAAAATGAATCCCACTGTTACATATAATTATAAGGCACCAATAAAAACATTAAAAGTTTTCTTCAATAGTTTTCTGATTGGATTACCATTTATATGGCTTTGTGCTGTATAAATGTATATGTATATACATGCACACACAAACATATATGATAACTTTTACAAAAATGATAAATTCATTTTGCATATTTAGAATTTATGTTGTACATCTTTAAATATGTTACATAGCATAATTCAAATATTCCCTCAATGTTTTGGCTCCCAGTTGGAGTTCTAATCTTTTCACCTGTATTTTCAAATCCCTAGTTATGTTCCAGTCTAACTGGACAGTTCTAGTCCCTTAACAATTCCCTGCACTCTTTTGTGTTAATATTATTCCTATCCAAAAAGGAGGACCAGCATACAGAAATCTTGCTTTTCCATTGGGCCAGGAAGTGCACTGATGTCCTTGGGTGGACTCCCCAGTAGCAGGGTTACAAATCCTGGGATGGAAAAGCGGTGAATGTGGGAGGAGTAAAGTTAATGAAAATATTTCCAGAATGTTGTCAGAGCAGAAAAAGAGTCTGATTCCAAGCAGATATGCTGAGATCAAAATAAACACAAAGTTAGATATATGCTGGCTTTAGTGTTGTAAAGGTCAAGTCTCACTTCCTGAAAAGAAGTTTAAACCAAGGCAGCTTCTGTCTTTGAGAAACTGATATATCTGACACAGTATCAAAGCAACAAGGTGACCATAGGGCATTATGACAGGAATCCAGTCATTGCAAGACCGGTCTAAGGTGTCATTTTGGAATAGGTTAAGTTATGATGAAATAACAATGGCAAAAAAAATAACAGTAGTCTCAACAAGATAAAAGTTTTTCTTGTGTTGAAGAAGCTGGAAGTCTATTAAGGATTAATTTGGTTCAGAGTGTTAGAAACCAAGAATTTTTTCTTCTCTTTCGAAGCTATATCTACGTCCAAGGTAGCTGTGACAACTCTCACTATTATTGCCTATTTATTTTCAGCAGGTACGAGGGTGTTATGAAGGACCTTCTCTCACTCTTTAAAAACAGTCTTGGGTGTTACATATATCCATGTTCCTCATAGTCCTCTTGGACACAATTTAGTTTTATGACTATAGTTAGCAACAAGGGAGATTGGAATATGTAATCATCCAAAGGCTTTTTTTTCCAGAGGCTTTGTTGCAGGTTTAAAAATTTAAAAATAAAACCTAAGGTAAAAAGGATAGAAAATATTGAGGTTAATTGCTGTGGGTCATAAATGAGATAGAAATCATGCTTCTGTGATTGAGATGTAAAGCTGGAAAGGAAATCACAAATAGGTAACCCAAGGCTAAGCTGTTTACTAATCAAAGTTCCTATAATTTTCCAAAGTAGCTAAGAACTAGTCTCTGAGCTTCAAATACACTAAATTTGTAATCAGATTTCAAATGTCTGTAATTGGAGACTAGAATTTTGTGGAGGCAGGAAGTCAAATAATCCACTTCCAAGATTTTCCTCTAGGTATAAAATGACCACAAATAGAAAATAGTGTTTGAAAACAGTTATTTAACTACCCTCAAATGAGTATTTTTGGGTAAATACATCTTAATGAGTTTTCTAGTCATATCTGGTAATAGAATTTCTCATTATATTCTACATGGTGTTCATCAAAATAGCAAGAGTAAGATCTCTGCCAGAAAACAGTTAACCTTGAACAAGGTCTGGTTAGAAAGTCAACATATTTCTTATAATTTACTATTGGTCTGTAGGTCAGTATGACACATTTTCTTGGATCATTTTGTAATAATAGGAGGTGACTATATTGATAAGAGTTCCAGTGAGATAAAAAACACAAATAGGGAAGTTAAGAGTTTCCATACAGAGACTCAAAATGTATGAAGGTGTAAGAGTATGCGGCTGAGTGGTTGCACCCTGGGGAAGCTGCCACTGTCACTGGAGCTAGATGGACAAGGTATAGAACTGGGAGCTATAGTATGGGGGCCAAAGGTTTAGGAAAGGACTGCCAAACAGGATCTGTGACTTTGACAGAGAAACACAGCTACCCTTTCCTTGGCAGAGAGGAAGGAGGGCATTAAATCACCTAGGAGTTTCTCTTCTGCCCTCTCATGTCCTCACAGTTCCTCTCCATGATTGTAGTCCAGATTGATTTTGACCTTAAATGTCTGTCTTTCTGGAGGTAAGAGTATGAGGAAGGGAGAGAATGGACTGGCTGCAGTCAACAGCTAATTTGCAGCTCAGGGACAAACACAAAGGACTGACTCATTGATTTTTTTAACATAATCGTATTACTATTAGTCACCTAAAATTAATGTCTTTAATGTTATAAAAATTAATGATCAAATGTCCTTGTTTTTTTTTTTTTTCTTTTCAATTGGTTTGTTTGAACCAGAATCTAAAGTTCACATGTTTTGTGTGGTTTGTATTTCACTTGCTTCTTATGATCTATAAAAGTCTCTCCTCTGCTATCTCTTTCTCCTTCTCTTCTTCCTCCTCCTACCCCTCTTCTTCTTTTTCATTTATTCTTGGGTACTTTGCCCTTTAAATCTTTCCCCATGCTAGATCCTGCTAATGGCATCCATGTGACATTTAATATGTTCCTCTAACCCCTGTATTTTCTGTAAACAGACACATATATAATCATGAAGAGAACTGGGTTCATAATTGGCTAATAATACTTCACAGAGATTGGGCTACACCAGCAGACAGATGACATCTGATTATGACTGAGCTCTTAATTGTAACATCTCACACACTGTCACTTCTGACAGTGGAAGATATCTGAAGATGGTGACCTTCTCAGATTTCCTTATATTATACTGCATGAGTTACTTGGAGTTTTGAGAGTCCTACCTAAGAAGTGGGTTATTAAAATGTTTGATAAAACTTAATTCTAGGTGAATGTGTCAAAGGCCAAACCAGTTCTATTCCCTGAATTTTAATACACACATCTATATGGACAAACTACTTTTGTCAACAAGTTTTCATATAGATCATCTGTTCATTGCCACTAACAGATAGGGTGGCAGGGGTGGGGTTAAGGAGGTTGCTAATGAGGTTTGAACTACAGAACTTCTCACTTGCACAAATCTCTTTAAAGATCATGTACCAAACACGTTTGTACTTTTGAAAATTTTCTTAAAGAGGACTTTTTAAAAACATTTTTTATCTGTTCTAATTTGCTGTACACTGTAATGTGAAAAGTTGCAATAGCCACACCTGTCAGGCAGATGCAGCTGCACCTGTCAGAGCAGGGCTGTCCCCATAGGCAGCAGGCTGGTGCTGGGTTTGCTCTGCAATCCCACCCTTGCCTGGGCTGCCTAGGAACCCACAGCCCAACCTCCTAGACCTCCCTCCCTGGTGGTTGGTAGCAGGACACACCTGCTGGGAAGGCGAGGGGGGATGACAGTCCCCGCCCCTTCCCTGTAGCTAGCCCGCCATTGGTCTGTTCCTTGGTCCATGGTTGCCAGCCATTGGCTGATCCCTTGTCCGCCAAAATTCAAATTCAAGAGTTGGCCCTATCATCATTTTGCCTGTGAAGTTTCAGAGCTTAAAAGAAGCTCCCCAGCCATGTTCTCTCTCTCTTTGTCTTCAGGGCAGACACTGGTCATCTGCCTACTAAAGAATCTCTTGTGTGAGTTCCAGCATCTGCAGTGGTTTTTCAGGGCACTTTTTTCACCCTTCATACATGATAGTAGAATGCATTTGTGCATTTTGATAGCTGATATATAAATGGAATGTTATCTCTCATTTTTCTGATTATTTAAGTCTTAGGCTCCACAAAACCTGGAACCTCTCTTGGATGTTGTGAATGATTGAAGTTAATAAATATAGGAATATTGGGTTTCTTTCTGTGATTCCCTGAAAATGAAAGAGGACTGCTTTTCCATAAGGTCCCTCTGGGTCTGGAAAGGTCCCATTGCAACTGCTAAAAGATGGCTGTTGAGAGGACTCTGATTATGTTCAGAGAGAAAGGAAAAAACAAACAAACAAACAAACAAAAAACACTTAGCATTCCTGTTGTACACAACTGTTTCAGAAGGAGGTTCCCCTTCAGCTTTCAGGTTTTGGCCTCCACCCCAGACATGATGATCCCAACCAACTTGGCCTCAGGGATTGGTTTTGTACTTATTAGGATTGCCATTCAGTCCATGAGAACATGCTGAAATCCTTGCCTTGCTTCATCCTTCTGGCACTGCCAATGATGAAAAGGTAGACTTGGTGCTTTTTCCTTTCTCTCCAGGGAAGGGACGATATCATAAGTTCAGAGTTTTCATCAGTCTCACATCTTCACTCCCTACACTAACATCAGTATATTTTATTGTGCTGTTCACATTATTTTAAAAACGTATTTTTAAAAGCAAATTTAAAAAGCAAAATTAACATTCTTCTAAAAAGTCTTTGTGTTAAAGCAAGGAAAATTTATTATTTTGAGAAGATAGCATATTTGTGAATAGCAGCATATATTTTGTAAGGAAATCTTAAGTCCTTGACTAATTCCATTTGAAGTTATTTTTATGTGATTTCTATTAAATGTGTCCACTTACCTACAAAACTTTTACTTTGTAAGTAGCAATAATGATGGTTGTTGATCGTTGAGTGTTTATTATATGGCAGGCACATAGCTATTTCTCAGTCCCTTTGTTACAAAACTTAAGGAGCCCTGTTTCAAGAAATTATAGGTTACCATGTTAATAAGACCATGTTATATAGGAATTATTAGTCTCATTTTTCATATCAGAAAATTTAAAGAGATAAAACTGCCTTGCTTTCTTTAAATTTGATTCATCGCAGGTCAAAATAATACATGGGGAGTCCTCTGAACTTATAGTAAGTCAGTCCAGTGCCAAGACACTTTATTGTCCTCTTACAGCCCTCTCCTGCTATCTCATCTCCCTCATGGGCTTAGATTTCTTCATTAATCTCTTTATATAGAGTCTCTTCTATTTTAAATCTGTTTCTGTTTTTTTTTTCCCTTGCCATAGCTGTTTGTCAATACTGAACCCTGTATCAACATAAGTGTCTACTTTCTTCACTTCTATACCCACAATTCTGTACATTACCAGAGAAGACAAAACCAAAGTATTGATTTCACTGTATGTTTATTTTCTCCTTGGAAACTATTTAAAATGTCTTCAATTTTTCTCTACTTGAACACTAGCTCTTATTTCTACCAATAAATTCAAAAGATGACTTTTAGATGAATAGAAGCCATCAAATTAGAATTTTCATAAGTTCTTGGCACCAAAGCACCATAGCTATAAGGACTTTTGCTTCTGAACTCATATTCCTCTCTCTCTCTCTCTCTCTCTCTCTCTCTCTTTCACTCTCTTTCTTTCTCTCATTCTCTCTCAATTCTTTTCTACATGAGATACCTCCAATGTGCTATGGATTTTATTTCTCCTTTACTTTTCAGGAAACACAAATAATCAACTTCTCATGTTACTGATTTTACAAACAGCATTCAAATATGTTAAGGATTTTTCCATTTTAAACAGAGAAAGATAGAGAAACCAAATTTCTTCCTTCAGTGTCCAGTATTCTCCCACCTTGCAGCTAAAACTCTTCCTTTCACAGCAGGGCTTCTTGTGAAGACGTTTACTGTATTCCTAACTTTATCCTTCACCTCTGAACCACTGCTTAATCTACTCCAGTCAGCCTTCTCCACCTAAACCTCCCTCTTATCTTCTTCAGCTGCACCTTTCTGAATTCCTACTTTACTTGACCTTGTCCTTGTATTTGATGTTGTTGAACATTTCTTTATATCTTGTATTCCAAACCATTGCACTTTCCCATTCTATACCAATACGTCAGCTCATTCCTTTACAGTCCACACTTTACATGTTGGTATCACTCATAATGGTGTCCTCAACACTCTCCTCATCTTTGTCATATTCTTTCAAGTGTAGACCAAACTCCTGTGAATAATTTGCATTGTATGTTGACGATTCCCTAACTTTTGCCTCCAGTCAAATTCTCTATCCTGTGCTTCACCTCAGAGTGTTACAAGCATCTTTAATTCAAGATGTTAAATTGGAACAATCTTCTAAAACCTACTTTTCCTCTTGTCTTCTTTAGTGCAGTGATGATACCACCAACTGCCTGGGAGTTTAAAAAAAGACACCTTGAAGTCATCTTGTCCATTTGACTCATAATCGATTCTTCCCATTCCCTTACGCCTGTTCCCACTCATAGCCAGTCAAATGCCAAGTTTTTAAACTCCACCATCTAAACATCTGCTACATTTATCACTTTTACTATTCCCATTATCACTTTTTCTACCTTTTTCCCTGTATGAACCCCCTCATCTCCTACTGAAATTATTGCCACATTCTACTGAATAGTGTCCCTGTCTCTGCTCTTATCTGTTTAAACTATTACTCACAATTGCTCTCAGAATGACTTTTAAAAATTAAAATTCATGTGACCACGTCACTTACTGCCTAAAAATTCATTGCTCTTAAAACAAAGTCTTAACTACTTACTGTTGATACAGAGCTCTGTTTAGATTGTTCCCTAACTGCACTTGATCATTCCTTTCTCTACCCCTTGAGGACCACCTGATCTCAGTAACTGCTCTCCCATCCTCCATCACCACTCTCAACAATGGAGGACTAGTCTTTGTATTAAAGAAAGGAAAATTTATTATTTTGAGAAGATAGCATAGTTGTGAATAGCAGCATGTATTTTTGTGGTGTTCTTGGTTGCTGAAGAACACACTCCTACTCAGACTCTGCCTGGACATGGAGGGCTGTCTGAGGGTTACGCTCCTTCACTTCCTTTCTCTTTCCACCAAGCTCATCTTTCCATTTTCAGATTTGCCGTCAGTTTTTCTCATCCTTCCTTAAATTCCTATACACATTAAATTGCTTCCGCCATGTGTGCACCACCATCTATATACACCGCTTTATAATCCCCCTTTTCTATTTTTATCTTCTACAAATTATACTCTTCATGGATTATAAATTTTGTGAAGGTAGAAGGCATATCACTTTCATCCATTATCATCTCCAGCACTTAGAACAGTGCCAGGCATAGTACATACTTAAATGTCCCTTGAAAGAATTAATAACGTGTGTCCTAAGTTACAATGAAAAGGAAGCTTCACTTGAGTTGGAGGGAGTATTAACACCTGTCACATATTTTCATATATATATATTACATATATATATGTATATGTATATATGTAATATATATATATGACATCATTTAATCCTAAGAGCAACTCTGTGGAGAGGAAGGACTGTTGTTTAATACACAAAAATTGAAGCTTAAACAAATCTTGGTGATTTGCCTAAAGTAAGAAAGAAGGAAATTTCAAAAGTGCAATTAGAATGACCTGACTTCTGGTTCAGTTTTGCTTTTACATTAGCTAAAATTATGAAGTTCTAAAAGTACAAAATTCTCATACAGTGTTAGATTAGACACTAACTGAATATACCTAACAATAAAACAAGAATAATAGTTACCAATTATTGAATGTTTGCAACGTTATGTACTAGTTGTCCTTTAATTGACGTTAGCATACAGAACTGCTTTTGACTCAAACAATGTTCGCAAATGTGTTTGTGTTTATAATGAAAACAGCCAACACATACTACATCTCTATAGAATGTAAAATATCTATTATTTGGGTTAGCTGATTTCTGACCATTCTTTGAGCCTCATTGTAATTCATGTTCAGCCTTAGCAGTGGAAGAGACCTCATGCCAGATGGAATTGCCAGATCTCTGTGGTTTTATTGTTTAACCAAATAGCTTACTTTGGAAGTTAGAACTGTGTCTGGGGGAAGGATGAATTTAAAGTTCCAAACTGTAGAGGCACTATATGGTTGAGAGCTGTCATCCAGAAATTGCTAGAGTAGGAATAAAAAACTTCTTTGAGTTTTTTTTCCCATCTTCCATTCTCTTGATACTTCCAAATGGATATAAAAACTGGAGTGATATTTATTTGCATAAACAATACTGGAAAAGCCCTTCAGCTCCCATTGTTTTACAAAATGAGCCTGCAAATTCTTACCTTCCAATTCGTAGCATGTGTGAAAAGTATGTTTTAATAGAAAAGGGACAGTTTGAAGACCATCTTTGTTTCCTGTTGGGGCATTTCCAGATTGGATGAAATCTAAGAAGAGCCATCTGTTGAATATTTAGTATTCAGAACTGTAGAACTACTCCTGGCATGTGGTTTTGCCAAGTCCTAGCTAAAAATAAATATTAAATGGGATTTGCTTTCTTTTTTCATTGGTTTTGAACTCTCTTAGAAGAGGTTTTATATTCCTTAGGGACGAAAATGTAGGAAAAAGAAACGTAGAGATTTATTTTTCATTTTCATTCACAAAACATTAGGTAGAATTTTAACATCAAATATGCTGAGATATTTATTCTTTCATTTTTCTCATATCCAGTTTCTCTTGTTTCTTTTTATAAGTTGTTATAAAAAATGATTACAATTAATTGATCTTGGGTATATCACACACTCATCTGTTTTATATTCACATATTAATTTGCAGTTCTATGGTAAAATAAAAAAAAATCAAATTGCACTACTTTGCTTGGGAAAGTAGTTCTTGTATTTAATTAGTATCTATTGGTGAAGAAAGTACATAGTCCTTAGCTGCCACCCAGCTTAGAAAGACCCCCTTAGATATGACCAGTGCTGTTTGTTCATCTAATACTGAAAGTATCTCACCAAATTTGAAGTTACATGAAAATGAGACAAACAGAATTAAAACATTTTATATAGCTTAGTAAATATTAATTAAATGTCTCTCTGGAGAATGTAATATTATGTGCAAGAGAAAATATTAGAAAGTTTTATAGATATTATCTGCTCTTAAGGAATCAAGGAAAAATCTTTAAAAAAGGATATAACCACAAAGATTTGTATATTTTTTATTTTCTATAATTTACCAAAATAAGAGACTCTATTTATAACTTATTGTAATTAGTTATCACATACTGTTATGGTTTGGATATAAGGTGTCCCACCAAATCGTCTATGTTAATATAGGAATATTTGGAGGTGATATGATTAGATTTTGGGGAGCTATGATCTAATCAGTCCATCCTCATTGAATAAACTGGGTGGTAACTATGAGCCATGGCTAGAGGGGATGGGTCACTGGGGTTGTGCCCTAGAAGGGTGCATCTTCACGATGGTTCATCCCTCTTTCTCTACTTCTTGGCTACCAGGAAATGAGTAGTTTCTCTCTGTTGTACCCTTTTGCCATGATGTTCTGCCTTAACTCAGACCCAGAGCAATGATGTCAGCCAACCTTGAACTGAACCTCTGACCCCAAATAAGCTTTCCCCCACTCTAAGCTATTCTTGTCAAGTATTTTGGTCACAGTGACAAAAAGCTAACCAATACCCATACCTTAATAAAAAAAAAAATTCTCTAATATTAAGTAGGGCTTTGAAGACCAGAGTAGAGGAGCCTCAGATTCTCTAATGATCTCTCTAGCACAGAAACTAACATTTAAGGGAAGAATAAACTAGTTTCATAATTGGCTCTGGTTGTTCCTCTCAAAACATTTTATCAAACTGTTTGTTTTTGTATTACGGAAAGGAGGTTCTTCACACAAAAAAATGTCAATAGGCCTCACTCTGACCAATCTTTAACAATAGGATGAGAGGCCAAACATTTGTCCTGACAATATGGCATTGTGAAAAACTCTTGGCTTACGCACATGCCAAAACTAAAGATGCTTTAGTTCCTTCATGGAACAAAGAAATCTCCTTTCCCACAGAAGAAATGTTTTTGATAACTGCCAAGGATAAAGAAGGCAGAGGGAAATTGTGAAGAAAATGAGGGAAACAATTGCAGTTGAGCATAATTGTGTGGTAAACAATGATCAGCTGTTTGCACTCAGAAGGGGCGGCAGTGATGGTTTAGTTAATTCTAGATGTGGAGAGGTACCTCTTCTGATTCTTTGAGAGTCAGTGTGAATGAATGAGCCATGAAGTGGTGAATCCCATTGCTGAACTGAATGCTGAGTAACGGTTGAGGTTTTAGATACATATGACTGTTTTGTTCTGAATTATTACATGTTGCCTTAACTGTTTATAATGTATTTTAAAATGCATAGAGCCCATAAAATTGTGCAATGTTTGAATACATAAGGGAAAAAAGACATAAGGCACTAGGCAAAACTTTAATAAATCAATTAATAGAGCAATATGAAATTATAATAACTTAAGTGCAAAACTATTTTTTTAAGGGGAGAAACAAATTTCCTCCTGTGTTTCTCTGTCATTGTGTATAGATAATGAATGGGCAGGGCATCTTTGTTCCTTGGGTCTGCCTTCTTTGTTAAAGAAATTGTTTTCACTCCATGATGGTTAACTATGCTATTTCAACTCAACATAAACCTCTAAAGCACCATTATGAAAACCATTGGAGTGGAGGGATAACAAAGCAAGAAAGGGTAAGGATTGGCAGTATCCTTTAGAGAATGATAAGGCAAGTTTAGTGACGAGGATGGAAAGAGCACAGACATCCTTAAGCCTGGTTCAAAGTTGGCCTTCACACACTGGCTTGTGCCCTCCCCTGAGCCGTGGGAGTTTGCAGTTCATCACAGATTCTCCACATCTCAGCACTGCTCCCAGCTCAGGTCACATTGCCCTCCTGATGCCATACAGTGCTTGGGATTCAATAATCCAGCCCAAAATCTAAGACCAGCTTTTCTTATAATGGACTGATGTTTTACCCCAAGGTTTATGAGAAATTACTCCTTCTCAAAATAATCTTGGCTATTTAATTAATCCATAAAGTGTCTTCAACATCTGTCCACCTGTGTCCTCCATGTGCAAGTGTGAATCTTGGGTTCCATCTCTGCTTCCCCCACAGCTGCATTTCCTTGCTCTCATGACTCTGATTTCAGATGAAAGAATATGACTTCCATGAATCCACAGCAAGTATAAAATAAGCCCTCTCTTTTATCTTCACAGCAGAACCTGGCCTTTAAGTCTTTAAGTACACTTTCTATCCATAATAGAAGTACAACATGGATAAGAACTTATGCCACCATTGTCATTAGGTCCTCTCATGCAACCCCAACCAGACTCCTTTTTGTGACATCTCCCAAGGTGTTGTTCAGCCTGTGAAGGTCTAGGGCAGTTTATCTCTTCTAGGAATGTGCTCCACCAAGTACCCATTTTCTGAACTTCTGGTCTACCTTG
The DNA here is from genome assembly GCA_020662805.1 of Glaucomys volans. Classification (NCBI taxonomy): domain Eukaryota; kingdom Metazoa; phylum Chordata; class Mammalia; order Rodentia; family Sciuridae; genus Glaucomys; species Glaucomys volans. Next base: position 32,983 of record JAJEJO010000945.1, on the reverse strand, counting down.
AGATCCTTCCTCCTTCAAGTCCACATCTTCACAAGGTGACACATTATCTGTTCTTCCTAGTATAATATATAACTGCATTCTTCATGGGAACCCACAACTAATCTCTTGCGCAGATATAAGGAAACAATAATCTGAAAGAAATAAACTTCTGTTCTGGATTATTCAATGGGAAACAGTTAAGAATGTCAGAACTTGGGCCTCAAAATAAGAAATATCAAGGTTTGAGTCTTTGCTCTACTACTCACTAGTTATAAGCCTCTGTCTTCCTCTGTAGAATGAAAATCATGAGCATCTATGTCATATAGGAACTGAATAAGATAAAATATATAATACATTTTGTTTGTGATATGTGTGCGTATAATGTGTGTGCGTATATGTACATATATTTATATATATAGACATTTTGTTTTCACAATTATTAGCAAGTTTAAACAAACAAACAAAATCCCAAACAAAATCACCAGTTTATAAATCTCTATATAGTCCAAGTTTAAGTCCTAGTGACAGTCTCTTCTCAGGACCCTTCTGCTCTTTGCTCCATTTTAGCTTCCTGCGTTTTGCAAGTAGTTGCCTAGAGCATAACAGTCAACCACATGGTAAGAGTTGTCCAATTTATTTCTAGGGAAAAGGAAGAAAGTGACACTTTCTCTGAAGAAAATTGAAAGCTCATAGAGATTATTTTAAAACTCTTAAGACAAAGTTTATTTGTGAGATATATCCTTACATAAGTAAACCTAACTTTATTTTCACTGAGATAACTTCCCTACTTTTGAATTTTCTTGAAAAACTGAGTCTATTTACCTTTGCATGTAAAAAAATCTCACTTAAAGTTTTCCCCAAATTAAGGAGTTATTCACCAAACAGTAAGTATTTCTTACATCATTTTTCCATTTTTTGATAATAGGGATTGAACCCAGGGGCACCTAACCACTGAACCTCATCTCCAGCCCTTTTTTATATTTTTATTTTGAGACAGGCTCTTGCCAAGTTGCTTAGGGCCTTGCTAAATTGTGGAGACTGGCTTTGATCTTGTGATTGTCCTTCCTCAGCCTCTGGAGCTGCTGTGATTACAGGTGTGCACTACCATGCCCAGCTATTTCTTATATCTTTAATGTAATTCATTTTGCATTTCATTATCATTGGCGTTAGAAAAAAATAATCTAATTTTAGTCACTTAATTCTATGACATCTGTAATATTGGTTTACTTGGCCATGCACAATTGTCTAAAACCCCAAATGCATGGATTTTTTATGATAGATACAGATATAATTTCACTTGTATTTCCTACAAATATAGTTTCCCCATCAAATCTACTATGTAGAATTCAACTGTTCCTTTGCGTGTGTTAATTACAACATTCTTTAAAAAAAAGTTTAGTTTAAGATCTGTATGAGGGGAATACAAACATTATGGGATAGCAGATGAATTAAGTGCAGTTTTGCATAGAACACAAGCAACTGCCCTCAAACCTGAGGATAGGGATTCACTGAATGGGGTATGAACATTAATGGAGTGTGAGATTGATCATCAGTAGATGCAACCTACCTGAAATCAACAGTCACTAAAAGTGGGGTGTGAAATCATAGACACAATATTTTAGAAGTAGGGAGAATTCCAAAGCATTGAATCTTGAATGTTTGAATATATACCATGTCTGAAAATTTATTCTAATTCTGGGATGGCAAATAAATTTCATGTCAAATGACACTTTTAATCAAACAGTAGTGATTGCTTAGGCTGAGAAAGATTATAAGAGTTGGTCCAGATTTATCAGAAAAGAGAGCTATAATTGACACCTGCCATCCTATAGCATTGGGGGACAGCAGCATATAGTTTGCTGATCCTCTTGTTATTCATTTTGTAAAAAGTATTATTCACAAACATTCAAAGGTCAGTAAGACTGTGTGTGTGTGTGTGTGTGTGTGTGTGTGTGTGTGTCTGTTTCTTCCTGTGGATTAAATCTGGGCTTTATGCACGCTAGGCAAGTGCTCTACCATTGAGCTACATCCCTAGTCCGAGTAAAACATTTTGAAAGACAGTTTTAAAATAAATCATTGTTCTGGTTTTGGTGCTAACAAGGAATGGCTCCACAGCTATCAGAGTGTCCCCTAGAAGGCTTATTTCTGTGATTGAGATGGATTCTCCAAAACAGATTAACTAGATGGCATTGACTATTGATGTTATCTGTCTAATTTACTCAGTATCATGAAATATGATTAAGATCAATATTTTGAATATTTTTCATTTCTCATTGTGGCTTAACCACTGGGAAGCACTCCACTGATCAAGGGTATACAAGTTATTAGGTTTGTTTGGCACTCGTATTTCTCACTATAAATTAACCAGTGGGGAATTTATTTATACACTGGTTCATGCATTGTTGTCTTGGAGTTTAGTTACCAAAAATCATTGCAATTGAGCATGTCCTGCTGTAATCTCTGGTTGTGCTGAAAATATTAAATGATTACCTATGAAACTGAGGAACCTGGACTCTGAGTATCAAAGCTGTCGCAGTTAGCCCTTCCTGAGGGTCCAGCCAGCATCTCTGCACTCACTTTGGTTTCTCCCTCTCATACCTAAGATCAAAAGCAAATTATGACCTGTGTATCTAATTTTAGAAGGAATATATTTAACACATCCTATTATTATTTTTGAGACATTATAAATTGGGTATTTTTTGAAAGTTTAAAATCCTGATGTTAATAAGATTAATATATGAACTCATAATTATATATGGATATGTGCATATGCCTATGTAAATTGTAAATTGACTTAGAAATTATGCTTTCTCAGTTATAAGTTTTGAGGAGTATCATACAGTATGCCATTCAAGTGTTTATCACTTAACTCTCCTTGAGAAACATAAAATCTTTTTCAATGTTATTTGTAATTAAAATTTTTAATTACTAAAATCAAATAAAGCTATTCACCAAAATAGTATTTCATTTTCTGACTACTTAGCCAGTTCCCTCATTTTTTTATATCCCTACAAGGAATGACACACAAACCCTCATACTTTGAAGACTATATGATTATAAATGAAGGCATTATAGTGTGTTTTAAATGGACTGTCCCTACAAAAGATAAAAATTTATTGCCAGTGATGAATTTCAACCAAAATTAAAATAGTGTTTTCCTTCCAAAATACTTAATAGGCCCACAGAAATTCTCAAAATGAGCAAATTCTAATGAAGGTAATGGCTAATTGTGCTCTCTTAATTAGATTAGGATTTTGTGAGCCAATTAGAATGGATCATAACATCATATGAACAGCAACACATGCCCTTAATGTTGCTTAATATCAAGTTTCAGGAGTGAAATACCCACTATTGTGTCTCACATGTTTGTAAACATTTCTTTTGAACTATATTGCTTCTGTGAAATATCCTTATTTGTCTACACATATCTTTTATTTCTGCACCCAAAATAATGGGCATGCTGTGGGGGCAATTTTGAGCTAAGCATGACCCTCCTATACACCACCACAGGACTTCTGATAAGCATGGTGACTGCATGACTACAATAGCCACCTCTGCTCACCAACCTGCTGGAATGGTTGCTTGGCTATTGAGTGAACCCTGCCTTCAGATAATTCCAAGCATACACTAGACTAATAAAGTGCCTTTTTAAAATCAAAGACTAATATTTATGACTCTCAGAAAACCATAAACTGGGTTATAGGTATACCATATTGCTGAAGGACAAAACCGTTTGGGTAATGCTAAAAGGTTCTCTGCTTTGAGTAATAAGTCAATTGATTTCTGAATAATAGCTAACACTAGTATCAGAGCCTATACATTTGCATTAGTCATTTATGATGTAATCAAGATTTTTACTATTGTCTTTTAACACCAGAATCTAATAAATACGTCAGATTCACCTCTCTCACATGCTTGGAAGCTTTATAAGTTATGAGGCACTTAATGAATTTTATGTGTATTTAATTACACTATAAATTTGCATCAGGGAGGATGTGATCATACTTTTATGCTTGGCATTGAGAATCAGGAGCAAACATATATATGTATATTTTATGTATACATATAAAGACATCATATCCCAGGTTACTAGTGAGGTATATAGTCTCTCCAGATAGACCTTTTGTCTTTTCAACATCATATTCCTTCCTTCTGATGCCATAATAGAGTTTTTTCCAGAAGCTATGTATTGAATATATCCTATCTAGATAGTAAAATGACTTCCACAAACTTTTACAAACTCTCTGTTTAAAGCAGACCATATCAAATACAACAAAATATCATTCACTCTAATCTTCATGATCTACTTTGAGGGCATGTTAATTAAAAAGAACAAATACACAGGATATAATAGCTATAGAAAAGCAGACTTGTAATACCCAGATTATTTGAAAGAGTAAGCATATAGATTATTTTAAGAATTTTCAGAACAAAATTGCTCTGTCACACCACATATTTACTTCACCAACTCTCACAGGAAAAAATCAGTCTGTGTAATAGAAATGTCATTGTGGTGTTTCAGTGTGGGTGCAATTTTTAAAATCATATCATGGAGTATAACACTTTAAAAATTTTGAACTATGTGGGGAATGTACTGACATGTAGTTTTTTCTTAATGACTCCTATAATATAATCATACAACTATATGTTAAGTTTGATCATTTGCTATTAAATACTGTATGAACCTATTTAATACTATAAAGTCCTAGAATATTTAATATCATACATTATGAAACTAAAGGCAAAAATTACTAATGGCATCTAGACAATGGCCTCCATCTGAACACTTTTCTTGCCTCTTTTGTTTGTATCATCTGCTTTCTCCTACTTTATCAAGTCTCTTCTGATTTCCCTTAATTTTACTTTTGAAGTTGTACTCAAAGTAAACCTGACTGTACTATCAGTTGCTAGTATTCATATCATGAGGATTTTAAAGCCTCTCCTCTTTTCTATTCTTTGCCTTATATGCATTTATTTATTTTTTCTTTTAATTTAATTGTCATGACCAGCCATACCAGATTAATCCGATAGAAGGGAGCTTTAGTTTAGGAGCAAATATGTATCAACATTACTCAGAAAAAAGGCCAATAAGGCAAGCTGGTGCTCATTTCTGTCCTCATATTAGGCTTAGGCCTTTGAACTGCAAAAGGCACCCAAAACCTCTTAGCACCTATCCTGTAACTGACGGCCGTCTAGGTGGTAATCACTTTAGGTAGAGAACACTGAACAGCTAATGAATCATGTGTTCCTAACATGATTCTTTTGTGAAAAATATCTGTGCCTAATACGTTCAGTGGTAATGTCTGTAATACATACTTTGAACTGTTTTCATTACTGAAGTTTTAGGAAAACTATCATATCTAGGTTTGAAAACCCATTCTTGTCATTTCATGCATTTTATCTTGCTTAGATTTATTATTTTATTTCATTGTTTTTTTAAATGAGAAAGTAAGTGAAAATATGTTTTATGTAAAGTCAGTGCCACCACAATTTAATGTAATGTCACAGTGGTACCTAGTGCTAGGGTTGAAATGTAAGTGGAATCAGATTTTAAAACAGAACTAATGAAGATCTATACTTGTGCTGCTTACAAAAGGGAACTATATCCAAGAGGATAGACACGGATGATATATATTTCTATTCCTTATACTGGCACAGATATGCAAGGAAGAGAGGAAGGAGATAGTCATTCACTTAGCAAATATTCGTAGAGCACATACTAGTGTGGAACTCTGGTGGGAACACAAGCAGCAGTGAGCAAGTCAGAACTTTTGAACTCTTTTATACTTGAGAAACAAAATAATAATTAAATATATTTAGAAATAAATATCTACACATTTTGAGTACTTTTAAAATTTTTTTAAATTTATTTTTTAAAATTATCTTTACAGACTGCATTTTGATTCTTTGTGCACCAGTTGGGTACAACTTTTCATTTCTATGGTTGTACACAATGTAGATTCACACCATTCATGTGATCATACATACACATAGGGTAATACTGTCTCAATCTATTATCTCTCCTTCCCCCACCCCACCTGCCCCATTTTCCTCTACACCATCCAAAGTTTCTCCATTCTCTTGCCCTCCCGCCACCCCTAGCCCCCATTATGTATCATCATTCACTTATCAGAGAAAATATTTGGCCTTTGGTTTTTTGGCTTGGCTTATTTCAATTTGGAAGATATTCTCCAACTCTATCCATTTACCAGCAAATGCCATAATTTTATTCTTCTTTATGGCTGAGCAATATTCCATTGTGTATATATACCACAGTTTTGTTATCCATTTCTCAATTGAAGGGCATCTAGGTTGGTTCTACAATCTACCTATTGTGAATTGAGCTATGAACATCGATGTGGTTGCATCACTGTAGTATGCTGATTTTAAGACCTTTGGGTATAAACTGAGGAGTAGGATAGCTGGATCAAATGGTGGGTCCATTCCAAATTTTTTGAGGAATCTCCATACTGCTTTCCAGACACATCCCATATGATGTGGTGGAGATCTTGAGGGCCCCTACATTTCTTTGGGGTGGTGGCATCTAAGCCGAGACCTTCAGCACTTAAATTTTAAGGCAGTACATCAATATATAAGCTCTCTTCTGAAACCCTCAGATATCAAGTCCCTGCATAATTGATCTAAGGCAGTGACTCATAATGGCACTTTAAACAAAATAGTTTGTGGTTACATATTATTGCAAACGTTCTAGTCTTCTAGAGCAAGTTAAACTTTGTAAAATATAAAAATATAACACCAACTTCAAAAGATATTGTAAGGATTCTAGTTTTCCTTCCTTTCACAGGTATCCTCTTTTTGCCACGTTCCCCCTACCACCACTTTCCATCATCCATTTTCCTTTTTAGCTATGTTCTTGACATGGCTGTATGCTTCCTGTGGCTGATCTCTCTCCTTTCTTTTTCAAAGCTACTCGAGTCTTTCCCCTGCATGACCCCAATCACTCTGTCCATCAAAACTTCCCTGTTGCAGTCAATGATGACTTCCACCTTGTAATATATAAAGGTAAATTCTTACTGTAGATCTAGGTTTTTATTGGAATCTCTGTGTATAGTCTAAAAGCCATATCCTGATCTTGATATGTACAATTTCTGACCTTTTCCTCAGCCTCAAATCTTCTCCTGTTAAACTTTTTCATCTCTAAGTTAACAGCAGTTCCATCACTGCATTGCTCAGATGAAGAACCTGCAGGCATCCTTGAACTCCTTCTCTCCAGAATTCTGCATTTAGAAATGTATAGTGCTTGGTTTAGGGTTCTGCTGTCACTCTATTAAAGATCTTAAATTTGTGTTGCAATCTGAACAAAGGACCCCCACATCATTTTATTATCATTAAATCCCACACATAATACCTGTCCAGCTCCTTTCCCTCTTAGCCTCTGTTTCAGTCCATATGCCTGATGTCATCTCTTGCCTGTGTGAAACTAATAGCATCCTGAATGGTCCTACTTCAGGTTTTGTCCCCTTGTGTCTAAGAAAACTAATGAGCCCAGAGGTACTGTGTACAAGCATGCACATGTGTGTATGTATGTATCTTTGTGTAAAACATATATAGGTAGTTTGACACATATATGCATATATAATATATATCTCACGTCACATTACATTAATTCATTGTTTAAGATCATCAGGTGACTTCCTACCTCATTCAGACTAACACAGATGTCTCAGCCTCCTAAAATGCTGGGATTACAGGCATGCAACACCATGACACGTGATCCAGATTTTTCTTTCTCACTGATGGACCTCATCATTATTGTAAAGAGTAAGAGGCTAGCGCTTAGTAGATAAGGCATTGGAGTTAAACTGTATGATGTTTGATAAGTCTGCAATGAATAATAATTTTTCTACACTCTTTCCAAAACAGCTCAAATTTAAAACTGGACCAGATCTACTTTAGAAATTTTGAAATAATTTGGCAGATTTTAAGTGCTAATTCAGCACATGTTGATCATTCCGTGTAAGGACAGATCTAGTCTTGACCTTTCCCTCAGGGATCCTTTTACCACATCACATTAACTTTCTGAGAAGTCACAGTCCCTACTGAAATTATCAATCATGCCACAGTCTATATCCTTCTCATATTCGAAATATGGTCAGAGAGATACCATTAAGATGCTTGCTTTGCTTATAGATTTATCAGGAATGTGTTAACTCACATAGCTGACATTTTACTTTTTAAACCTTGAAATAGTAAAAGATAGTAATAGAAATATATTTAAATAAAAATCAATTATAGCCACTATTTATTTACTACATGTGGTGAAAGTGATGATCTTGCTGATCCTGTGATAAATCCTGTGAGGTACCATTATCCCCCTATTGCAGCTGAGAAAACAGATACTTAGAGAGGTCAATGACTAGCCCATGCTTAAGCAAGTGGAAAATAAAATATGAACTTGAAACTACCTTACTTTAGAAGCTTGCAATTTGAAGATGGCACTATTATAAAATAGACTAAATCTACTTGAGAAGCATATTTTCTACTAAGAGAAATTTTTTAAATGCATGCATATGATTTATGTGGAGTCAAAATCACTTGGTCTCTGCTGTGAAAACAGATCTGATAGATCTCAAGTCTGATAGTTTCTTTTTCTTTTTCTATTTTACTTTTCTTTTTTGCAGTGATCTGCACTATAGAGCTCTCCTCTAAAAGCTACAGAGCTTTTTGCTGTGGTTTTGTATGTTTGAGGATTTTACACAGTCCTAGATTTCATCTTTGGGTATGAGTCACAATTCCATTAAAGTCATATTTCTAGTTGTCATTACCATCGTTCTTGATAGAGTTTAATGTTCTGTATTAATTCAAATTAAATATGTAGATTGTTTTTGTTGCTATGTTTTCATGTTGTTTGGATTCTCTAGCATGTGTGAATTTTGTTAATGTTTATGTGCCATTGCCAGGCTGGACTGGAGTAGGGCCAGCGGTCACTTGGCCAGTAGAATGACAACTAATTACTAATCAATAATCTCTCTTATGGGAGATTTCAGAAATGAAGTATCTTAGTTTCTCTTCATCTAAGAAAATTGAAACTTAATGAATATGACCACCCTGTTCAGGACTACAAAGAGTTAAATCTGGATTAAGACTCAACCTCAGGCTTTCTGGGATGAACGAACTGATCTGTGTAATCGAAATTAATATTACCATTTCATGTATGTCAACACCGCCTTTTTGCAAAGACTTTTAATGTGACTACACATGAGAAAAACTGAATTTAATCTTCTCTTCTTTTATTCCTCTTTCCTTTAGGCTGAAATGTCCGTAGGTACTAAATAGAGTGGCTTTATTTCCTCTTAGGAACATCTATAGTTAATCATCATGAAGAACACAGCACTGCTTTTGAAATGTTTGAGATTTAGAAGTGAAAGCTCACTCATAGAACATGTGAACAAGTTTAATCACTAATGGCAAAGTTATCACTGATTTAGTTAAGCTAATGAGTGAGTACAAAATAAGCAACAGTCTTTCTAATCCTATTATCACCATAATCTAATAAACTTTTCCCTCCTGCAGGCTAATTAGTTAACAAAAAAAGCAAACTATGTTAAGTATCTTTCCAGAGAAGTATGAAAATAATCCAGAAAAATAGCAGATGATTTGAAAAAAAAAAAAAAAGAAAGAAATTAGCAGAAAGTATTATAGGAGACAGTGGAAGAGTCTGCAAGGCATTTGTGTCAAAAATGCATTGTTGTGAGGGAACTTTTCTCAGATGTCTTTGTTTATGAATAAACAATACATACAGATTAAAATCCAGTTTCTGCAGGATGAATTTTATTTTAGCACCTTTCTACTACTTGGCATAATGATGTGTATAATAATTTTTCTATTGATTTTTCTTTCATTTTTTTCTATTTTTATTTTTTTATTTTACAGACTTCATTTTGATTCATTGTACATGAATGAGGTGCAACTTTTCATTTCTGTGGTTGTGCATGATGTACATTCATATCATTCTTGTTAATCACACACGTACAAAGGGTAATGATGTCTGTCTCATTCCACCATTTTTTCATATCCCCACCCCTCCCCCTCGCATTTTCCTCTTCATAATCTAAAGTTCCTCCATTCTTCTCACCCCCCCCCCCCCCCCCAAACCAGATTTTGTATCATCATCCACTTATCAGGGAAAACATTTGGCCTTTGTTTTTTTGGGGTTGACTTATTTCACTTACCATCATATTTGACATTCCATCCATTTTTTTATTCTTCTTTATGGCTGAGCAGTATTCCATTGTGTACATATACCACAGCTTCTTTATCCATTCATCTGTTGAAGGGCATCTACGTTGTTTCACAGTCTACCTATTGTGAATTGAGCTGCTATAAACATTGATGTGGCTGTGTTACTGTAGTATACTAAATTTAAGTCCTTTGGGTATAAACCAAGGAGTGGGATAACTGGGTCAAAAGGTGGGTCCATTCCAAGTTTTCTGAGGAATGTCCACACTGCTTTCCAGAGTAGCTGTACCAATTTGCAACTCCACCAGCAATGTAAAAGTGTGCCTTTTCCCCCACATCCACACCAACATCTATTATTGTTTGTGTTCTTGATAATAGCCATTCCAATTGGAGTAAGATGAAATTTTTAATTTGCATTTCTCTAATTACTAGAGAAGTTGAACACTTTTTCATATATTTATTGATAACCTATTCATCTTCTTCTGTAAAGTGTCTGTCCAGAACCTTGGCCCATTTATTGATTGGGTACTTTGTAATTTTGGTGTGAAGTTTTGTAAGTACTTTACAAATTTTGGAGATTAGTGCTCTATCTGAAGTGCGTGTGGTATTTTCTCCCATTCTGTAGGCTCTCTTTTCACATTATTGATTGTATCCTTTGCTGAGGAAAAGCTTCTTAGTTTGAGTCCATCCCATTCATTGATTCTTGCTTTGATTTCTTGTGCTTTGGAAGTCTTGTTAAGGAAATCTGATCCTAATCCAATATGATAAAGATTCAGGCCTACTTTGTCTTCTGTTTGGTGCATGGTCTCTGGTCTAATTCCTAAGTCCTTGATCCATTTTGAGATGAGTTTTGTGCAGGGTGAGAGATAGAAGTTTAATTTCATTTTATTACACATGTATTTCCAGTTTTCCCAGCACCATTTGTTGATCAGGCTATCTTTTCTTCATTGTATGTTTTTAGCTCCTTTACCTAGTATGAGATAATTGTATTTTTGTGGGTTTGTCTCTGTGTCTTCTATTCTGTACCATTGATCTGCCTGTCTATTTTGGTGCCAGAACCATGCCATTTTTGTTACTATTGCTCTGTAGTACAATTTAAGGTCTGGTATTGTGATACCTCCTGCTTTTCTCTTTCGGCTCAGGATCGTTTTGGCTATTCAAGGTCTCTTATTCTTCCAGATGAAGTTCATGATTGCTTTCTCTATTTCTATGAGAAATGTCGTTGGAATTTTAATTGGAATTGCATTAAATCTCTATAGAGCCTTTGGTAGAATGGCCATTCTGACAATATTAATTCTGCCTATCCAAGGACATGGGAGATCTTTCCATCTTCTAAGGTTTTCTTCAATTTCTTTCTTTAGTGTTCTGTAGTTTTTATTGTAGAGGTCTTTCACCTCTTTTGTTAGATTGATTCCCAAGTATTTTATTTTTTTGAGGCTATTGTGAATGGAGTAATTTTTCTAATTTCTCTTTCAGAGGATTCATCACTTATGAAAACAAATGCATTAGATTTATGCATATTGATTTTATATCTGGCCACTTTGCTGAATTCATTTATAGTTCTAGAAGTTTTCTAGTGGAGTTTTTTGGGTCCTCTAAATATAGAATCATATCATCAGCAAATAGTGACAGCCTGAGTTCTTCTTTTCCTATTTGTATTCCTTTAATTTCTTTGGTCTGTCTAATTGCTCTGGCTAGTGTTTCAAGCATGATGTTGAATAGAAGGAGTGAAAGAGGACATCCCTGTCAGGTTCCAGTTTTTAGAGGGAATGCTTTCAGTTTTTCTCCATTTAGAATGATGTTGGCTGTGGGCTTAGCATAGATAGCCTTTACAATGTTGAGGTATGTTCCAACTATCCCTATTTTTTTTAGTGTTTTAAACCTGAAGGAGTGCTGTATTTTATCAAATGCTTTTTCAGCATCTATTGAAATAAGTATATGATTCTTAACTTTGAGTCTATTGATGTGATGAATTACGTTTATTGATTTGCAGATGTTGAACCAACCTTGCATCCCTGGGATAAACCCCACTTGATCATGGTACACTCTCTTTTTAATGTTTTGGTGTGTGATTTGCCAGAATTTTGTTAAGGATTTCCACATCTATGTTCATCAGTGATATTGGTCTAACGCTTTCTTTCTTTGATGTGTCTTTTTATAATTTTGGTATCAGAGTGATAATAGCTCCTTAGAATGAGTTTGGGAGGGTTCCCTCCTTTTCCATTTCATGGAATACTTTGAGGAGTATTGGTATTAGTTCTTCTTTAAAGATCTTGTAGAATTCAGCTGAGAATCCATCTGGTTCTGGGCTTTTCTTGGTTGGTAGGCTTTTGTTGGTTTCTTCTATTTCAGTGCTTGAAATTAATCTGTTTTAGTTGTGTATGTCTTCCTGATTCAGTTTGGGAAGATCATACGCCTCTAAGAATTTGTCAGTGTCTTCAATATTTTCTATTTTGTTGGAGTATAGATTTTCAAAGTAGTTTCTAATTATGTTATGTCTTTCAATTGTGTCTGTTGTGATTTTTCCACTTTCATCATGAATTCTAGTAATTTGAGTTTTTTCTCTCCTCTTTGTTAGTGTGGCTAAGGGTTTATCAATTTTGTTTACTTTTTCAAAGAACAAACTTTGTTGTGTCAATTTTTTGAATTGTTTCTCTTGTTTCAATTTCATTGATTTCAACTCTGATTTTAATTATTTCCTGTCTTCTACTACTTTTGGTGTTCATCTGTTCTTCTTTATTTAGAGGTTTGAGATGCAATGTTAGGTCATTTAGTTGCTGACTTTTTTATTTTTTTAATGTATGAACTCAATGCAATGAACTTTCCTCTTAGTACTGTTTTCAGAGCGTTCCAGAGATTTTGATACGTTATGTCGTTTTTCTCTTTACCTCTAAGAATTTTTTTATTTCCACTGTGATGTCTTCTGTTATCATTGCATCATTCAATAGCATATTATTTAGTCCCCAGGTGTAGGAGTAGTTTTTGTTTTTATTTTATCTTTGATTTCTAATTGCATTCCCTTATGGTCTGATAAAATACAGGTTATATCTCTATTTTTTTGTATTTATTAATGGCTTCTTTGTGGCATAGTATATGGTCTATTTTGGAGAATGATCCCTGAGTTGCTGAGAAGAAATTGTATTCACTTGATGATGGATGAAATACTCTATACATGTCTGTTAAGTCCATATAATTGATTGTATTATTTAGTTCTATAGTTTCTTTGTTTAGTTTTTCTTTGGAGGATCAATCCAGTGGTGAGAGAGGTGTGTTAAAGTCACCCACTATTATTGTGTTTTGGTCTATTTGATTCTTAAAACTGAGAAGAGTTTGTTTGATGTACATTGATGTTCCATTGTTTGGGGCATAAATATTTAAAATCGTTATGTCTTGCTGGTTTATGGTTCCCTGAATCAGTATGAAATGTCCTTCTTTATCCCTTCTAACTAGCTTAGATTCAAAGTCCACTTTATCTGATATGAGGATGGAGACCCCTGCTTTTTTACAGAGTCCATGTGCATGGTATGTTTCTCTCCATCCTTTCACCTTTAGTCTGTGGATGACTTTTTTTATGAGATGAGTCTCTTGAAGATAGCATATTGTTGGGTCTTTCTTTTTAATCCAATCTGCCAGTCTATGTCTTTTTATTAATGAGTTTAGGCCATTAACATTCAGGGTCATTATTGTGATACAATTTGTATTCCTGGTCATTTTGGTTTATTTTTGGTTTTTACTTTGACTTGTTTTTTCCCTTGACTGCCTTTCCTTTAGGGTAGTTCCTCCCTTTGCTGACTTGTATTGTCATTTCTCACTTCCTTCCCATTACATATTTTGTTGAGAATGATCTGTATTGCAGGCTTTCTATTTGTGAATTCTTTCAGCTTTTGTTTATTGTGGAAAGATTTTATTTCACCATCAAATCTGAAGGTTAGTTTTGCAGGGTATAAGATTCTTGGTTGGCATCCTTGTTCTTTGGGGGCTTGAAATATATTGTTCCAGTCCCTTCTTGCTTTTAGGGTCTGGGCTGAGAAAGCTGCTGAAATCCGTATTTGTTTCCCCTTATATGTGATCTGATGCTTTTCTCTTGCATCCTTTAAAATCCTATCTTTATTTTGTATGTGAGTCATTTTCATTATAATGTGCCTTGGTGGGGATCTGTTATAATTTTTTGTATTTGGTGTCCTGTAAGCCTCTTGTATTTGATTTTCCATTTCATTCTTCTGGTTTGGGAAATTTTCTGATATTATTTCATCAAACAGGTTGTTCATTCCTTTGGTCTATATCCCTGTGCCTTCCTCAATCCCAATAATTCTTAAATTTGGTCTTTTTATATTGTTCCATAATTCTTGGAGCTTCCTTTCATGATTTCTTACCATCTTCTCAGTTTGGTCAACTTTATTTTCAAGATGAAATATTTTGTCTTAATTGTGTGAGATTCTGTCTTCCACAAGATCCATTCTGTTGCTGATACTTTCAGTTGAGTTTTTAATTTGGTTTATTGTTTCTTTAATTTCAAGTATTTGTTTTATTTCAAAATCTCTCTCTCTTTATTGAAGTTTCTTTTGCTTCCTCCATTTGCTCTTTTAACTGTTTATTGGAGTGATCATGGATTGCCTACATTTGCTCTCTTATCTCATCTTTTGCTTCATGGATCATTTTAATCATGTAAATTCTAAACTCCCTTTCTGTCATTTCACTGCCATGCTGTCATTGGACTCTGTCAAAACAGCATCTTGGTTTGGTAGGGATACTTTCTTCCTCTTTTTTTTCATATTAGTTCTGTATATTCCCCTCTATCAGTGAAGAACTGAGGTACTGCAGCTTCTCTCTGTAGGTTTACTATGACCTTACAGGATTCCAATACCTTTCCTTTAAGGGGAAGATTGATATCAGCACCCAATACAAACAATATGCAGTCCTGTATCACAAACTATTTATAAAGGCATTAACAATTTGCAGTAAACAAACAGGACAAGATCAGTTATTATCTACTGTATAGTCATTAGTTTGCAATGAGTTCGTCATTAGCATGAGAGAAGGGAGAAAGAGAGTTCAAGGAAACAAGTAAACAGAAGGATAGTAGGGTAGGAAGAGAGAAAAATAGTATAAGGAAAATAGAGTAAGAAAAGAGAGAGAGAAGGAAAAAAAAGAAGAAATAAAAAGTTAAAATTTTTTTTAAAAATTCAAAGAGTTACAGTCATTCACTACTACAACCTCCCTGTCTTTAGTATCTCCATTTGAGTGTGGTACCTGTCAATGGGCTTCCAGTTTCCTGTAGTTTCTCAAAAAGGAAGGCCACCCTTCCTGGTAATGATGGCCATGCCCTCAGAGGTAATTTGGCTGATGGCCAAGTCTACGTGGGGCGTGGGTAGCCCAGATCGGGTGGGAGGTTGGAGCAAGGTCAATTTTTCTTTCTTGTTTCACACCAAATAGCTCAGGACTAAATACAGAAAATTATGTTTTTTTCCTTTCTAATCTCAGAATTTGATGGAAGAACCACGCCATCTTTTGTACTACAATGAGAGTATTTCATAAAAATAAGTTTTTCCTTAATGTTGAAAACAGAATTGCTTTTTAACTTTTAAAAAATGCATTTATGCAAATTTGTTTTCATCTTTAATATTAACATACATTTTTTCATTGACTCTGAATGAAATTCTTCATAGATTGGTACTGGAAATCACAAAATTTTCATCATAAAAAAGTTTCTGGACTAGCAAACCTCTCTCGTATTTTGAAGAATTGAATTTTTGAGCACTGATAAAATCGATCAGCTCATCTAAAATTCAATAATAGTGGCAGATCTTACAGATCCCACCATCACAAAAACAGTGTTAACAGTCCGCTAATGTGTATTTATTCCATAGAAACTGCTTTAAACTTTACATTTTTAAGATGTTTAAATTTTGATAGACGAGGAAAATATTGAAAAATATTGTCCAACAAACTGTTTCAGTTGATTCCTTGTTTTACTCATACATATTTTAAATGTCAAAAGAAAAATGCCTCCTGTGGCATTTCACAAAATCATTTGCATAGGTTATTGAGTCTAAGTAGTCATAGCTTTGATTTTGTTTGCTGGGGCTACAGTGAAAAAAGATGAATCACGATCTTATGGTTCAGTATTTACCATGGTTTACTACTTCATGTCCTAACTGAAGTTGACTTGAGAATACAAGAGTAGACATACACTATCTGTCTATTTAAGCTCTCTTTTCAAGGATGCATCTTCATTTCTGCTTTTCCAACATGAAACTTACCAAGTTTTTATAGATTATTCCCTCGGATATTTATAGAATTATGAGATATATCATATAAATACTGTTTAAAATATATATTCTTTCTCTACATTTCTTTGTGTATCCCTGCTCTTCAAAGCAGACACCTATCCCAAACTGTGTCATTTGATGTCTTAAGTAGAAATTGTACTCTAGACTAATGTATTACTAATATGTACAGGAATTATGATAGTTGCCAAAGTATACGTCAGATCTAGGTATTTGTAAAAATAAATCAAATTTATTTATACCTGATAGCTTGTATAAATTGTATTTTTTATTAGATAACCTGCAACTCATTCATAAAAAGACAGAGAAATGGTACTAAACTTGCTGTCTGTGCCATGTACGAAGGTGTGAATACATAGAGTTTTCTGTTTTTCCTTTTAAATTTCTTTATTATAATATTTCCAAACAAATCTATGGATTCACATTTGCATATGTGTTCCAGGAGCACAGGCCCTGAGACTGTTAAAAAAAAAAATTCATGTGCAATGGTGCAGGCCTGTAATCCCAGCAGCTCTGGAGGCTGAGACAGGAGGATTGCGAGTTCAAAGCCAGCCTCAGCAACAGCAAGGTGCCAAGAAACTCAGTGGGACCCTGTTTCTAAATAAAGCACAAAAAAGGTCTGGGGTTGTGGCTCAGTGGTCAAGTGCCCCTGAGTTCAATTCCTGGTACCAAAAACACACAAAAAAAAAAACCCAAAAGAAACAAGCAAACAAAAAAATTATATTACTTAGGATTTAGGATCTTTAAAATGCAGTGTGATATTAGGATAAATTTTGGTTGTGTGCCCTGAAAGAAGCAAGAACAATAGATTCTCTAATATGTAGTTTTCTTCTCTGAACAATTCTTTTTGCTACTAGACTTAGCTGATCATTAAAGTTTCCCTGGGTTGGTGAAACATAGGATTTCACAGTGGGTGACAAATACTGAGTGGAGAAAATCTTTCCCTTTATGTTCCTTCAGGAATTTGTGTCTAAATCCACATTGTGTTTCAGATAGTAATTTGATTCATCCCCCTCTGCCTGCTGTGGAACACTCAGACCATAAAATTATATGGATGGCAAGTGATGTTTAAGTAATCACCTCCATCCCTTGATCAAGAAAATGAATTTAGTGTTATCGTAAGGGAGGCAGTGTTTTAGTTTGTTTGTTTTCCACAAATGAAATTTGTAATAGTACATTCTTCTGTGTGATTTGGCAATTGTAGGCCGTAAAACTTTGTGAATCTAACTTCTCAGCAGATTCCTGTTATTTACACTCTAGTTCTCTCCATCTCCTTAATATGTGAACTTTTATTAGTCACTTCGAGCTTCAATTTCACTCTGTGTAAATGACCATGAAACATGCTGTCTAGGGGTATATGAATTTAATGAATCATTTATGTGAAATGTATGACAAAGAGCCAGTTACATTTCAAAACATTCAGTAGCCACATACATATATGTTTATATGTTACGCATATACGTGCCTTATATTTCTGCCTTATGTTGACATTTACATTATATATTGAAAAGTTATAGTGGAAAGCAGTTCTAAGAGCCATAGGAAGAAAGAAAGGTATTTTCTGGAAGTCAAGTGCACTAATCTGGTCTTGCTCTGCAGTGATGCTTATTCCTTGTCAATACACACATCACCATCTGTTGAAATCTTTGATTGTTTAGCTAAGAATCAGGGCTATGCCAGCAATGAGGTGGGGGAAATAGAACCTAGCAAGCATTCTTGTCTCCAGGTGTCAGGATATGCCTGTTTCTTACATTTCAAAGGGCTTAATTTATATTATTTAATGTCAGAATCAAGACTGTTGTGTGTAAAGGCAGATAGATGTGCTGGACCTAACCCATTTGTGCTTCCAAAGTCACTTCCCACTCTGTCTGCCATCCTTTCTTCCTTGGCAGACTGACCTATGTGAGGTGATTCAGCTGGGCTCTGGTTCCACTAGGCCAGTAGGACAAAGAGAGAAAAAACTGGATTAAGGGAAGAAGAGGTTGTGGCGTTTATATCCTAGCTCCTCTCTGAGGGGGCCACAGTTTGTTAATAAGTGTGTTCCTCTGTCAAAGTAGTGTGCCCTGCCTGGTGGTCCTCACTGGCTACTGTCTAGCTAGATCCAGACCTATCTGTTCAGGGACCTATCTGTTCAGGCCCAGGGTGGGAGGGCCTGCAGCCCATGCCTCTTCCTTAACCCTATCTGCTCCTGGGTAAACAGTCCCTTGGTTAATATCCCTTCAGTCACTCCTCTCCGGTGGGCCATCTGATTCCTGACAGGGCTTTGAATGATAAAAATGTCTCAATGAAACAAAATTAATGATTTCTTTGTAGAGAGGAAGGAATAATAGATTATTCAACTCCAGAGATCAATAGCACTTACTGTCTCTATTTCTAAAGCCAAGACAAGCTGTAAGTGATTTGCTTGAATTTCTTTCTCTCTGTGGTGAAGAATTTAAAAAAATGGGACCACTATGTGGAGGTGTATGTCATCCTTTTGGCCTAAAAACAGTAACATTATGGCTTACATTTGAGAATGAGTGGTGTGACTCTGTGAGGAAGAATGGCTTGAGAAGGAATTCAACTGGATTCCTTAGCTGGAGACTATTGTATAATTTAGGTAAGAGATGACAATAACTTTAACCACATATGTGGGAGGAAAGATGTACTAATGAGGAGTAATTTAAAGTTATTTAAGGGATATTGTAGTACAAATGGTTAAGAATGTTCAGCGTCTTAGCAGATTTGTGATCCTGGGCAAATTATTTAACCTTTGAGTCTCAAATTCTTCTTCATCTCTTAAAAATGGGTAGAATAATACCTCTCTCATAGAGTTGTTGTGAGGAATACACTATTCTATGTGTAAAGTACATAGACTCCTTGCTCATAGTAAACATAATGTTCATGCTAAAAATTATTAGCAGTATATTTATGGCTATGAGGGTATCTGAGTTGAGACAACATGTCTAGTATTACTTGCAACATGGAGTTTGGTGGAGTCTGGATTCTGGTGCCATTCACTGAAGTATATCTTCATGTTTTTCTGTTTACATAGATTTTTAAAAATTTACATTGCTGTCATTTTAAATTAATGTCTGATGTCATTATCATGCTCAAAAAATGGATAATGAAGGGCCAAATTCTTTGCCTAGAATTCCAAATATACTCATCTTCCACATATCCTTGGCTCATCACTTTATCCCCAGAAGAGTCATTTATAGTGGCCCAGTGAATTTTTCTTTCTGCCACCTCACCCAAAATGTTTTCTCTGTAATTTTGTTGGATTTTATTTTATACATTCTCAAAACCCCCCTGTAACTACATATTATTTCCAGTGTACATGGCCTTACTCTAAAATTCAAAGCCCTTAATTGTTGACACACATATTATATTGTTTTATATCCTCAATCTATTCTGTTATCAAATATCTACATATTCTTGAGAAAATTTTGATTGATCTCACCCCTGAGTCTTGAAGCATTCCATATACATGACATATATTCTTTTCTTCTGTATGTAACTTTTATGGTTAGAATATTTGGTGTCCCCCCACAAATCTCATATGTGAGACAATGCAAGGATATTCAGAGATTAAATTATTAGATTATGATAACTCTAACCTAATCAGTGGGTTCATCCACTTGAATGGATTAACTGGGTGGTAATTATAGGCAGGTAGGTGGGGGTAGAAGAATTAGGTTAGTGGGGACTTGCCTTATATTTTGTCCCTGGAATGTCTGTCTGTGTCTCTCTCTCTCTCCTTAAATTTAGAGCCATGGTCTCTATGAGTTGCTTAGGACCTGGTAAGTTGCTGAGGCTGGCTTTGAACTTGAGATCCTCTTTGTCTCAGCCTTCCAAGATGCTAGGATTACAGACTTGTGTCACCTGGCTTGTATGCTTGTGTGTTCGTTCTCTCTCTCTCTCTCTCTCTCTCTCTCTCTCTCACACACACACACACACACACACACACACACACACACCCTTTCTCCCTCCCCCATTTCTTGGCTGTCTTAAATTGAACAGCATTCTTCTACCATGCTCTTCTGCAATGATGTTCTTCATCACCTTGGGCCCAGAGCTGTGGAGTTGGCCTACCATGAACTGAACCTCTGAATCTGTGAGCCATAACAAACTCTTCCTTCTCTAAGTTGTTCTTATCAGGTCTTTTAGTCCCAGAAATGAACAGCTGACTAGCACAATGCCTAATAAAGTTTAATCATCTTACAAAACTCAGCTCAATTGTTTTCCATAAAGAATCTTTAGATTCCCTCTTTCCACCTTAGTTGTATTCCCTTATTACTTCATTACCTCACATTATGCTAAGTGAAAATCTATTACAGTACTTTTCAAAATATTTTTATATTAGAAAAGAGATCCTCAGTTTATATTGTGAATGTCACTAATGCAGCTTCTTGGGGTCCCTGATCCAAGAGGTTCTGATTTGTAAGGTCTTCAGATGTTAATGTAGATTCTTATTTTTTTCAGTGATCTATAATCACAGAGAAATTGGCACTGCATATCACCAGTCCTGTAGCTCCTCTCAATATGAAGCCATACTTCTCTCATGATTGGGATATCACCCATGGGATAAGTGGATGGATGCAATCAGCCCTGCTAGAGCTGATTCATGACTTGAGTGTAACTGAATTGTCAATTTCAGTTTCATGGTTAAAAATACCTTCAGGAATCAAATCACATCTTGACTTTCTGACCAAAATAAATCAGAATATGCAACCTTATACCTCTACCTTCCATGCTATTTCTTGATTTCCTTCTTATGCATTCTATTTCTTTCTTATATCTTCCTCTTTTGCCAACTTTTGCTCCCAAAGTTGGGCTGCAGCACTGTAATCATGTCCTTTACCAACCTTTATAGCACTGTTCTATTTTTTGTTAGTTTCTTTTTTCAATTGACACACGGTATTTTTTTGTTGGAGCATTGCAGTTATATATAATAGCTGGGTTCATTTTGACAAAATCACACATGCATGGAATTTAGTTTTCTCTGTTTCAGTTCCTAGTGCCCTCTTTTTGTCCCCTCCCACCTCCACCTATTCTCCTTCCTCTATCTTCCTCTAATCTTCCTTTCCCTTATTTGCTTTTTGGAGCATATACATATATACATATATATACACATATATATACATATGTACATATATATATATATAAAGGTGGAATTCTCTTTGGTATATTTGTATATGAATATAGCATAGTTTTGTTAAAGGCATTCCCTATTTGCTCCCTTTTTCCATCCTTCCTCCTCCCTCTTGATCTTCTATTTAACTGATTTTTTCTTTCTCTTTATGATGTCTAATCCCAACTCCCCCATTTTCCCCTTATTTTGGTCTCTGCTCCAAATATGAAAGAAAATATTAATCCTTGGCTTTATGATACTGGCTTATTTCACTTGGCATGATGTTCTCCATTTCCATCCATTTACTGGCACATACCATAATTTCATTCTTCTTTGTGGCTGAGTAAAAGTCCATTTTTACTCAGTCATAGTAAATGTATATATTTGGTATATTTTCTTGATCTGTTCATCTATTGATAGGTATCTAAGTTGGTTCCATAATTTGGCTATTGTAAAACCTAATATTTGTACATTGCTATCAAGTCCAGAAAGGTGATGCTTTGCTTCATATATGCACTAGGTCATGATAAAATCAGGATAATTAATGTATCTGTTACTCAAAACTTTCACCATTCCTTTATGCTGAATATATATGACATTTTCTCTTCCATTTTGAGATATACAATGCATTTGTTAAGTATATTTATTTCTTCTGTCTAACCCTAACATTGTACCAGTTGACCAAGTTTATAGGTTTTTCAGATACATATACCTATTTTTCATTGATCCATTTTTCTTAAGTTCATTGTATCATACATGGAGCCTCCAACTTTACTCCTAAGAATGCTTCACATCTCTATCTAAGCCTTTCTTTTCCCCTCTCTCATTTTCTTTGCACAATACTGAACAAAAATATATGATACTTATAAATATTCCAGTTTTTCCCAAACTAACATAATTACCAAATGTAAATCAAGAAAACCTTTGCTTTAAAAAAATATTTCAAGTTATTTATGAAAGATCAACTGCCTATATATAAATACCTGATATTAGAATATAAAATACAGAGACAAAAGGAAGCATAAATGAATTGTTTCCTTTGCATTGTTATTATATTTTACAAGTAAACTAAAAAGAAACAAATTATGAAAACACCTCATAATCATTTTGATAAAACTGATTTGACTCAGTGGTTCAGAGACTTGAGAGTTCCCTGTGGAATACCACCATCTGAGTGAATTTGCACCAAAGAAAGAAAATGTTCTGACTTTCACTGAATGGAAAGAAACTTGACCTTTCTTGCCTGATCAATAGAATATGCACCTTTGAGCATGCCTTTCTTATGATTCTGGTACAACTCGACCATGGGCAACACAAATGTATCTGACTCTCCTAATTATACTTTTGAGATTCTGGAAGAGAGAAAGAAACGTTTTATATACTTTTGTTTCACTGAGAGTTCTTGATATAATATTTCATATATTGTCTCTATCTACTCAATTAATATTTGCTGATTGAATTGAATGGAGTTACTTGAGATTGGCTTTCCTTAACTGTTTCCTCTATAATTTCATTCCTATCACATTATATTCTAATTTATTTCAAGGTTTTTTCCTTCCCTCTCAGGATTTTTCCAGCTTCCACTTTCAAAGTTGTGTTGCATGCTGGGGTTGTGGTTCAGTGGTAGAGCGCTTGTTCAGCGCATGTGAGGCACTGGGTTCAATTCTCAGCACCACATAAAAATAAATAACATAAAAACAAAGTTGTGTTGCAAATGAATTCTAACTAAAGATACCATTCCAATTGATAATGTTTGGTAACTCTTTTAAATTATAGACAGTTGCACTTTTCTCTGGCTCTTTTATTCTCTTATGTAGGAAACAAATCAGCTATCAATCACGCTCGCCACAGTCATTTAAAAAACAACTACAGTTGAACATTTATTTGTAATCCTTATACACAACCACTCAAACTTTCATCTAGAACCATACACCTTATCAATACCTGATTCTTTTCTTCTGGAGCTGGAGTTATCTCAGAAATCATAGAGCTCATCTTGGGAAAATGGGCAAAGTTAATATTTAGAGGAGAAAGAGGCTTTCAGAATTTGTCCTTCTGTGACAGAGAAGACCCCTTTATTTTGGGGGGCAAAACCAGCTTTCTGTCCACATCCAGAATTTTCCAGAAGGAGAGTGATGATATGCCTATGAGTGGGGTTGGCAATGGGGCAGCAGTCACAGCTGGGGTTGGGACAAGGGCATGCAGCATTAGATGATACTATCCAAATCTCAATAAATACTTGTCACATTTACATGGTGGCTTCTGAATCTGAAAAAAAAAATCAGATTCTGTGTAAATAAACAGCTTTTTAAAAAGGAGTAAATCTACTCTTCACAGAATCTGCAATGATCATAGTGTCTTGGAATCTGAGTACCCACACATGATAAATGCAATCTGACATGTGATTGTGCCACAGAATTTTTTTTCTTTAAAGGCAGGTCATGTTTTCTCCACTCTGTCACATTAAAATTCCAGCCCCCTCTCTCCCAGCTCTGTTCCTGAAGGATAAATTCAGACTAAGCTCTGTTATTGCAAGATCTGCATCTCCTTGTCAGGTTGTTTGACTTCATTACATTTTAGCTGTAAGCTTCATTTTTCAGTCTTTGTTATGTTCTTGCTAAAGAGCATCAATTATTAAAATAATATAACACAATAACAACAAATTGCATCATGGAATTATTACCAAACATTATTGTTGGTGGATACCTGAATTTTGTCATTTCAAAACTTGTCAGCAAAATACCTACTAAGGAAGAGGAAACATTTTGCATGTAGAAATTAAATCTTCTCCCCCTTTATAACTGGTTAGTCTGCTATGTTAATTCCTGCTGGGGAATTTTTAAAAACATATGCTCTGTAACATATGGTCCATGTCTGTCAGAGTCTGTTTCTCCAATGATAGGGAATCAATCCAAATAGAACACTGTTGATAGAAAATGCTCTTTATATGGGAGAGTGTAGACTGTCTGTGACTCTGTCTCTCTTCACTCAATTGAGCATTTTTGAATAAAAAGAACCCTTTTGGTAGCCCCCCTTTTTTGTGGCACTAGTGAATTAACTCACAGGTGCTCTAACACTGATCCTCATGTCTTTTTGTGTTTTGTTTTGAGATAGGGTCTCACCAAAGTTCCCAGAATGGCCTCTAACTTGGAATCCTGCCTCAGCTTCCAGAGTGGCAAGTGGCTGGCTCATTTTAAACATTTAATGACAAATAATCTAGTCATTTCTTTGTAGGTGGAATGCTTCATACAGTTGTAATATCATAACATCTAGAACTAAAAGGGACTATGTTTAAACAAATTATTTAAAATGAATTATTAAATAACTGCTATTTTTCTGAACATATATGATCAATAGTTATCAATGTAAGAGAAGATGAAAATACTGGTGTAGAACAATTTTCCAAACAAAAAGATTATGGGAAGTTTGGTTTAGTATCACAATGTGACTGCCTCTTTACTAAGGTCATTGCATCCTTCATTTTGTCAGCATCTTTAACTTCTATAGTGAAACCATTACTTATGAACAGTATTTTAATTCTTTTTTTTTCCTCTGGCTCAGATAAAACCACAGCATGTTGAGTACTAAGGGTAGTACATGACTGTTAATTAACTTTAATAGTTCTTACTAAGTCTGCTTGTAGCATCGAAGAAACCACAGAATAGGAGAAGTTAATTGCATTCTTTGGTTGGAGACAACTACACCTGATATTGAATGCTGAAAAGCTTAGCAAGTAGAGATTGGGTTTTGGCTGGGTAGGCTGAGGGTTTCAATTACCAGTCTTTAGTGCAATCAGTGAATGACAGCAAGAAATGGAATGTATCTTTTAGTTAAGACATTTCATTTGAAAAACAAAATTTGCAGGAATTATTATATGCAATGTTAATAAAGCTGTATTGAATACTAGCAGTGTCAAAAGCTATTAATTGAAAGACAAATAAAAATTCCAACAAGCTCTTCCTTGGCTGCAGTACTCTTGGCTAGACTTGCCACACAGAGGGAATCTCAAGAGAAAATGTGTAGGACTATCCAGAAGTCATTGTAATGTCACTTTCATGGATGTGTGTGTTTGTCCTCCCAAGAAGGGAGGAGCAGCCAACTAATTGCTCAGGAAGTACAATGTGCTTAGTCTTCCTTCAGTTACCTTCAAATATACCTGTCCAGTGACACAGGTGCTTTATGTGTTCCCTGGGAAGGTCACATCCTTACTGTGGTATCCTGAAACTCCTCTGCCAAGGAAGCCCTAGCTTGTTCCTTTTGACCATTATCTCTTAAAGGCTTTGTTTCTATGTAACCTGGTTGCAGTGCTTTATGGGCAGAGACAGAGCGCTTTCTCTCTATATTGGCACAAATACAGAAAGTCACAGCAGTCCTAAATCTCTTTAGTCATGGTTCTTCCCCTCCAGGAAACGTAGAGAGATTTATATTTTTTGATAAATTTTCAGATTTTGTAACCTTTCTTCTTTTGGTTTTGCTGTGTTTGAGTTCAAAATAATGAACTTTTTTTATTGGGAAAATTCAAGGATTTTTTTTAATTTTTCTTTTTTTTTTTTTTTGCTGGTATTCTTCATTAAGGTTAGGATTTTCATTATTCATCAAGCTCTCTAGAGAAATGAAGGAAGAAGAAAGGGAGGAGAGAGGAGAGAAAAATAGCAAAGGGAGGTTAGGAAAGTAAAGGAGAGATAAAAGAGAATATTAGGAACTAGGGAGAAGGAAGGAAAGATAGATGCACTACTCCCATTCCTACCTGCATTTCAATTTTAGTGATTATATTCTTGTATCAATAAGAGGAACTACTGAATCCTAAACATTCCATCTTTCTCATTTATTGTTCAAAAATGTATTAATTTTCTAGGTCTGCCTAACTAATTTCCACAAACAGGATGGCTTTAACAACAGAAATTTATTTTCTCACAGTTCTGGAAACTAGAAAATCCAAGATCACTGTGTCTGCAAGTTTGATTTCTTCTGAAACTATGAGGAAGAATCTTTTACATATTTCTCCCTGCACTTTGATGGTTTTCCAGCAATTTTCGGTGTTCAATTTCTTGGCCAGATATACCACCCCAACTACTCTCTTGATATTCATGTGGCAATCTCTTTGTGTGCTTCTTTGTATTCCATATTTCCAATTAAATCAGGGGCATATGCATATGGTTAGGACACACTCAGATGAGTTAATTTCAACTTGAGTACCTTTATAAAGATTTTAAATAAAATCACATTCTGAGGTACAAAAGGTTAGAACCCCAAGATTTCTTATTGGAGGGATATACATCCATAACAAATAACATGTTTTCTTTGGTAACAACACTTAAAATCTTAAAGCATTTTAAGTATGTTTCTTATATTACTGCCATGAAAAAAAAAATTCAAAATAGTAGAGACCATATTGGTGCCTCTTTTCCCACAAAGATTAGTAGGTGAGGTATTATGCTATCAGAGAGTATATCTCATCATGGGAAAAAAATCCTTGCAAAATATCCTTGACACCTTCTTTCTATAGATTGGGGTTTACAGTATGTGTTGGCTGAAACACACTATTTTTGTTTATAAGAAATTGATATAATAGAAAGAGGAGCATAAGTTTAAAGATAAAGGTGAATAAAGGTTTAGAGATAGATAGAAACATTTTCAGTATTTGAAAGGCTAATAGAATTTTGCAGATTATAACAAATGTTTTGCACCTGCCTGCACATTAGACGCATATACTCATAGAACCCGACTGGGAAGAGGTGGTTTGTTTGAACTTGGTGGAACCCAAGGACATTCTTTACAAATGTCAGTATCTGAAACCTGTCTGAATAAGGCAGAAGTCTATTTTTCCAGTCTAGAATAACAGAAGACTGAAGAGCAAGCACCCAATAAGAATGTTATAATAAAGAAATATTATAGTAAAAATCACAATTTGTTCTTTAAGCAACCTACTTTCAAACATTTTATATGTGGATGTTGCCCCATAATAAATAGACCTCATCTTTCCTACACAGGTTATAAGAAAGTATGATGTAACTTATCTTACCAACATGATATGGACTTAGTCTCATTCAATGGGGTAACAATAAATTACAAAAAGACAGAATGTTTGGAAATAGGCATTCAAGAAATCTGTAAAATTAGATTTCAGGTGTATGTGCATATTTAAAAGAATCATGTTTAGCTTCTCTTTCCATGAACTAACTTCCTTCCTTCCTCCCCTCATTTCTTTCCTTACCTTTTTCTTACATGTATTGGTTATCTTTTCTATTACATTACTTTATTCAATAAAAATTTAATGAGCACCACTGTGCTGGACATAGTACTAGGTGCTTAGTATATAATGCTGAGTAATAGGCACAGTTCCTGCCCATATGGCATTTACTTTTGACTGGAGGACACAGAATTTAACATCAAAAATATGTATGTAAAAGGGTATTTATGACAGGTAATATGACGGAGAGGCCCATATTGCTCCACAGGCACATCAATGAGTGACTTATCCAAGGGGTTCAGGGAATCTGTTCTTGAGGAGGTGACTCTGGAGCTGAATTCTCAATTCTGGGTAAGTAACACCTAGGTTAAGATGTGTGGAAAGGACTTTGAAACCAGAGAGAACAGTACTTGCAAAAACCTTTGGCCAGGATAAAAGAGAACAAGTGAAAAGGACTAGAGGAAAGGGTGTTTGAATCCGTTTGAATCCTGTGAGGAAGCAGGTGAAAGATTAGAAGGTTTTCAAGTGATGCTAATGGCAGTTGCATTTTAAAAGTATTTGGCAACCATTGAAGGGGCTTAAGTAAAGGACTAATAGGGTCATTTTGAAAAGATCACTAGTGGACTGCCTCCAGACTCCATTAAAAGGAACCATCAATCATGGGAGTGAGAGATGATAGCATGATTGTGGTGAAGTTCAAGGGAATGGACCAATTAGAGGGTGAAATCAACAATGCTCAGTGCTGATGTAAAGGGAGAATTCTTGTGTGTCTGGTGTAAGCAGTGATTCTTATGGCATTGTCATTCAATGATATAAGAGAGGCTGAAAGCAGACATCCTGTTTTGAAGGGAGAGAAGTGTTGAATCATGAGTTTAATTTTGCATTGTATGTAAATGTATTGGGATACATTTGTATCCCAATACAAATGTATTGGGATACATTTAGACAGTCAAAGAAAAGCTATCAAGTAGATATCTGGGTAGAGGGTCCTGGTGGTAGGGAAAGATCTATGTTGAGGATATGAGTTTGGGAGCCATACAGATGGTGACTGTGTCAATCTATAGCTTAATGTGTGTGTCTTCTAGAAGAAGAATGGATGGGAAAAACCTAGGTCAGCCCAGGGCAGCCTTGTAATTTTTTACTCTTTCCCCTAAACTGTCAAAATGGGGCAAGTCTGGGTCCTCTCCACATAAATCGGTGAGAGAGAGTGGTTTTCCTAGGTGAAAATTCCCGCAGTGTTGACAGCATTACAGGAAGCTTTCATTGAGGTGAAATTAGGAAATTTAGGCAAACCGTTTCAAACAAAGTTTAAAAGCCTTTGGTTTCATTGCATCCTGTTGTCTCTGCCTCAAGAAACAGAAAAAAATCACAGACATTTATCATTCCAACATGGTTCGAAATTTTCATAAGCATATACACACATAGGTTATGTCCAAGACTTTGTCCTTGGGTTTCTTAAAATTAATAATTTCTTGTCCTATTTATTTAAAGAGTAAGTGTATTTCCAGAATTGAGTGATGTAATCTCAGTTCTAAATCCCAAGTAAAAAAGATCTTGAGAGTAGAGCTATTTATCATTGTGTTCAATTATTCTGTAGTGTTTCTCATCAAATGAGTAAAGCAGAAAATAGATACTTGTATTTCGTTGCTACTGAGGTGCTCTTATAAATATTTGGTTGGAGATGGTAATCTGAATTATTATGATGTTCAGCCTTTAATTTGCTGTCATAATTTGATATACTAATGCAGGTCAGTGACAAAACACCACTTAAAGGTACTGATAGCTAATAGCAGCACAGCAACATGAGAACTTGTCAAACAGGTCTTTCATTGTAAATTAAGGAACATTTGATAAATGTTGAAATAGCTCTGGAATTAGACCCTCAGGTCTCTCATTCTTGGCCCTTAATTAAAATGGATGCTTCATCTGCATAATAACATTTCTGGTTTGTGTCATACGGTGACTATTCATTTTAGGTATTGAAACTTCAGTATGAAGAATGTCATTTTATAATAGTTGGGATGTTTTCTTGAATTTTCTACAAATGTTTGACTCCTTTTGAGGTTATAGGAGGAAGCAGATACATGTTTTACTCTCAGAGTGTTGAAATGTTATTTCTTTGAAAGCTGGTTGGTAATGATTAATGAGAAAAAAGCTGACTTGAATTGCTTCTTTGTTGACAAGCTTGGAAGTTATCCGTGGGTGTGTTCTTCTTTCCATGTGTTTAAAAGAATGTTTTATGGCAATAATTAAGTAAATGACATAGTATTTACCTAAATAAGTTATTTTGCCCACATAATATTGAAAATCCTGTGTTTAGTTAAAAATTTCAGCAATGATTTTTCATTCACTTTTCTACTGACCTCAAAAAAAAGAACTTTAGATTTGTTGACAAATTTGATAATTTTACCATATTGGCAATTTACATAAAGTTGGCATCATTTTTACAAATGTATCTTATTTCTAATTTTCCTATTTTTAATCAAATTTATTAAGAAGAATATGTAATGGTTTTGCTAATCAGTAATAATTTTATTCACTAAATATTTATACCTTAAAAGAGATTTCAGATTGCTAACAAAAAATATGTTTTGAATGATTAGTGCTATGAACCAGAAACTATGATTAGACCTATATATGAATTATCTAATGTGATTGCTATAGCAGTGTGAGGTAGAAAGGCACGCAATCACTATTTCATGAAAAGGGAAAATGAGATTATTTAAGATTATATGCTAGGATTTCCAATACAGGAAATCCAACTTCAAACCCAATACATTAACAACATTGGGAAGATCAAACTCTCAGCGACATGTGTACATACATTTGCACACATACATATAGTATACAATATAATCTACATGTATGAAAACACATATATATTATTCATTTGAACAAAAAATTGTTTATTACTTATCATGTACACACACATGTATGCATATAGATGCACACATATGTACAGTATAATCTATTTATATATATGAATACACATAAGAAGAGGGTAAGATTTTTGAAGTAGAGAAAAAACAAAACATTTAAGGAAATTCAGAGGATTCTACGTCAATAAAAAGGGGCCTGAAATTCATGGGGGGAAATATGGTAGGGCCAGAGAGCTAAGTCTCTCCTTTATCCATCTGGCTAAAAAGAATTAGGGAAACTCTGGAGTGAAAGTAGAGAAACTATTGCAGTCAGAAAGGTACAGCTTGACTCTGAAATAGAAATGAGCTCTAAGCTCATTTTATTAGTTCTGAAAAATAAAAAGTGCTTCTTGTGAAAAAATTGAAAACACAGAACTGTATTAAGGAAAAAAGCAAAGAAAATCAGGAAATGAACTTGCCTCCAGACATCACCATTATTAACATTCTACCCAGTCTCTTCTAGGCATGCATTTAGGCTCAGTCTACAATAGTACATGATCATACTGTGCCCATTATTCTTAGCTATATATTGTGGATTTCTTTCTATGTCAATAATTTGCGTCATTTTATTTTTGTAGTATGACCTATTCAGGAATGTTTCACCATTACTTAACCCATTACTTTATTGCTTGATACTTATATTGTTTATACTGTTATCATTTTCAAAAATAAAATTTTCCATCTTTTGGGATCTCTATTATTGTTTAAGAAAAAAATTCAGAGAAGATCTTTGTGGTGACCTCCTATGTACACAGTCTCTGTGTACAGCATTTCCACATACTTTCAAAAATATTAATGGCTTGCACCTGCTGCCATCTCATTGACAGTATTGAGCATTAATCATCACTTAATCAGAAAATTCTGAAGGAGCTTTGATTACTAATCAGTTTCACAGATACAGAAATAAAAAGAGAAAGGTCAAATCATTTGCCCAATATCTCTTAGTTTATTTGAGACTGGGGATTTGAAGCTGTGTACCTGGAGTTAGAGCCCTTATTCCTAACTATTGTGCTTATTTAATCTCTCTATGATCCACAGTCTTCTAAAACTATGTTTAAAAATCAGGTTCAGGTTTTGCCGGTGTTTTCCCGGTGTTTTCCCATATCAGTTTATTTGGAGCTATAAATACAGTTTTCCATATATGCAATCATTTCCAGTTTTTCCCTTTATAAATTTTGCAGTGGACATATTTGTGAATACATCTTTTGGTAATTTGTCTCCTTAGACTAATACTTTAGAGATGGATGGAAAGTAATGTGTATTTGACATTTGGATCTACAGTAGCAAACTACTTCCCAGAAAAACTGTGCTGACTCTCTCCAACAAGCATGGGTGTACAAATGCCTCACACTCACTCCCCCATTAGGATAAAATAATTAATGAACTTATCATATTTACTAATCTGAGACAAACTATTAAATTACTTAATTTTCTTTTAAAATTATTTATAGCATTAAAATTATTGAACAGCATTGAACATGTTTATAAGCCACCTAATTTTGGAAGCATATGTTGAAAGACCGTGATCTGTTTTACAACTTGCTTTGATTAAAATCCAAATAGCTTATTTGGTTTAACATCTAATATAGATATGATCATGACAATTTTCTAGGATAAAATTAGAAGAATTTAAGAATTTAAGAATACTGGGACAATGTAAGCCAAACAATTTTACATTTAACAATAAGGGACTGTGGCTTCAAGTAATTATGTACTTAGTTATTGTTTATCTCTTGCTTGTTTGTTCAAAAAATTGCAGGAAAGTGCTGTTAATTATAAAAGTGTAATAGAATAAATAGGTTAAAAATATAAAATAAACAGAAGCATCTCCTGCACCTGATGTGTTATGACTCAATCCTTCAACTTGCTCCTATTCTGAGAATTTTAAAGATTTTTGTGATACTGCAAATTTCTAAATTATTTTTTTTTGTTAATAAACCTTAACATTATTATTATTATTGTTATTATTTTTATTTTTAAGTTTTCTGCAGTGCTGGCGATTGAACCCAGGGCCCTGTGCTCGTGAGGCAAGCAATCTACCAACTGAGCTATATCCCCAGCCCAATAAACCCTAACATTATTAATAACAATCATGATAATTTTTAGAAGATATATTTATTAATATTTTTAGGAGAATATGGAAAACATTCTGAAGAGGAATTTATTAATTTATTTAAGAGAATGTGGAAAACATTTAAAAATTTTTTTTTTTTATTTACTTATTGATTCATTGAACACAAATGGAGTACAGCTATTGTTTCACTGGTTGTACACAAAGTAGAGTCACACCATCTGT